>JADRCH010007427.1:0-102392 GCA_019843965.1 Rhynchomys soricoides
CCCTTCCCACTTGTGATTACTTTCTTCTCCCTCCCAAGTGAGATTGAAGTGTCCTCACATGAGCCCTTCAGCATGTTGACCTTTCTGAGTTCTGTGTACTGTATCTTGGGTATTCTGTACTTTTTTTTTCTAATATCCACTTATTAGTGAATATATACCATGCATGTCCTTTTGTGTCAGAGTTACTGTAATGGATAGAACTAGTAGTGGAATTGTTTAAGTGAGGCTTAATGAGTCATAGTAGTAGAAGTATGGAAGACTGTGATTCTGAGGGTGAATTGAACTGTTAGGGCTTAGGTCAGGTGGTTTCAGAGGAAACTTTTAGTTTGTTGTCTAAAGATACTTCTTGTGATATTCTGCTGAAGAATATGATTGCATTACTCCTTGTCTGAAGAGGCTGCCCCAGGCTAAAGTGAGGAGATTTAGATTAATTGCATTGAGGAATGAAAAGCCTTCGTCTCATGGCTTATTCTTTGACTGTTTGGTTGGTTTTTTTGGTTTTTTGTTCTTTTTTTTTTTTTTCAAGACAAGGTTTCTCTGTATAGTCCTGTCTGTCCTGGAACTCAGTCTGTAGATCAGGCTGACATCGAACTCAGAAATCCGCCTTTGTATGTCTCCCAAGTGCTGAGATTAAAGATATGTGCCACCACTGCCTGGTCCCATGGCTCATTCTTATGAAGAGTGTTTTGATCAAATATAGCAAGATGAGGAAGGAAAAAATACAAAATTCATGGATTTAAGGGGCACCAGTAAGTGAAATAGAGCTAAATCCTATATTTAAGGATATTAAATGGATTTAAGGGATTGGTGATCTTGGGCAAGAGCCTACCCAGCTAAGTTTATTGTTTATCCACTTGCAGTTGAACATAGCATAGTTATATCATGTTAGGCATTATTATAACCTATTTATTATTTTCATTTGGCCATAAGGAAGTATGATATTGTGTTGACATAGGGATTGATTGTGAAGGCTAGTCTCTGTTGTCAACTCGACTGTATCAGGAATGAACTACAATATGGAATTTATAAAGACTTTGTGAAAAAGAATTAAAGAAAAGCCTAGGTCCAGGCATGGTGGTACATGCCTTTAATCCCAGCAATCAGGACACAGAGGCATGCAGATCTCTGAGTTCAAGGTTATTCCACAGAGAAAATTCTAGGACAGCCAAGCTTAGACAGTGAAGGAGTTGAAAAACAGAAAGCAGGTGATGGTGTAATAGAACAAAGGGTACGTATTTCAGCTCTACCAAGCAGCAGAACTTGTCAGTTTCAGCTATATGTCTCTTGCTTTAGATTCAAGAATAGAATGCTAGAAGACATTACTAGGATGGTTGATGCTGCTTAACTGGAGCTAAAAAAATACAGCAGACTTTATGAAATGACTAGCATCACTGAAGTGAAATCTGGTAAGTGTTTTCTCAGAGCAGAAAGACGCTGTGTTTCAGAGAGACATCATGCTGGCAGCCAAACTTGGTAATGTGTGAGCATCATTCAGGTGGTACTGGCTTTGAATGCATGAAGAGGTCATGGAGAGCAGCTAAGGCTTTGCTCTGTGAGTGGCCAAGAAAGGCCATTGGTGAGGGTGAAGCCTTAGTGGTAGTTGAAGGCTCAGGACTGAAGGAATTGAGATACTTAAAAAGACAGCATAACTCACTCCATCTTGACTTTCAGATTCCATTTTGTGCCTGACCTACTCTGAGGGCTTGAGAACCTAAACTCCTGTACTGAAGGTGCAGACTGTTCCAGGAACTAACCACATCCTTGACCAGCCTTGTGTAACATCATTGTTCTGCAAGTACTGATGGATTGCAAGCCTTGACACAGTTTCCAAGCCCCAGTTTCCAAGCCCCCACCTGCTTGCGGTTTTTGCCCTTAAATATTCAATCATTTCTGCCCTCAGGATCACCATTTCATGGTGGTCCAGCTCAAGCTGTCTAATTGAAAATCTTTTTTTGCTAATTACATTGGTGTAGTGTCCTGTTGGTCTCACGGGGGTCCTGAGTTGATGGTTCTACAGAATCATGCAAAGAATTTGAGAATTGGCACCATGTGATAGAGCAGTCTAGTTGCACTGGAAGACTCCAGCATATTGGAGATGTCAGTACTGTGGAATGACCACCAAAAACATCAACAGAAGTGTAGTGGAGTCAGCCAGAGCTAGAGTGCTACAGAGGGCAGAGCAGAGAAGTGACCCAAGCACTTTGGAGGATCCCAGACATTGGATCAAGAAGCTGTGAAGTTGATGTTTTCGTGCGTACTCTAAGATGTTAGAGATGCCAGAGCTATGGAATACCTGCTGAGAAAAGCTGCTGACAGAGAGTAAAGTTAACCTGGGAGAAATAATTATGTTGTAGTCAACAAAGCTAAAAGGGGTTAGATGTCAGACATGGAGATGCTTAGTTTGCCCAGCTGGTTTTCAGTCTTGATTTGGTCCAAAATTTCATCATTGTGCTACCTTTTCTATGTTTCGGAACAATAATGTATATCCTGTGCCATGACATGTTGGAAGTATGTGATCTGCTTTTTATTTATATTTTATAGGGGATTATAGTTAGGAGATTGAATGAATCTTAGAAGAGACTTTGAACTTTGAAACATTGTTGAGATAGTGATAGATGATGGGGATTTTTGAAGTTGGACTAAATGCATTTTGCTTTATCTTATAGATACTAGCCAATGGGTCCAAGGAATGAAGTGTGGTGGTTTGAATAACATTGGACCCCATAGGTTCATGTGCTTGAATGCTTGGTCTTTAGGGAGTAACTCTATTAGGAGATATGGCCTCGTTGGAGGAGGTGAGACCTTTTAGAGGAAGTTTGTCATTGTGGAGGCAGGCTTTGTTTTCTTAACATGATCAAGGTATACCAGTGTGGCAAACACAGTCTCTTTCTGGCTACCTTTGAGTCTAGATATAGAACTCTCAGCTCCTTCTCTAGCATCATGTCTGCCACAGGCTGACATGCTTCCTGTCATAATGATAATTGATTGAACATTAGAGACTGTAAGCCACCTCCAATTAAATGTTTTCTTTTGTAAGAGTTGCCTTGGTCACAATGTCTCTTCACAGCAATAAAACTCCAACTATGGCATCATTGAATATTGGAGACAGAAAAGGGGCTGACAAGGATATCAGGTTCTTTTTCTAAAGTTTGCAGGACTCTACTTATGTCATTTCTAACCATAATGCTGATGGCATCAACCTCAGCTAGAATTCAAGGAGCACTACCCACTGGAATATAGTACTATTACAGAACTCCTTGAGGTTGATATAGTGATATCACTAGAGTAGGAGATGAGTGAAAAATAAGAAGCTGTATGGGCATTGTTGGATCATACCTAGCAAGTACCCATGTCTTCTACAGCTGAATTAATGGTGCCTGAAGTCTCATTTGCTTCAGAAGAAAGTGCTTGCATGGAGGAGGGGATTTTGTCTATTTTTAGGAGAACAAAGAGAGGCTGTAGATTACTGGTGGGGGAGAGAAAGCCATGGTACAAACCAATTAAGGTTTGCCAAAAAGCTTTGGAGTAAGGTAAGAGTTAAAGTTTGAGGGAAAGAAAGAGTGGATTTAAGAGGGCATATTGAGGTTAGAGAAATTTTATTACTGTGAATATCATGGGCAGAATAAGTTGTATTTTGTGAGGAGATATTTTAAGTTGTGGAGAGGATAGGGTAGGTCTTAATTGATAAGGATCAAGGTGGGAGGTGATGATGGAAGAGTCTCCCTACACCAAGATATCATCCATATAATGATAACTGTGGAGACCTTTGTCTAAGCAGTGCCTTAATGCTGTGGCAGTGTTCTCCTTGAAGATGGTGGGACTGTTTGCAACTCCTTATATAAGGACTCTCCACATCTATCATAAGGTCAGACCAGAGCTGCTAATGGGGGGGGGTGTTACTGAGAATGCAAAACATTGGCAATCCCATCAGTGGGGAGGGATAGAGGAAAAGCGTTCTTCAATGTCTATTGTTAAGAGAGGGAATTTGGCAGGAATGGCAGAGACAAGGTGCTGAGTCTGGCTTGGCCCCATAAGGGACAGTATGACATGGTTTCCTACCCCTGCAACAGAGCCAGCAAGGCCTCCATGAGTGTTGATGGTTACTATGGGAGTAGCACTTGTTCGCATAATAGTATACATATTTTCATGTTCCTCCTTCAAGGAATGTATTCTCTGCTAAGATTAATGACTCCATGATAATCAGAGACAACATAAGTCTGGAATGTGAGGGTGTGGCTATGTCCCAGCAAATTGTAGAATGCTGTGACCATTAGGACAGCCCTTAAGGCTATAGGAAACAATACTGAAAATACATAATTTTTCAACTATGCAAAATATAAGGATGCAATATGAATTATATAAGGGGCTTCAAAGATCTAAAGGAATAGAGACAGCTGTCACAAAGATACTAAGAAAGGAGATAAATAAATTTAAGGAGTGATGATCACAAAGACAAAATCCCATCCAGCTAATTTTTTTGTTCGTTTGTTTATGTTTAAAAAGGCAAATTAAGGTCAGCCTAGGACAGAACTAATTTAGGACTAGGCAGGGTTGGAATGGTAATTTCAGGGTGGGCTCTCACCTTGCTATCTATTTTCTGTACTTGTGCTTGTTTTCTACCTTGGCTGGAGTCAAGTGATGCAGATTCATGGGATAACCGAAAGGGAACATGCTGTAATGGCAGAATTGATATGTAAAT
Organism: Rhynchomys soricoides; assembly: GCA_019843965.1. Classification (NCBI taxonomy): domain Eukaryota; kingdom Metazoa; phylum Chordata; class Mammalia; order Rodentia; family Muridae; genus Rhynchomys; species Rhynchomys soricoides. The sequence continues at coordinate 4,700 of JADRCH010007427.1, forward strand.
TAAAACTGGCTTTTGACCTGCTAGAGATAAGCTATCCAGAGAGTTTTTAGAATAGCAAGAGAAAGCTGTCTCCAGCAAAGCAGAACACAGAAAGCAGTCTCAAAACCTGTATGAATAGAACACACACACACACACAGAGAGAGAGAGAGGGGGAGGAGACAGAGAGAGAGACAGAGAGACAGAGAGACAGAGACAGGAGAGAGAGAGAAAGAGAGAGAGAGATCTAGGAAGCTGACTAGAGAACACAGGCTGTCATTTTGGACCCACAATTTGATGTTGAGTCATTTTTTTTTTTTAATCACTCACAAATGATCTTTCTCTTGGGAACTGCTCCCCCTCAAATACCATAGGGTAAATGATTATACTAATAGTAATAATTATACTTTCATAACCATCCCCAAGGCTATCCCCAATTCTAAGGGCTGGTGATGAATATAACACTGGTCCATGGCAACAAGGGGTAGCCTCCGTTGAGGGAATCCTCAAACAAACATAGCTTTATTAACTGTTCATAAATTTTGTAACAGTCTCCATCCCTCTGATCTGTTTTATAAGTGAACACAAGGATATTCCATGGACTGCTAGAAGGGAAAATATGGTGAAGGTAGAGTTGTTTTTTTATTAAATGTATGAATAGCTTAAGTTTCTCACCTGAGAGTGGCCATTGTTTAACCCAGGCTCATTGGAGAGCTAGTCAAGGCAGTGTTATATTTATCATCAGCCCTTAGAATTGGGGATAGCCTGGAGGAGGGTAATCAAAATATAAATGTTACTGCCAGTATAATCATATACCCTATGGTATTTTTTGAGGGGGGGGTGGTAGTGGTGGTGACTTCCAGAACCTACAGAATATCTTTCTAGAATATTGATAGCAAAGTTGACCATAGACCCCTCAGGGTCCTCCAATTTATAGGCTTATTTGGTGATAAAGGCATGAAAGCAACCTACTATGTATAGAATCTGAGGCCTGGGAGTTAGTTTCTAGACTTTTGGGAAATCTTATATTAAAATTGTTTTATCTGATGCACAATTAATGAGGCATTTGAATGGGCTTACATCTATTTTCTAGGTTATCTATGGGTGGGAGCCTTGTGAGATGCTGTAAGCCCATAAAGCCTCTATTAGAGAAATTCCCATGTACTGTTTGGGCTGAGGAACATCGTGTTTTAAGTTTAAAGCCTCCAGTGTTTTGCCATCCTTGTCATAATGGGAACAACAATCTCTCCCATACGGTACAAGGGACAGACTCTCTTAAGGTGGTGACATTTCTAGTGTAGAGAGCCCCTTACACTCACCATTTCAGTTTCCCTTTTCACCACATTTAAAGCAAGTCCCGTATCTTTTTATTGCTGCTGTGAAGGTCTGAGCAATGGAAGCAGCCTCGTGGGATGCTGTTCCAGTATGCTGAGTGTCTACAATCCATCTGTCATAGTGAAAGACCCTGGAAGAAAAATGCCCCAAGACTCAGCACTAGAGCCCTAGGCCACCCAGGGGCCTGAGATGGGCTAAACTCACCCCCCTTAGACAATTCTGAGAATGGTTGTTTTTACCTTGTTCCAAAAACAGGCCCACCATGAAATGTCATGTTAACCTCTGTTCTAAAATTGTTTTGGGAAAGTAGTTGTTTTGACTTGGCTCCTATCCTGTTGATCAACCAAAAATGTCACAATGACCTCTGTTTTGAGACCCTCTGTTCTTTCCCATGACGCATGTTCCCTCCTGCTCCCCCTTTTGCTTTGTGATTTTTCCCTATAAATACCCCGGACTTCAGCTGCTCAAGGTCGATCTCCTCTTCCCCTGTGTGGGTTATGAGCTCGGCCCAGTGCACTGCCTCCCCGAATAAACCTTGTGTGCTTGCAGCAAGTTCGGTTTCTCGTGAGTCATTGGGGGATTGCGTCTTCCTGAGGCTTGAGTGAGGGTCTCCCCAATTCGGGGGTCTTTCATAGGGGGGCTCGTCCGGGATTTTGCGACCACCCTAGTCTCCGAGAACCCACTTGGAGGTGAAATTCTGTCCGTGTCTGTGTTCGTCTGTGTTGGGTGTCTGTGTTGGGTAAAATTTGAATCTGTCTGAAAAGATCTTTCGGTTTTACGGCTGCTCTTTGTCTCGTAAGAGACTCTGAGTAGTGGTCGACAGACTTGTCAGGAAAGACCACAGTTCATAGCCCTGGAGGACGCTCCAGGAGGGGAGGTGTTTTCGGGGACGCCAGGAAAACTCCTATCGGGTGAGCTCTGGTCGAGCCCTTCTGGTGGGCTCTGATCGAGCCCTTCTGTTTCCTGCACACCCAAAGCCATCCGCTGCACTTTCGCTTTTGTGGAGGACGCACCCAGGGCGATTCGGATTGTGTCTTTTGTCTTTCTGTCCATTTGTGTTATTTGTGTGTCTGACTTTCTGACTGATGATGGGACAGACTGTGGCAACTCCCCTGACTCTGACCTTAGACCACTGGAGAGAGATCAAAGATAGGGCACACAATTTGTCAGTAGAGGTTAAGAAAGGACCGTGGCAGACTTTCTGTTCTTCAGAGTGGCCGACCTTTGATGTCAGCTGGCCCCCTGAGGGCACTCTTGACCTGCCTGTTAATCTCTGCAGTGAAAGCCATTGTCATTCAAGAAGGACCAGAGGGCCATCCCGATCAGGCCCCCTACATCATTGTCTGGGGGATCTTGCACAAAACCCCCTCCATGGCTCAAGCAGTGGGCTCAGAAATGAAAGCCAGGCTCCTGAGTCCTGGCTCTCAGCGAGATGGAACGCAAACAGAAAGCAAAAACTTCAAAGCCGAGAAGCCAAGCCCTCAGCTCCTCTTAAGATCTACCCCGAGATCAAGGAGTCCCCCGAATGGCCCCCTCCTCCTCCTCTTCCACCTTACCCCCTCCCCCAGGTGCCAGATCCCGGTGTGGCTGGTGGCGTGGAGGATGGACTGGCCGCAGGCACTCGGAGCCGGCACACCCAGAGTCCTGCTCAAGGTCCCGGGAAACCAGACTCCACCACTGTGCTGCCGCTGCTCGTAGGATCGACCTAATTGGGATTTTAATACAGCTGAAGGTAGGGAGCAGCTGACAGTCTATCGCTGGGCTCTGGTGGCAGGTCTCAAAGGGGCAGCTCAATGCCCTACCAATTTGGCTAAGGTAAGAGAGGTCCTACAGGGCCCAACTGAGCCCCCATCTGTGTTCTTAGAAGGCCTGATGGAGACCTTCCACCGATATACTCCTTTCAACCCAACTTCTGAGGGTCAGCAGGCAGCAGTGGCTATGGCCTTCATAGGACAGTCAGTAACAGATATTAAGAAAAAGTTACAGCATTTAGAAGGATTGCAGAACCTGTCCTTGCAGGATTTAGTTAAAGAAGCTGAGAAAGTGTTTCATAAGAGGGAGACTGAGGAAGAAAGAAGAGAGAGAGAGAGAGAGAGAGAGAGAGAGAGCAAGCGAGCTGCGGGAAGCAGAGGAAAGGGAGAATCGGAGGGATCGTAGGCAGGAGAGGAATTTGACCAGGATTTTGGAGATAAGGACAAGACAGGATTCAGCCAGACAGGGAACCTGGGCAACCGGAGGCCACAGATGAGGGGAGATGAGCAGAGACCCCCTCTGGGGAAGGACCAATGTGCCTACTGCAAGGAAAAAAGGACATTGGGTGAGAGGGTGCCCAAAGAAGCCGGCCCCCAAGGTCTTGGCCCTAGAGAATAATGATTAGAGGGAACAGGGCTCGGACCCCCTCCCTGAGCCTAGGGTAACCTTGACTGTGGAGGGGACCCCCATGGACTTCCTGGTAGACACCAGAGCTGAGTTTTCCATCTTAAAGCAACCATTAGGCAAGCTAAAAAACAAAAGGACTGTTGTCATTGGGGAAGTCTGTTTAAAAGTCTTGCTTGCAAGCTCTGTGATCTGGCTTCTGCCAATTCAGCAGGGCCACCTGGCTCTGGTTATGGCACAGCAGGAGCTGCTGGGAAAGTCTGCTCTGCATCTGTGGCAGGGACGCAGCCACCTGTGGCAGGGGCGGGCTGGGGGCAAACTGTTGCTTTCTGTTGTTTTGGGTTTTTTTCTGTGTCCTTACTACGGGTCTTTGTTTATTTAGACTTTAAAGAAGTTAGGACGGGGGAGTGGGGATGGGCGTGATCCTCAGCTGAATGACCGCCTCCTTTCAGCCCGCCTGGGGCTGCCTTCCCCTCTCCCTGCCGGCCAGGCTGTTTGTTGCCCTTTCTGTTCTGTCCGGTCCGGTGCACACAGGCCCACTTCCACTGTGGTGGTGCGCTGTAACTGGCTCTGGGACTGCTAAGAAGACCCAGTGTTAAAAGTGGCTGGGGGTGAGGAGGCAGAGTCACCGTGGAGCAGAACCACCTGGGCCGAGTGTTACAGCCCTGGTAACAGTGCTCGCCAAATCTTGGGTCTGAGGGGCGGGGCTGAGCACAGCATGGCGGGAAGTGCTCAGTGCTAGGGAACACAGCAACAACAAGATAATAGAAGCGGGCTCCCTCCCCCCACTGGCAGTATTCCCATAGGTCAAGCTAAAAGTTTTCCTAGTTACTGGCTAAAGGACATTCTGATTTAAAAAACAAAAGGTAAACATTCTTGTGCCATCCTTTACATAGCAAAAATAAAGACTTATTGTTTATTATTAAAATTGACTCATAAGAAGAGACTGCCTTTACAAACTGATTTTAGATTATTAAGCATACGAGCTAAAGACCAGATAGCAAATTCATAGCTCTGAGTTAATTGTTAAGGTATATTCAAGATATTTTAATTAAAAATAGCTGGAAATAGTTAAAAGACAACAGTGTAGATCACTGTGCATAAATAGCTTTCAATAATGTCAGAATCCCACAAATTTGCTCAGAATTCTGATGGGATTAAAGACTGATTATAGCCTCATAGCCAAGCCAAGCTGTTTAATATTTACAAAGATGGTATAGACTTGAGAGGATGGTTTCCAGATAGTATACAAGCTAAACCAGGACATAACAGGTGTAGAACTATAAGACTTTCTAAATTAAGATATATAGATGGCAGATGGACTGGGTGTTAGGTATATCTTATACTTTATAAATTACAGAATATTAATGGTTGTGCTCAATTTATATCTGAGAGAAAAGAGCCTTTTAATTGGACAAAAAAAGAGCTGTCTATAGGCAGGTAAAAAATAAGGCTAGAGCCTGTGATTTGATAGAAAGAAAAGAAAAAGAGGCAGGTTGAGAGTTTTAGAGTGGAGACAGAAACGGACAAAGAGAGAAAAAAATCTAGTAGACGATCTCTCACCCCCTCATAGATAAAGACCTTTCTTTTCCTAAGATTCTTGCCTCACAGGTGCTGGCCATCTGAAAAAAAAGAATGCTCTGAAAAAGAAAAATGCCCCCCCCCCCAGACAAGGTAAGGAGCATCTGACCTGAGGTCCACCACCAGACTCCATTGGCAGGTCTCCGAGAAACTGAGGTAATAAAAAAGGCTTCAGAGGCTAGAAAGACAGGGTAGGCCTGTCAAGAGAGTTAGTGAAGGTTGCTGAGAAGGTGCAGAGAAAGAGAAAAAGGAGGTGAGCCCAGACAGAAATCTGGTCTCAGAGAAGTGGAGCAGAGAAGTAAGTTCAGGTGGGAATTTTAATTTTGAGGTGGAACAGAAGAAGGCTTCAGGCGAGAATCTGATTTTGAGCTTGGACAAGGAAATAGGTTCAGATATTTTAGTCATCCTGACACACCCTGAGAAACATCTGTGATCCCAGAATTTTGCTTATTGCCTTGCTCATTCCTTGGCTATTTGCATTGCAGCCTAAAAATGACCTTATTGCTTACATGTAGTTGAAATGGTATAAAAGCAGATTAAAAAATTATACCTGCCTTCATTTAGTCTCAGAATTGACTGAGGCCATTGGGCCTGAGAGTGTCCTAGTGGAAGCCTGGAGCAAGAAATCCTAGGCCTTGGGAAACGGTGTTAGCCCTGAGTGAAGACAGTGATTAGGGGAGACCCCCCCAACCCAGGGAAACTCTGAGAGAGTGCAGAGGAGAAACCCACTCAATTCGTGGTGGACACAGGAGCTCAACACTTGGTCCTCCGAGTTGATGGCCCCATCTCAAGAAAAGATCTTGTGTCCAAAAAGCCGTTGGCACCAAAATGCATTCATGGACTACCCAAAGAACAGTCAGTGGACCTAGGGATGGGCCGGGTATCCCATTCATTTAAGGTCACCCCAGATTGTCCCTACCCTCTGTTGGGGTGAGACATACTCTCCAAAATGGGACCCCAGATAAATTTCTTGCCCGATAGGCCACAGCTAGCTGTCCCAAAAGGAGAGACCTCTCTGACTGACCCCTGCCAAAAGCCAAGGCTACCTGGTTTACATATGGGAGCAGTTTTCTCCATAAGGGTCAGAGACAAGCAGGTGCTGCTGTGGTGGACAACACATATGTCATCTGGGTGGAACCTCTACCTCCTGACACTTCAACACAGGAAGTGGAGCTAACTGCCCCCACCAAGGCCTTAGAACTTGGAGCCTGCAAGATGATCAGCATCTACTAGGATAGCAGGTATGCTTTTGCCACATCGCACGACCACAGAGCTATATGCCAAGAGAGAGGACTGCTCACACCAGAGGAAACAAATAAGAAATCCTGGATTTCTTAGATGTCCTAATGAAGCTGGTAACCGTGAGTATTATTCATACCAAGGACATCATGAAAAAGTGGCCCAGAGCAATAACCAGGCATATAACATAGCTCGAGAAGTGGCTATGCAGGAGCCTATCCTGGTTATGGGCCTACAAGAAACACATGCTGGGAAATGGGACTGGACTAAGGGATGGCCTCACTTAAAATACACTGAAGAAGAAAGGACTCAGATTACTAGCCAACTTACCAACTATCACCTAAAAAAGGAAGAGAGATGGCACACAAGAAAGAAAACTATGCTCCCCAGGAAACAAGTAAAAGACTTATTAGGCCAAATGCACAAATGGACTTGTTCATGGGATAAGAAGCTTGTCCAAGCAGTTAAGAGACCTAGAGTATGTATAATAAGACTCAGGTTCTGGGCCAGAAAGATAGTAGAACAGTGTAAGGTATGCCAACAGGTGAGTGCTTATGCAGCCAAGAATAAACAGGGCAAAAGACCTAGGGGAAAACAGCCTAGAGTATATTGAGAGGGCGATTTTACAGAAGTTAAGAAGTAGATAAGACAATGGTTCTGCTTTTGTCTCTCAGGTAAGCCAGGGGGTGGCAAAAGTATTGGGACAGATTGGAAACTTCATTGTGAGTACCGTCCCCAAAAGCTCAGGGCAGGTGGGAGACCTTAACTAAATTGACCTTGGAGACTGGCTTGGACTGGGTGGTGCCCCTCCCCATGGCCCTATTCCAAGCTCAAAACATCCCCTACCATTTTAACCTGACCCTTTTTGAGATCCCGTGTGATACCCCAAGTCCCTTGGTGTATACTGGGCCCTCCAGAAAGGTATCCCACAGCATGAGATTTGGCCCAAACTGTCTGCCTTAGATGTTCCAGGGATGCCAGAGAACTCTCACCTCTTCCAGACTGGTGACAGGATCTATATAAAGAGACATCGGCCACAGTTGCTGGAACCCAGATAGAAGAGACCCTTCCTGGCTCTGTTGACTGCTCCCACAGTCCTCAAGGTAGACGGTATTGAGGCCTGGGTGCACACTTCCCTTGTGAAACCTGCAGATGCCCCGCTCTCCAGAGACACCCCCTCCCCCGCTAGATGGTACAGAAGATGGACAATTTGCTCAAGCTCAAGATCACTGGACCTTGATCATGACTGTTTGTAGTACCTTTAGACAGCACTCACTGTCTCCCTTCTGTTGTGGTTGGGGGTGGCTGGGGTAGCCACCAAGACCTCTGCTTTGGTCTTACACACACACACACAAAAAACCATCAGTCATCTTAAGAAATCACTGACTTCCATTATCAGAAGTAGTACTATAAAATAAGAGGAGATGCTGCCTTAGCTAGAGAGTGTTATTTTTATAGAGACCATCCTGGGGTTGTTAAAGATTCAATTGCCAAGGTGAGAGTAAGATTTGCCAAGTAAAAGAGAGAGAGAAAACTGTCAGGGTTGGTTCAAATCTTGGCTTAACATACATACACTCTTTGCATATTGTTTTGTTAGTAAGTTCTGTACAGATCCTGATGTTAAGACAACAGTACCAGGCATTGGGAGAACTGGCTCATGATAAGTGAAATGAGACTATAGTTTTAGGATTAGAACTATGCCCTAGAAGAAGTGGGGGATGAAAGACTCTGGAAGAAAAATGCCCCTAGACTCAGCACTAGAGCCCCAGGCCACCCAGGGGCCTGAGATGGGCTAAACTCACCCCCCTTAGACAATTCTGAGAATGGTTGTTTTTACCTTGTTCCAAAACCGGGCCCACCATGAAATGTCATGATGAACTCTGTTCTGAAAATTGTTTTGGGAAAGTAGTTGTTTTGACTTGGCTCCTATCCTGTTGATCAACCAAAAATGTCACAATGACCTCTGTTTTGAGACCCTCTGTTCTTTCCCATGACGCATGTTTCCTCCTGCTCCCCCTTTTGCTTTGTGACTTTTCCCTATAAATACCCCGAACTTCAGCTGCTCGGGGTCGATCTCCTCTGCCCTATGTGGGTTATGAGCTCGGCCCAGTGCACTGCCTCCCCGAATAAACCTTGTGTGCTTGCAGCAAGTTCGGTTTCTCGTGAGTCATTGGGGGATTGCGTCTTCCTGAGGCTTGAGTGAGGGTCTCCCCAATTCAGGGGTCTTTCAATAGTGTTTATCTTTACGGCTTTGACAGGTAACCCTGCACTCAGAAGTCATTCCTTCACAAATGATGTTTTTAAGGAGGTTGTCTTAGAGTTTCCACTGCTATGAAGAGACACTATTACAAAGGCAAATCTTATAAAGGAAATTATTTAATTGAGGCTGGCTTACAGTTTCAGAAGTTGAGTCCATTATTATCATGGTGAGAAGCATGGCAACACCCAGGCAGGTATGACACTGGAGGAGCTGAGAGTTCTACATCTTGTTCAGAAGGCAACTATGAGAAGATTGGCTTCTAGGCAGCTAAGGCAAGGGGATCAAAGTCCAGTCCTAAAGTGACACACTTCCTCAAACAAGGCCACACCTACTCCAACAATGTCACACTTCCTGATAGTAGCACTCCCTGGGCCAAGCATATTCAAACTACCACAGAAGCATTTGGTTGTAGGATCAGGAATATTTTTAAAACTCATTTTATTTCTTTTTAAAATTTTTTTATTACTTATACACTTTACATACAACTGGATCGATGACCCCTCCTGGTCACACTCTCCCATAATCCTGTCCCCCCTTCCCCTCTCCTCCTCTGAGGAGGAGGGGCACCCCTGTGTATCCTTCCACTCTTGTATATCAAATCTCTGTAAGGGTAAGTCCTTCTTCTACTCCTGAGGCCAGACAGTGCAGCCTAGCTAGAAGAACATATCTTATTTACATGCAACAGCTTTTGGGATAGCCCCCTGTATTAGTATTTTACTGCTGTGAACAGACACCATGACCAAGGCAACTCTTATAAGGACAACATTTAGTTGGGACTGGCTTACATGTTCAGAGGTTCAGTCCATTATCATTAAGGTGGGAACATGGCAGTGTCCAGGCAAGCATGGAGGAGCTGAGAGTGCTATACCTTCATCTTAAGGCTGCTAACCTAATATTCACTTCCAGGCAGCTAGGATGAGGATGTTAAAGCCCACACCTACAGTGACACACCTACTCCAACAAGGCCAAACCTCTTAACAGTGTCACTCCCTGGGCCTAGCATATACAGACCATTACATTCCACTCCCTGACCCCCATAGGATTGTTCAAACACATGACTATGTGGGCCATATCTAGCCATAGCATAATAAAAAAGTACATTTAGTCCAACTTCCAAAGTCCCCATAGTCTATAGCAGTCTCACAATGCTAAATGTGCTAAGTTCAAAGTGTCTTCTGAGACCCATCTAATCACTTAACTGTAAACCCCAAATCAAGACAGGAAATCAGCTGGACAAATTTGAAACTCTGCATCTCCATGTCTGATGTCAAAGGAATCTTCGGATCTCTAGCTCCTTTTTCATCTTTGTTGATTGCAACAAACTTCTTTTCCTGGGCTGGTTCCATTCCCTGTTAGCAGCTTTCCTCAGCAGATATCCTATGGCTCAGGTATCTCAAAAATCTCGGCATTTCCAAGGCAACTTAAGCGTTACATCTTCTTGTTTCAATGTCTGTTATCCACACATGCTCTTCTGGGATTCTCCAAAGGGCTCATCTTACTTCTCCAGCTCTGCCCTTTGTAGCACTCTAAGCTCAGATCGATCCATTCCACTGCTGCTGCTGTTCTTGGTGATCATCCCATGGTACTGGCATCTTCAATACACTGGGGACTTCCACTGCAACTAAGCTTCACCAATAGCCTCTTGTAGGCTCTCTTCATGGTACCAAGCCACAACTCCTTTTCATGACCCCTTCAGTATTGGGCCATCTACTATAACTGAGGCTGCACCCTCACCAATGGCCTTCCATGGCCTCTCACAGTACCAAGCATCAGCTGCTCTTCATAACCCTTTTATGCTTCAAAACCAGTACCACCTGGTGATTCTTACACATTATGAAGTATAGCTTAAACATGAGGTATAACCTTGGCTATCTCTGAAACACAGCTTGTTTGTGCTCTCAGAAAACACTTCCCAGAAGATATCACCTCAATGTATTGGCTATTCTTGATTGTCAACTTGACAATTTCTGGAGTGAACTACAATCCAGAATTAGAAGGCTGACCTGTGATCCAGATCTTGAGGCTGGAAGACACAAAGTTTCTGACCTGGATCTTGGCATGGAGATCTTGAGGCATAGTGGCCATGAAAAGCTTAGGCCCAGGCAAAGTAGTACACACCCTTAATCCCAGGAGACTGAGCCAAGGAGATCACTGAGTTCAAGGTCAGCATGGGACAAAGCAAGTCCCAGATCCAGGTGTGGCGGTACACACATTTAATCTGGGCCACACATTCTACAGGTGACCTACATAAGTACATTCGAAGAAGGAAGATTCGCTCTTCTTCGCCTGCGTGCCTTATGGGACTCAGCAACAGCTAGATCCTTGGACTTTTCATTCACAGCTGCTGCTGACCATTGTTGTGGAGTTGGACTACTATACAGAGACTACCCATAAGGTCTGTGACTCTAGAGAACCCTGACTAATACACTCAGGGATGCTGATCTCTTCTTCATCACCACTAATTTTATAGCTACAACTAACCAGCATCAATTGTCCCAGTAGTTCCTTCTTTTTTTCACTTTAAACCCTGAGTCACATGATTGAAGCTGCCAAGTTCTGCTGTTTGCAGGAGCTGGAACATGGCTCCCCCTTATTCTATTAAATTATTGCTAGCTTTCTGTTTTCCAACTCCTTTACTGCCTAAACTTGGCTATCCTGGATCTTGCTCTGTACCTTGAACTCAGAGATCTCTCTGTATTAAAGGTGTGCAGCACCACACCTGGACTAAATATAAGTAGGTAGGATCTTGCCCCAAAGTCCCACTCTCTTAATCTGCTATTTCCTACAACACAGGATTTGGCTCCATTTCACTTCCTGGTGCTCCGTTAATACTCAAACAATATATTTCTATTTTTCCTTTCTAAACTTGCTATGTTTGTTAAAAATGTTCTTCATGAGACTTAACCAGAGAATAAAGTCTCTCCTGGGCTTTTTCAAAAAGTCCTTTGTCAATGCAATTAATCTGAGTTTCTTCACCTTAGCTTCAGGCATACTCTTTAGACAAGGGCAAGAAGTAGCCACATTCTTCATCAAAATACCATAAAAACAGTCTTTAGGCCACTTATTGAAATTCTCCAGAGACCTCTGTCTGGGCCACCAGGGCTCCAGAGCCAAATAGTGTTGGGAGAAAGCTAGCCTCCTGGGAGTGTGGAAAAACCTGTGAGAGGGAGGGGGTAAGAGGGCTAACACTGCTCAGTAGGACTTGCCCGGAATCCTTGGGACACAGGGACTTAAGGAACAGCCGGAAAGAAGGAGCCTTCCAGTTTCCATCTGTGATGGGAGACCTCTGCCTGGGCCACCAGGGCTCCATAACCAAATAGCACTGGGAGAAAGCTTCCCAGGAGTGTGGGCAAGCCTATCTGCTCAGAGGAACCCACCTGGAATACCCAGGACACAGGGACTGGGGAGTGGGATTCTGGTTTCTTTCAGTGGCCTAGGAGCAGATCCTGTGAAACAGGGCTCCATATTCAAATAGTGCCAGAAGAGAGCTGGTATCCCAGGAGGGCCAACATGCCATCAAAGATAGGCAAGACCATCACTTCTTTTCAAATTCACTGGACCAAAAGGGACCCTTGCAGAGCCATCAGGACACAGGAAACAAGGGACAGCTTGGGACTAGATCTGGTTTCTGTCTGCACCCAGAGCTGATCCTGTAACACAGCTCTCCAAACCCAAATTCCTCTCAGAGAAACTGGTCTTCAAGGAGTATTGACACCTAGACTTGCAGGAAAGACAAGCCACAGTCAGAGAGAGTAAAACCAGATAACACCAGAAATAGCCAGAAGGCGAAAGGCAAGGGCAAGAACATAAGGAACAGAAACCAAGCCTACTTGACATCATCAGAAACCAGCTCTCCCACCAAAGCAAGCCCTGGATACCCCAACACACCAGAAAAGCAAGAATCCGACTTAAAATTACATCTCATGATAGATTTTAAAATGGAAATAAAGAACTCCCTTAAAGAAATACAAGAGAACACAGGTAAATAACTAGAATCCCTTAAAGAGGAAACACAAAAATCCCTTAGAGAATTACAGGAAAACAAAATCAAACGGGCAGAATTACAGGAAAACACAATCAAACAGACGAAGGAAATGCACAGAAAATAGAAATAGAAATAATAAAGAAATCACAAAGCGATACAACCCTAGAGTTAGAAAACCTAGGAAACAGATCAGATCACCAACAGAATACAAGAGATAGAAGAGAGACTCTCAGGTATAGAAGATACCATAGGAACCATTGACACAACAGTCAAAGAAAAGGCCAAATGCAAAAAGCTCCTAACCCAAAATATTCAGGATATCCAGGATACAATGAGAAGACAGAACCTGAGGATAATAGGTATAGAAGAGAGTGAAGATTCCCAAATTAAAGAACCAGTAAATATATTCAACAAAATTGTAGAGGAAAACTTCCCTAACCTAAAGTAAGAGACGAACATAAATATTCAAGAAGCCTACAGAACTACAAATAGATTGGACCAGAAAAGAAATTCCTCCCATCACATTATAGTCAAAACACTAAATACACAAAATGAGGAAAGAATATTAAAAGCAGTAAGGGAAAAGGGGCAAGTAACATATAAAGGCAGACCTATCAGAATTACACCAGACTTCTCACCAGAGACAATGTAAGCTAGAAGACCCTGGGCAGATATTATACAGATTCTAAGAGAACACAAATGCCAGCCCAGGCTGCTATGCCCAGCAAAACTCTCAATAATCATAGATGGTGAAACCAAAATATTCTATGACAAATCCAAATTTTCACAGTATGTTTCCAAAAACCCAGCCCTACAAAGAATAATAGATGGAAAACGCCAACTCAAGGAGGGAAACTACACTCAAGAAAAAGTAAGAAAGTAATCTTTCAACAAACTCAAAAGAAGATAGCCACATAAACAACATCAGAAATAACAGGAAACAACAATCACTATTGCTTAATATCTCTTAACATCAATGGACTCTATTCCCCAATTAAAAAGACATAGACTGACAGACTGGATCAATAAATAGGGCCAAGCATTTTGCTGCCTGCATCCAGGAAATGCACGTCCATGTGAAAGACAAACACTACCTCAGAGTAAAGGGCTAGAAAACAATTTTCCAGGCAAATGGCCCCAAGAAATAGGCTGGAGTGGCCATTCTAATATCAGATAAAATTGACTTTCAACCAAAAGTCATCTAAAAAGATAAGGAAGAACATATTATACTCATCAAAGGAAAAAAAACTACCAAGAAGACCTCTCAATTCTGAACATCAATGCTCCAAATGCATGGGCACCAACATTCATAAAAGAAACTTTACTAAAGCTCAAAGCACACATTGCATCTCACACAATAATAGTGGGAGACTTCAAAACCTCACTCTCATCAATGGACAGACCTTGGAAACACAAAATAAACAGAGACACAGTGAAACTAACAGATGTTGTGAACCAAATGGATTTAACAGATATCTATAGAACATTTCATCCTAAATCAAAAGAATATTCCTTCCTTTCAGCACCTCATGGTACCTTCTCCAAGTTTGACCATATAGTTGTTCGTAAAATAAGTCAACAACAGATATAAGAAGATTGAAATAATTCCATGCCTCTTATCAGATCAGTACTGAATAAGGCTGCTTTTGATGGCAACAGCAACAGAAAGCCCACATACAAATGGAGGCTGAACAATACTCTACTCAATGATAACCTGGTCAAGGAAGAAAGAAAGAAAGAAAGTAGACACTTCCTAGAATTTAATGAAAATGAAAGTACAACATATCCAAAGCTATGGGACACAATAAAAGCAGTGTTAAGAGGAAAGATCATAGCTCTGAATGCCTCCAAAAGGAAACTGGAGAGAGAGAGCATATACTAGCCACTTAACAGCACACCTGAAAGCTCTAGAACAAAAAGAAGCTAATACACACAAGAGGAGTAGAAGGCAGACAATAATCATATTAAGGAATGAAATCAACCAAATACAAACTCAACGAATATAAAAAGAATCAACAAAACCAGGAGCTGGTTCTTGGAGAAAATCAGAAAGATACATAAACCCTTAGCCAGACTAACCAGAGGGCATAGTGACAGTATCCAAATTAACAGAACTAGAAATGAAAAAGGAGATGTAACAAAAGATTCTGAGGAAATTAAAAAAATCATCAGATCCTACTATAAAAGCTTATATGCAACAAAATTGGAAAATCTGGATGAAATGGACAAGTTTCTAGATAGATACCAAATACCAAAGTTAAATAAGGATCAGATGAACCATCTAAACAGTCCCATAACCCCTAAAGAAATCGAAGCAGTCATTAAAAGTCTCAAAACAACAACAAAAAGTCCAGGACCAGATGAGTTCAGCACAGAATTCTATCAGATCCTGATAGAACATCTGATACCAATACTCTTCTATCTATTCCACAAAATAAAAACAAAAGGAACACTACCCAATTCATTCTATGAGGCCATACGTACACTGATACCAAAACCTCACAAAGACCCAACAATAAAGGAAAACTTCAGACCAATTTCCCTTATGAATATTGATGTAAAAATATTCAATAAAATTCTCGCAAACAGAATCTAAAAACACATCAAAATGACCATTCACCATGATCAAGTAGGCTTCATTCTAGGGATGCAGGGATGGTTCAATACCCGGATATCCATCAATGTAATCCACTACATAAACAAATTCAAAGAAAAAAATCACATGGTCATTTCGTTAGATACTGAAAAAGCATTTGACAAAATTCAACACCCCTTCATGATAACAGTCTTGGAAAGATCTGGAATTCAAGGAGCATACCTAAACATAGTAAAAGCAATATACAGCAAACCAGTGGCCAACATCAAACTAAATGGAGAAAAACTTGAAGCAATCCCACTAAAATCAGGGACTAGGCAAAGCTGCCCTCTCTCTCCCTATCTATTCAATATAACACTTGAAGTTCTAGCTAGAACAATTAGACAACAAAAATAGGTCAAAGGAATACAAATTGGAAAGGAAGAAGTCAAAATATCACTATTTGCAGATGATATGATGGTGTACTTAAGTGAACCGAAAAACTCCACCAGAGATCTGCTACAGCTGATAAATACCTTCAGCAAAGTGGCTGGATACAAAATTAACTCAACCAAATCAGTAGCCTTCTTATACTTGAAGGATAAACAGGCTGAGAAAGAAATTAGGGAAATGACACCCTTCACAATAGTCACAAACAATATAAAAATTCTTGATGTGACTCTAAACAAACAAGTGAAAGATCTGTATGACAAGAATTTCAAGTCTCTGAAGAAAGAAATTGAAGAAGACCTCAGAAGATGGAAAGATCTCCCATGCTCATGGATTGGCAGGATTAATATAATTAAAGTGGCCATCTTCCTGAAAACAATCTCCAGATTCTATGCAATCCCCATCAAAATTCCAACTCAATTCATAGACTTAGAAAGAGCAATTCTCAAATTCATATGGAATAACAAAAAGAATTGAGTTGGAATTTTGATGGGGTTGCATTGTAGTTCTTGTCATACAGATCTTTCAAATGTTTTGTCATTTCCCTAATTTTATGAGGTCCCATCTATCAATTCTTGATCTTAGAGCACAAGCCATTGGCGTTCTGTCCAGGAACGTTTTCCCTGTGCCCATGTTTTCCAGATTTTCCCCCAATTTCTCTTCTATTAGATTCAGTGTATCTGGTTTTATGTGTAGGTCCTTGATCCACTGGGACTTGAGCTTTGTACAGGGAGATAGGAATGGATCAATTTGCAATCTTCTACATGTAGACCACCAGTTGATCCAGCACCATTTGTTGAAAATGCTGGTTTTTTTTCCACTGGATGGTTTTAGCTCCTTTGTCAAGGATCAAGTGACCATAAGTGTGTGGGTTCATTTCTGGGTCTTCGATTCTATTCCATTGATCTACCTGCCTGTCACTGTACCAGTACCATGCAGTTTTTATCACTACTGCTCTGTAGTACAGCTTGAAGTCAGGGAGGCTGATTCCCCCAGAAGTCCTTTTATTGTTGAGAATAGATTTTGCTATCCTGGGTTTTTTGTTATTCCATATGAATTTGAGAATTGCTCTTTCTAAGTCTATGAAGAATTGAGTTGGGATTTTGATGGGGATAGCATTGAATCTGTTGATTGCTTTTGGCAGGATGGCCATTTTAACTATATTAATCCTGCGAATCCATGAGCATGGGAGATCTTTCCATCTTCTGAGGTCTTCTTTGATTTCTTTCTTCAGAGACATGAAGTTCTTGTCATACAGATCTTTCACTTGTTTGGTTAGAGTCACACCAAGATACTTTATATTGCTTGTGACAATTGTGAAGGGTGTCATTTCCCTAATTTCTTTCTCAGCCTGTTTATCCTTCGAGTATAGGAAGGCTACTGATTTGCTTGAGTTAATTTTGTATCCAGCCACTTTGCTGAAGTTGTTTATCAGCTGTAGCAGATCTCTGGTTGAGTTTTTCGGGTCACTTAAGTATACCATCATATCATCTGCAAATAGTGATATTGGATTTCTTCCTTTCCAATTTGTATCCCTTTGACCTCCTTTTGTTGCCTGATTGCTCTAGCTAGAACTTCAAGTACTATGTTGAATAGATAGGGAGAGAGAGGACAGCCTTGTCTAGTCCCTGATTTTAGTGGGATTGCTTCGAGTTTCTCTCCATTTAGTTTGATGTTGGCCACTGGTTTGCTGTATATTGCTTTTACTATATTTAGGTATGCTCCTTGAATTCCTGATATTTCCAAGACTTTTATCATGAAGGGGTGTTGAATTTTGTCAAATGCTTTTTCAGCATGTAATGAAATGACCATGTGTTTTTTCTTTGAGTTTGTTTATGTAGTGGATTACATTGATGGATTTCTGGGTATTGAACCATCCCTGCATCCCTGGGACGAAGCCTACTTGATCATGGTGAATGATCATTGTGATATGTTCTTGGATTTGGTTTGCAAGAGTTTTTTTTGACTATTTTTGCATCGATATTCATAAGGGAAATTGGTCTGAAGTTTTCTTTTATTGTTGGGTCTTTGTGGGGTTTTGGTATCAGTGTAACTGTGGCCTCATAGAATGAATTGGGTAGTGTTCTTTCCATTTCTATTTTGTGGAATAGATTGGAGAGTATTTGGATTAGGTCTTCTTTGAAGGTCTGATAGAATTCTGCACTGAACCTATCTGGTCCTGGGCTTGTTTTGGTTGGGAGACTTTTAATGACTGCTCCTATTACTTTAGGAGTTAAAGGAGTGTTTAAATGGTTTATCTGATCCTCATTTAACTTTGGTAGTCAGTATCTGTCTAGAAACTTGTCCTTTTCCTCCATATTTTCCAATTTTTTTGTATATAGGCTTTTGTAGTAGGATCTGATGATTTTTTAAATTTCCGCAGAGTCTGTTGTTTTTCATCTCTAATTGTATTAATTTGCATACTGTCTTTGTGCCCTCTTGGTAGTCTGGCTAAGGGTTTATCTATCTTGTTGATTTCCTCAAAGAACCAACTCTTGGTTTTGTTGATTCTTTGTATAGTTCTTTTAGTTTCCACTTGGTTGATTTCAGTCCTTAATTTGATTATTTCCTGCCTTCTACTCCTCTTTGGTGTGTTAGCTTCTTTTTGTTCTAGAACTTTCAGGTGTGCTGTTAAGCTGTTTGTATATGCTCTCTCCAGTTTCTTTTTGGAGGCGTTCAGAACTATGAGTTTTCCAATTAACACCGCTTTCATTGTATCCTGTAGGTTTGAGTAAGTTGTACTTTCATTTTCATTAAATTCTAGGAAGTCTTTAATTTCATTCTTTATTTCTTCCTTGACCATGTTATCATTGAGCAGAGCATTGTTCAGCTTCTATGTGTATGTGGGCTTTCTGTTGTTGTTTTTGCCATTTAAGACCAACCTTAATCTGTAGTGATCTGATAGGAGGCATGGGATTATTTCAATGTTCTTATATCTGTTGAGGTTTGTTTTGTGACCAATTATATGATAAACTTTCCAGAAGGTACAATGAGATGCTGGGAAGAAGGTATATTCTTTTGATGTAGGATGAAATGTTCTATAGATATCTGTTAAGCCCATTTGGTTCATACCATCTGTTAGTTTCACTGTGTCTCTGTTTGGTTTATGTTTCCAAGATCTGTCCATTTTTGATAGTGGGGTGTTGAAGTCTCCCACTATTATTGTGTGATATGCAATATGCGCTTTGAGCTTTAGAAGAGTATCTTTTATGAAAGTGGGAGCTATTGCATTTGGGGCATAGATGTTCA
The DNA here is from genome assembly GCA_019843965.1 of Rhynchomys soricoides. Classification (NCBI taxonomy): domain Eukaryota; kingdom Metazoa; phylum Chordata; class Mammalia; order Rodentia; family Muridae; genus Rhynchomys; species Rhynchomys soricoides. The sequence continues at coordinate 23,726 of JADRCH010007427.1, forward strand.
GAATTGAGAGTTCTTCTTGGTAGATTTTTCCTTTGATGTGTATGAAGTGTCCTTCTTTATCTTTTTTGATGACTTTTGGTTGAAAGTCAATTTTATCCGATATGAGAATGGCTACTCCAGCCTATTTCTTGGGTCTACTTGCCTAGAAAATTGTTTTCCAGCCCTTTACCCTGAGGTAGTGTTTGTCTTTAACATGGAGGTGCATTTCCTGGATGCAGCAAAATGCTGGGTCCTGTTTATGGTTCCAGTCTGTCCGTCTATGTCTTTTTATTGGGGAATTGAGACCATTGATGTTAAGAGATATTAAAGAATAGTGATTGTTGTTTCCTGTTATTTCTGATGTTGTTTATGTGGCTATCTTCTTTTTGAGTTTGTTGAAAGATTACTTTCTTACTTTTTCTTGAGTGTAATTTCCCTCCTTGAGTTGGCGTTTTCCATCTATTATTCTTTTGTAGGGCTGGGTTTGTGGAAACATACTGTGAGAATTTGGATTTGTCATAGAATATTTTGGTTTCACCATCTATGATTATTGAGAGCTTTGCTGGGCATAGCAGCCTGGGCTGGAATTTGTGTTCTCTTAAGAGTCTGTATGAGTTCTGCCCAGGATCTTCTAGCTTTCATAGTCTCTGGTGAGAAGTCTGGTGTAATTGTGATAGGTCTGCCTTTATATGTTACTTGCCCTTTTCCCCTTACTGCTTTTAATATTCTTTCCTCATTTTGTGTATTTGGTGTTTTGACTATAATGTGACAGGAGGAATTTCTTTTCTGATCCAGTCTATTTGGCGTTCTGTAGGCTTCTTGTATATTTATGTTCATCTCTTTCTTTAGGTTAAGGAAGTTTTCTTCTATAATTCTGTTGAAGATATTTACTGGTCCTTTAAATTGGGAATCTTCACTCTCTTCTATACCTATTATCCTCAGGTTCTGTCTTCTCATTGCATCCTGGATATCTTGGATGTTTTGAGTTAGGAGCTTTTTGGACTTTGTGTTTTCTTTGACTGTTGTGTCAATGTTTTCTATGGTATCTTCTGCATCTGAGATTCTCTCTTCCATCTCTTGTATTCTGTTGGTCTTTCCTACAAGCCCAGGTATCAGTATTCCTTGGAGACCAGTTCTCTTACATGGCTGTTCCTCAGTCCCTGTGTCTGGAGTCCTCCTTCTGCTGGCTTTTCCACACAAGTGGGAGGCTAGCTTTCTCCCTGCGCTGTTTGTCAATGGAGGTCTGGTGGCCCAGTCAGAGTTCTCCCCCCACAGGTGGAAGCCGACAGGCTCTTACCCCCCAACTGTTCCTCAGTCCCTGCCGATGATTTTTTGAGTTTCCTCAGATTCTGTTGTTATATCTCACTTTTCATTTTTGATTTTGTTAATTTGGATACTGTCTCTGTGCCCTCTGGTTAGTCTGGCTAAAGGTTTATCTATCTTGTTTATTTTCACAAAGAACCAACTCCTGGTTTTGTTGATTTTTTCTACAGTTCTTTTTGTTTCTACTTGGTTGATTTCAGCCCTGAGTTTGATTATTTCTTGCCTTCTATCTTCTTGGTTGTAATAGCTTCTTTTTTTAATAGAGCTTTTAGGTGTGCTGTTAGCTGCTAGTGTATGCTCTCTCCAGTTTCTTTTTGGAGGCACTCAGAGCTATGAGTTTTCCTCTTAGCACAGTTTTCATTGTGTCACATAAGTTTGGGTATATTGTACTTTCATTTTCATTAAATTCTAGGAAGTGTTTAATTTCTTTATTTCTTCCTGGACCAAGTTATCATTGAGTCAAGTGTTGTTTAGCTTCCATGTGTATGTGGGCTTTCTGTTGTTTTTGTTGCCATTGAAGACCAGCCTAAATCTGTAGTGATCTGATAGGAGGCATAGGATTTTCTTAATCTTCTTATATCTGTTGAGGTTTGTTTTGTGACCAATTATATGATCAATTTTGGAGAAGTGCTGAGAAGAAAGTATATTCGTTTGACTTAGGATGAAATAGTCTATAAATATTTGTTTAATCCCTTTGGTCCATAACTTCAGTTAATTTCACTGTGACTCTGTTTAGTTTGTGTTTCCAAGCTCTGTCCATTGATGAGAGTGAGGTATTGAAGTCTCCCACTATTATTGTGTGAGGTGCAATATGTGCTTTGAGCTTTAGTAAAGTTTCTTATATGAATGTGTGTGCCCTTGCATTTAGAGCATAGATGTTCAGAATTAGAGTCCTTCTTGGTTGATTTTTATGGTAATGAGTATTTAGTGTCCTTCCTTTTCTTTTTCGATAGCTTTTGGTTGAAAGTTGATTTTATCTGATATTTGAATGGGTACTCCAGCATGTTTTTTCAGGAACATTTGCCTGGAAAATTGTTTTCCAGCCCTTTACTTTGATGTAGTGATTTTCTTTAACACTGAGGTGTATTTCCTGTATGCATCAAAATGCTGGGTCCTGTTATTGTATCCAATTTGTTAGTCTATGTCTTTTTATTGGGGAATTGAGCCCACTGATGTTAAGAGATATTAAGTAATAGTGATTGTTGCTTCCTGTTATTTTGAATTTCATCCTTGAATAGAGAGTCACCACAACAACATATAACACAATGAAATGAAAGGTACATATCCAAGCAGTGAACCTATAAGTTTGTTAGTACTTTGTAAAATAAAAAATATCTTGAGAAAAGAACTGTTTGTTTAGTTTAAAATGCTCCTAACAATTGGATCATCCTGTACAATAATAATTTTTTGAAGTAGGCATTTTCATCACTTTCAAGAATGTGATGTGGATGTGATTTGTAAGGTGAAGCAGATTCAGTGTACAAAACAGATAAGAGGAAAGGCAAAGATTTGGTCACCTGATATATCTGGAAATTCCATTTTAATTTTCAAGGAGATTCCACACCATCTATTTGGCTTCAAGTAATTTAAAAGAAATTGGAGAAAATGGGAATTCAGGGATTCTCATGCCCAGTGTTAAATTTCTAAGGAACTACAAGAAAATGACAATGACTTCTAACATCTGGTGAGTAAAATGTATTCAAGTGGTAATTATCATTGGCTGGTCACTCAGTCAATAATCCTGCAGTGCACAGAATGTCTATCCGTTCAACCCTGCCACACCTGGAAATTTCCTAGAGAAACTAATTTTATGATAATAGATTTTTTTACAATAATTATATCTTATCTCATGTAGCTGTTTATTGTCTTATATTGAGTGGTATAGATCAACAGGCAGGCTTTATAAAGTACTTGGTCCTATAAATCTATGGACATGTTAATTTACTATTAGTGTACAACTGGTATTATGATAAGAATGATGCCCTTATTAAGACAAAAGTATATACTTATATGATAAAGAAGACACCATGATCATGAAGCAATGATGCCAAGACAGGGTAGATCCATTGCACTCTGGTTGTCGAACCTTCTACTTTCTCAAATGTAGGAAACTCAATTGTATATTAATATGCTACTGTGTTCAGAGGCATCCCTGATACACACACACACACACACACACACACATATATATATGTATATATAACATATGTTCTACTGACATTCGTGTAAGAATATTGTCACATAACTATATTCTTATTTAGAAATCTACATCAGCAGGTCTGTTTCATTCTGAAACCAGATTTATTTATATGTAAGACTGTGGCACAGATGAAGTTACTATTATAGGCTGTCCCATGCAAAGTGGTCAGCCTCGAAACCATATAAACACACAACCAAAATAGACAAACTAGCAGTTTGTAATGATATATATTTGCTAACACACACAAATGTATATGTAACATATAATCCAAAGGGGAAAGATGGACAATGAGAGAGAGAAAGAGAGAGAGAGAGAAAGAGAGAGAGAGAGAGAAGTTGTATGGTTTCAGAGAGTACTTGGAGGGGACTGACCAAAAAACGTTAGAGGGAAGTTATGCAATTATATTTGAAATAAAAAAAAAATATAAGAAAATGAAATGAAAACTTGTCTAAAGACCTGGGGGGAGAGGGATGGAAGGACGTGGGTGGAAAAGCAGACAGGGAGGAGAAGAGGGGAACATGATCAGCTATTGTGTGTGGGATAAAGCCTGAAGACCTGAGGGCCAACAGAAAGAATGGAAACAGGCAACCTCATAAGTTAAGATGTTGGGGGTACACTCCAGATTGTGTCAGAGGTCTGGGAGGTGAGAGACTCTCAGGACTCAAAGGGAGGAATCTAGATGAAATGCCCTACAGTGGGGAGTGGGAACTTATAGAGCCCACATTCAGTAGAAAGACAGCACATTTAAATGGAGGGATGGGGTTGTCACCCCACAGTCAAAAATTCTGTCACAGTATTGTTCCTGTCAGAAAGAATTGCAGGGACAAAAATGGAGAAGAGCCTGAGTGAAAGGAGGTTCAGTGACAGGCCCAACTTGGCATCAAGCTCAAGGGGAGGCTCCTGACACTATTCCTGATGTTGTGGTGTGCTTACAAACATGGGCCTATCATGACTGCCTTCTGAAAGGCCCAATAAGCAGCTGAAAGAGTCAGATGCAGATATTTACACCCAACTGATAGACAGAAGCTGGTGAGTCCTGTGGTTGAATTAGGGAAAAGCTGGAAGAAGCTGAGAAGGAGGGCAACTCTATAGGAAGGAAGACCAGCAGTCTCAACTAACCTGGATCCAGGAGATCATTCAGACATTGAGCCACCAACCAGGCAGCACATATTAGCTGATATGAGGCCACCATCACATATATAGCAGAGGACTGCCTGGTTTGGACTTGGTGAGAAAATATGCACCTTTTAAGAGACTTGATACCCCAGGGAGTGGGGAAGTCTGGTGGGGAGGAGACATCCTCTTGGAGATGGTGGTTTGGAAGAGGAGGTATGGGATGAGGAACAGTCAGAGGGTAAATAAAGTCTGGACTGTAAAAAACAGATTAACTAGCTAACTAACTAACTAAATAAAGATAAATAAATTGAAAAAATTAAAACCCATTTTATTTTTGCTATTTTTATTTTAAAACCCATTTTGTGCTTCACAGTTTGGTGGCATATTTTTCCACAATGATGATTCCACTAAATAAATATTTGTAGGAATTTTACTGTAATTCTTGTTTTATACTACATTAAGGACACACACATTACAGAAACTTACAAAATGCCTGTGACTCACTTTGATGAATCAAAAATGTTGCAGAGAGTCTCAACCACTTGAGATAGATACTAATAAGAAATTCTGAGTAAGGTAACTCAGACTCTAAAGGATATGCATGGTATGTATTCGCTAATAAGAAGATATTAGCCAAATAAGTTCAGAATTTCCAGGATACAATCCACAGAACTCAAGAAAGCTAACAAGCCAAAGGGCCCAAGTGAGGATGCCTCAGTCCCACTTGGGAGGAAGAGGAAAGCAATCACAGGATGGGGGGGGGAGATCTTGTTGAGAATGGTAACAGGAAGGGGAAGAGGGGAACATGATCAGGTATTGGGGGGAAAAAAGGACTGAAGCCCTGAGGTCCAGCAGAAAGAATGGAAACAGGCAACCTTAGAAGGTAGTCAATGGGGGCACCCTTCAGAATGTATCAGAGACTGGTGAGGTAGGAGAGACTATCTGGACTCAAATGGAGGGACCTTAGATGAATTGCCCTACAGTGGGGAGAGGAAAATTGTAGAGTCCACCTCCAGAGAAAGAGAAGGTGTCAAGTGGAGGGATTGGGTTGCTGTCTCATATCAAAAACGCTGACCCAGAATTGTTCCTATCTGAAAGAACTGCAGGAACAAAAATGGAGAAGAGCCTGAGGAAAAGGAGGTCCAGTGACAAGCCCAAATTGGGATCCAACTCAGGGATGCCCCAAGACCTGACGCTATTACTGGTACTAAGGTGTGCTTACAAACAGGGAACTATCATGACTGCCCTCTGAAAGGCACAATAAGCAGCTGAAAGAGTCAGATGTAAATACTTACACCCATCCAATGGACAGAAACTGGTGACCCCTGTGGTTGAATTAGGGAACAACTGGAAGAAGCTGAGGAGGAGGGCAACCCTATAGGAAGAGTAGCAGTCTCAACTAACCTGGACCCTTGGGATCTCTCAGACACTAAGCCACCAACCAGGCAGTGTACATCAGCTGATATGATGTCCCCCAAACATATACAGCAGAGTACTGCGAAGTCTGGACTCAGTCAGAGAAGATACACCTAACCCTCAAGAGACTTGGGGCCCCAGGGAGTAGGGACATCTGGTGGGGTGGTGGTAGGGGCATCCTCTTGGAGATAGGGGGTGGAAGAGGTGTGGGGTGTGGAACAGTCAGAGGGTGAATTGGGAGGGAGATAAAGTCTGGACTGTAAAAAAAATGGAAGATTAAATAAATAAATAATAAAAGAAAAAAGAAAAGAAATCCTATTGTCATGTATTTTGATTTAGAGAAATAATGGAGTTAAGGGATTCAGAGTGTTTACAATCATAATATAAAATCTATAGTAAAATATTCCATCTAGGAATCTGGAGCAAGCTAATTATGATTAACTGGAATTTGATCTACTTTCAAAGAAGTATTTCAAAGAAGCATTGGAAATGAAATTATCAATGAATTCCTGTTTGAAATTTACTCCATGTGTTTTATTAAAATATGAGAAAGGAAACAACATATTCAGTTTGAATGGCATATATTTTCAGTGCAATTAAATACATAACAAGATATAAGTCAAAGGTACATAAATCTAATTATAATTAATGCCTTTCAAATATCAGTCCTTCAGAACAAAAGCTGAATACTACATTTTCCTATATATTGATTGTTTGTGTCACTCAGATATTCCTCTATAAATTACCTTTCTTTAAACTCTGTTACTGGAAGTACAAGGTCTAATTAGGCAGAAATTATATTACAAATGTGTGTAGCATCATGCCAGTACTAGTACACTGTGGATTGCTGTGTATATGCAAGTGAGGGCAAGCACAAGATAAGACTAGAGCCTGTGATTGAGCAGTGGAAAAGGAAAACGAGACTGAAAGTTTCAGAGGAGGATGGACACAAAGGAGGATGGACAGAGTAGATGGAAGAAGGAGAGGACAAACCAGATCCACATGGCTTTAAATAGCCACAGGTAGCTATGAATATCATAGAAGGGACAGAATATTATAGGACAATTTGTCAAATCTAGATGGGAAGCTTGCGCCAATATCAATTGGCTCTGAATTCATTGTGTGGGTGTTTTGTGGGTTGAGAATTTACTGATATAAATCTGACTGATAAATTACAAGACACTAGAGTTTTAATTTTACTGGGTTACAGGGATTTGTGACAGTTAGCCTCCGGGGCAGATGACTGGGAATGTGAGCATGTTCCAAAATAACCACAGGTTGGTTGGCCACACCATGATGACCATGGAGGCAGGGACACCACATTACTAGAGTGTAGCAGGCAAATGGATGGAACTTGAAAGTATCATCCTGAGTGTGGTAACTCAGTCACAAAAGAACAAATATGGCATACACTCACTGATAAGTGGATATTAGCCCAAAAGTTCAGAATACTCAAGATTCAATTCGCAGACCATATGAAGCCTAAGAAGAAGGAAGACCAAAATGTGAATCCTTCAGTGTTTTTTAGATGGGTGAACAAAATACTCATAGAAGGAAATATGGAGACAAAGTGTGGAGCAGAGACTGAAGGAAAGGCCATCCAGAGACTGCCCCACCAGGGGATCCATTCCATATACAGACACCAAACCCAAAAATTATTGTGGATGCTGGGAAGTGCTTGGTGATAGAAGCCTGATATGGCTGCTTCCTGAGAGGCTCAGGCAGAGCCTGACAAATGCAGAGGCAGAAGCTCTAAGCTAATCATTGGACTGAGCTTGGGGGTCCTAGATGGAGGAGTTGGGGAAGGGTCTGAAGGAGCTGAAGTGGTTTGCAGCCCCATAGAGGGAGCAACAGTGTCAATAAGCCAGATCCCTGGAACTCCCAGGGACTGGACCACCAACCAAAGGATACACAAAGAGCGACCCATGCCACTGGCCACATATGTGGCAGAGCATGGCCTTGTTGGACATCAGTATGAGGAGAGGCCCTTGGACCTGAGGGTGTTCAGTGCCCCAGTGTAGGGGAATTCCAGGGTTGGAGGACGGTAGTAGGTGGGTGGGGGAGCACCCTCATAGAGGCAGGGGGAGGGGGGAGGGGATAGGGATTTTCTGAAGGGGAAACCAGGAAAGGGAAACACATTTGAAATGTAAATAAGGAAATTATCCAATAAAAAAAAGAAAACACTGCAGAGGAAGCTGTCTATTCAAGAAACATGAAAAAAGTATTAAAAGCCTACTGAAGCATGGGGTTGACACAATGGTCTTTCTGCCCACTATCCACTATAACTCCTAAAGATTGGTTTGTGCCACAATGATCTATCTGTCCATTGTCCACTCTCATCCCCGGAGTGTTTTTCTTACCAGTGGGTCTCTGTAGTGATTTCCATCCTCACCTCTTGAGAGTACCTCATTTTACTCTGTAATAAACCCTGTTTTCTTCACAAAGGAAAAAAAAGAATTCAAATATATTAGCCTATGTAGGATGTGTAACTTTATTTATTTCAAATCCTATTTTTAATGACAGTTTTTAAATGTTTTAATCTCTCTTATAGCCCAGCACCTACCAGAGGCAGTGGAAAAGAAAGAATAGGGGGATGTGGACCTGTTTAGAAAGGTTCTTTGGAGCAACTCCCATCTGTGTTGTCTGGAAATCAGCAGTTCAGTTCACAGGTTAGCTGTAACAGCTCTATCCACTTGCAAACATTTCATGGATACACTAGCATTCCAGTTCAATAGATAGCAAACAAGAATCAGCAATGGTGGCTCTACCTATCAGATACAACCAGGCCTCAGCCTTGGCACAAGTCAGCAGGAGGGACCCAGAGGGACACCACTTTCTCTGCTGTGCCTCTCTCTGTTAAGTGAAGATCAGAGGTGATGCAAGACCGATAAGCATTGTACAGCTAGCTCTATAAGTAAGCCAAGTTCAGCCATTGTCACTGTCTGTTGAGTCCTATTTATACTCCCTCCAAACATCACTAGGTCTCCATAGGTTTTGCCTCAGCAAGAGCATCTGTCTCAGCTGACATTCTGCCAATCACCCCAATTCCTCTGAAGTGTCAAGAAACTACAGCACACCAGCAGAAGTTCTTTCTATGGAGGCCTGACAAATGCAGCTCAACTAAGCAATGTAAGGTAGACCAATACATGCATGTTCTTTGTAAAGAATCCTTCAACACATGTACTTTCACATGCTTTCTTTCACCTGTGTCTTCTTCAGCTAATCATTCCTTCAAGATTCTGCCTTAACCTTTCACCTGTGTCCACTTCAGGAAACACTCCTTCACATTTTTGCCCCAGCAAATACCATCCAACACAACTGACTTTACAAAGAACCCTTAAATTTTCCACTTCAAGGATGTTTTTATTTATGCTAACATGTTTTACTCCATGCCCCCATAGTCTTGGAGTAGTATTATAATGCAAAAAAATGCATTCAGTACAATTACAGAAGTATCTATTAAATTCTTAATATTATTTTAAAGTTCAAAGTGTTTTTTTCTGAGATTAATATCAATCATTTAACTGTAACTTCCGGTAAAATCAAAATAAAAAATCAGATCATAAACATCTCATAGATAATAGCACAAAGTAAATAGGCAATGGAATAGAATATGATTACCATTTCCAAAGGGAGGAAAGGAAGCATAGTGACAAAAGACTGAGTGAAAGCAAAAGAAAAATCCAGCAGAGAATACTCCAAATTTTCTATCTCCATGTCTGAAGTCAAATCTTAATCTCTTCCCAGCTTGTTAGTTGCAAACCACCTCTTTCTCTTGAGCTAGTTTTGTACCCAGTCTGCAGCATTCCTTGGAAGGTATCCTACACCTTTGACTTTTCAAACATCCTAGGATTTCCAATGAAATTCAGTCTATGTCTTCACTTATTCATGCAATGACCCTTGCAGTGAGGTTGTCCTATACAAAATCCTGGCCTCTGTAACTGTCCTTAGACATCCAGGAAGATTCTACAGCCTCTTACTTGTACCCTTGATTCTAAAGCCAGAACCAAGTGGCCAAAGATACCAAGATTTGCTACTTGGTAGAACTGGAACTTATTCTCTTTGTCTAATTACATTTGCATCAACTGTATTAATTGGATAGTTTCCTTCACTGCTTAAGATTTTCTTTATGTTTCACAACGAAGAAGATTAGCTAAATTGGAATTTGTCCTGAGGCCACTACTCTCTTTATTCTGTTTAGCATCCATAGCTACCTTGTGTTTGTGGTGTTCCTTTTCTTCACAAACTGCACATTTCGTATTTCAACTTGCCCCTTTTGCTCCTTTATATTGTAGATCTGCATAAGAGTAATAACTAGTAACCTCATGAATCATTCATTATGAGGCTATCATGAAGTCTTTGGCAATGCTATTAATCCAAAATGCTCCAATTTTGACTCAGGCATATTTTTAGGACTAGGGCAAAAAGCTAACCCAATTTTTTTGGTCAAAATTTTACAAGATGGGTCTCTAGCCCACTTACTAATACTTAATCTCTTTGAAATTCATAAGCTGGACCATGCCAGTTAAAATTACTCTCGGAACAATTTTCTATTCTCTTATTAAGAAGGCTCAGTAAGCAATGAGTGATGCAGCTAGAAGCTTCTCTAGCCTAATGTCTCAAAGTCTTCCATATTCTTCGAACAAACAGCATGGTCAGGCCTGTCAGAACAATACCAACTCCTTCATACCAACTTCTATCTTGGTCAACGTTCTATTGCAATAAAGGGACACCATGACCAAGAAAACTCTTATAAAAGAATGCATTTAACTGGGGCTTATGTACAGTTTCAGAAGTTTATTTTATTATCTTCATGGCAGGGAACATGGCAACAGGCAAGGCAGTTTGGGTGATGAAGATGTAATGAAAGAAATGCTTTTCCTCTCCTCTCCTCCCTAGAGATAAGGCCAACTGGCCAGCAGATATTCTCTGTCAACATAGGCTCTCCCAAACAACAATGGCCCTGGAATGAAAGAAATGCTTTTCCTCCCCTCCTCCCCTCTCCAGAGATAAGGCTACCTAGCTAGCAGATATTTCCTGTGGGACAGGTATTCCTCCCTTCCCTAGAGATAAGGCCAACTGTCCAACTCAGGCTGTGACCAGAATCTGCCTCAAGAAGGTATAAATGGTGTGAGCTTTGAGAATTAGGGCTCGCCTCTGCCTCACATGCAGGACAACAGCAATGCATTGGAAATAATAAACCTCTTGCTGATTGCATCACTCTAGATCTCCAAGTCTTTGCGAGGGGGAACTACCAGTAGTTTCGACCTTCCGGGTCCAACAGTAATTGTGAGCTACATCCAGAGAGAGAGAGAGAGAGAGAGAGAGAGAGAGAGAGAGAGAGAGAGAGAGATTGGGCACTTCAGCTTCAACCCACACCCCGAATGACATACTTACAGAAATAATGCTGCACCTACTCCAACAAGGTATCACATCCAAATTGAATATTTCTAATCATTTCAAATAGTACTGCTTCCTTGTAACTAAGCATTCAAAAATATGAACCCATGGGAGACAACAAGTTTTCCGTGAAATAAAGCCAAGACCAAATATAAGTACATAGAATTATGAATGTCACATAACCAGAGGCCTAGAGGTCTATATAAAAAATCAATATAATTCAGGACAGTATGTATCTGCTAGAACCCAGCATCCCTGCCATGGTAAATTCTCAGTATTGTAGCATAGCTGAAGCACAATAAAGACCTTACAATAGACTAAATATCCCATGAGTTTCTAAAGAGAAAATGAATAAATCCCTTAAGAAATTCATGAAAGCACAAGTAAATAAAACCATTCAAGACAAGGATGTGGAAATAGAATAAAAAAAGGAAACCAAAACTGAAAAAAGAAATTGGAAATGAAAAATTTCAAAATTCAAAAATGAACATCAGAGGGAAAACTCACGGAAAAATACAAAAGATGGGAGAACCTCAATTAGTGTATATACAATAAAAGCAATAGTATCTTGATAAAAGCAAATGTTCTACCTGAAAAATAACCCTGATACAAACCAACCAGGAATTCTGGGACATGTGAAAAAATATAGAAAGAGGATTACAGGAAAGAGAAGATATGCAGGCCAACGCTACAAAAAAATATATTTTCACCTTATCATAGATGAGAATTTTCTAACATAAAGAATAAGATACCTATCAAGGTACAAGAAGGATACAAAATAACAAATAGACTGGAAAAGGAAAGAAATTCCCCTTGGCTCATAATAATCAAACACAAAACATGTGTATTAAAAGCTGCAAAAACAACAACAATAACAACAACAACAAAAGAGGATAGGGCTAACAATTTTCAACAATAAAAGAACTTCTGGGGGAATCACCATCTCTGAACTCAAGTTGTACTTTACAGAGGAATAGTAATAAAAACAGCATGGTATTAATACAGAGACAGAAAGGAAGATCAGTAGAATAGAATCAAACATCCTGAAATAAACTCACACACATACTAGCACTTGATCTTTGAAAAAGAAGCCAAAACCACACAGTGGAAAAAAAGAAAGCATCTTCAATAAATAGTGGTGGTAGAAATGGTGGTTTGTACGTAGAAGAATGCAAATTGATCCATATTTATCACCCTATACAAAGCTCAAGTCCAAGTATATCACGGACCTCAACATAAAACCAGACAAGCTAAATCTAATAGAAAAGAAAGTGGGAAATAGCTTCAAATGCATTGATACAGAGGAGAATTTCCTGAACAGGACACCAATGGTTCAGTCTTTAAGATCAATAATTGACAAATGGGACCTCATGAAAATGAAAAGCTTCTGTAAGGCAAAGATCACTGTTAATAGAAAAAAAAGACAACCTATAGATTGGGAAAGTATCTTTATTAACTCTACACCTGATACAGGGCAGATATCCAAAATATATAAAGAACTCAAGAAGTTAGACTCCAAAATACCAAATAACCCAATTAAAAAATAGTGTATATAGCTAAACAGAGACTTCTAAACAAAGGAATCTTGAATGAATGGCCAAGAAGCACCTAAAGAAATATTCATCCTTAGTCATCAGGGAAATGCAAATCAAAAGGGCCCTGAGATTCCGCCATACACCAGTAAGAATGGCTAAGATCAAAAACTCAAGTGATAGCACACATTGACAAGGATGTGGACAAAGAAGAACACTCCTCCATTGCTGGTGGGATTGCAAGCTGGTACAAACACTCTGGAAATCAATCTGTTGGTTCCTCAGAAAACTGAAAATAGTTCAACCTAAAGACCTACACCTTGGCATATACCCAAATGATGCTGCACCATATCACAAAGACACATGTTCCTCTATGTTCAGCTCAGTGTTATTCATAATAACCAGAAGCTGGGAACAACCTAGATATCCCTCAACCAAAGAATGGATACAGACAATATGGTCCATTTACATAACAGGATATTATTCCACTATTAAAAACAAGGACATCATGAATTTTGAAGGCAAATGGATGGAATTAGAAAATTTCATCCTGAGTGAGTTAAATTAGACCACAAATCACATACATGGTATGTACTCAAAAGTGGATATTAGCCAAAAAGTACAGAATACCCATGATTCAACTCACAGACCACATGAAGTTTAACAAGAAGGAAGGGCGAATTGAGGATGTTTCAATCGCAGTTAAAAGGCAGAACAAAATATTCATGGGAGGCAGAGGGAGGGAGGGATCAGGGTGGCAGAAAGGGAGGTGGAGAGAAAAAAGGCAACAGAATCAGGTATGGGGAAGACAGGAGAGAAGACCAGAGCACCGACAGAATGAATGGAAAAATGCATCTGCATAGGCGGGGAGGGAAACATCTAGACTGTCCAAGAGACCTAGGACTGAGAGGCTCCAGGACTCAATGGGGATGACCTTAGTTGAAATGTCAAACAGTAGGGTGATGGAAACTCAAGTATATAGATATGGCTACCAATGGAGCGGTGGATCTACTCATGTACCTGCAATATTTTTGTCTCAGAATTGTTCCTTTGTAAAAGAAATGCAGGGATAAAAATTGAGCAGAGACTGAAGGAAAGGCCATCCCTTTACTGGCCCAACTTGGGATCCATCACTTGGGCATCACTTTGATGCCATCATTTGGACAGGCATCAAATTCTGACACTCTTACTAATGCTATGTTGTGCTTGCAGACAGGAGCCTAGCATGGCTGTCTTCTGAGAGGCTCTACCCGCACCTGACTAAGACAGATGCAGAAACTTACAACTAACCATTGTACTGATGTTGGGGACCCCTGTGTAAGAGTTAGGGAAGGATTGAAGGAACTGAAGGGGATGGCAACTCCATAGGAAGACTAGCAATATCAAATCCAATAATCCTGACTTGTCAAAGTTCCCAGAGACTTAGCTTCCGACCAAAAAGCATAGAAGGGCTGGTCCGTGGACCCTGGCACATATGTAGCAAAGGACTGCCTTCAGTTAGAGAGGATGTGCCTAATCCTGGAGAGACTTGATGCCCCAGAGGAGGAGGATGCTGGAGGTGAGGTGTGGGTCAGTGGGAGGGTGAGAGTAGTAAGTCGGCGTGGGAGTACCCACTGAGAGGCAAATGGGAGGGGGTGACAAACTCTGGGAGGGATTACTGGGTAGGAGTCAATATTTTGAATGTGAATAAGTAAAATAATTTCATAAAAAAATAAAAATGAAAGATCTGTGCTGAAAAGAAATTAAGGAGAACAGATATTACATCAAGTTAGATATTTGAATGGCAAATAAGCATAGGGAAAAATGCTTGATCTTATTGATTATTATTGAAGTGCAAGTTAAAGGATAAATCTTTTTAGACATGTTAAAATTATTAAAATTTAAAAATTTGGCCCATCAAGTCCTTTAAAGAAATTTGTTATCTAACAAAACTCCCAATGCCAGGACAGAATATTTCCTTACAAGTTGCTGGAAAGGGGATTCCAAGAGACTCCAAAACTATACAAGCTATTGCCATGGCTTTTGCTACCTCCAAGAAATAGAATTTAATGCTCTGTTGCTGAAGACACCACACACTGACCATACAGAACTTGGAGGAATCAAGTTGAAACTGAACTGGAACTCTTCTCCATGAGTAACAAGTCTCATATTGCCAGAAAGAGTTATGTATGCAAGTTGCCAAGAGTGGGGAAAGGAATCAGTACCCCGACTTAGCTGTAAAGCCTATGAATAAAAACAATGGTAACGTAAACCTAGCCTAATATCTATGGTAGATGAGGTCACAAACCCTAGAGTAGAACCTACTAGAACCAATTCCACAAAAAGTGTAACTTCTAACTAAATCCTAAATAGGATTCCTTATACCCACAGATAAGTGTAGCTTTTACACTTGATCAAACAAGCTTCTTTTTGTAGCATACAGAAATCATTGCAAAAAGCCATAAAAAATGCAGGAACAACTGACAGTGGGATACCAACTATACAACCCAACCCAAGACACACATAGACTGTGTCCTTAGTGGGAGAGGATGCACCTAGTCCTGCAGTGATTTGAGGTGCCAGGGTGGATTGGTAACTGGGGGACTTCACCCTTCTTACAGACAAAGAGGATGGAAGAGCAATTGTGTGACTGGGGAATGGGAGGAAAGCAGGGCTGCAATCAAGATGTAAAGTCAATCAATCAATCAATTAATCAATAAATAAATAAATAAATGGAAAAATTCTTTAAAAGTAGAATGGGAAACAATTGGGTAAATATCAGGTAAAACATGCAGGTACCAAGAATTTATGTATAGAACAGGTATGTGAATATGGATGCACAAAGTTTACAAAATTCCTTCTAGGTAGTTTCTAGTCAACAAGAGTAAAGAATCCAATAATGTGCATTTGTGATGTCCTTAAATGGCTTATAAGTAAATCTGTGATCTTCATTGTATATATAATATCAGGTTCTATGTATTGAAATTTGCTCCTCCAGACAATTTTCTTTATCACTGTAGAATTTCCTCCTATGGGAATATTCATATCAGTATTAGGTCCATGCAGCTGAGTAATGTTTTTAGGTTATTGCTTATTGCCTATGAATTTACTATGACCCAAACAACATAAATTACCAATTGAAATTTGACCTATGTCTTCATTATATAACAGAGGACCTAAGAGGACTGTCTCATCACTGTTTAAGTTATAAAATGTGTTTCCTCATACATTTGTCAATCATCTATATCATGCTCACCTTTTTAAAATGATAATATATTTGGCAAACTATAACAATGTCAATATAAATCTGGAACTGACTGTCAAACAGGATCCATTGACACAAAGCAATAAACCCTCCAGAATGAACCTGCTTGACATTGCTTTTGATCCAATAAGGAAAATACATGAAATGTGTGATAATTTATATCCTATCCAACAACTTAAATTTTTCAAGAAGGTAGAAACCAAGAAGCAGCAAAATGAAGATTCTGTTTTTAACTGCTGTCATCAACTTTGTTGGCACTCAAAAGGTTCCTTCTTGTGAAGTGGAACAAGAAAAGGTATAGTCTGATTGTGTGTTTGTATGTGGTTCCCTATCATATAATCCTATTCGATAAGTAGATTGTTTCACACTAGCATACATATTTTATTCACACAGGTTGCTGTTATACATGTGTGCCTACAAAGTCATGTATGTATATATGTGTGAAGGTGATCATGTGATTAATCATGAATAAGCAGAAATTACTTTTGAATGTCATTTCTCAGTATGTTTCTGCTGACATGGCATGGTCTATCACTTTTATGTTCATCTCTTTAATTAATTTTAATTCTGATTTATCAGTCAAGTCTAGGAAACTCTGTACAACTTCCTTTCCTAGAGCTGAAATTGTACATACATACCACAGCTTGATCACATCAATTTTGAGAAAAAACAAACAAACCTTGAAACCTTATACTTTCATTAAATTGCTATTCTTACCAAATTATTTTTCCATAGTAATATATAATATTTTAGAAAATATTTATTTTAATATTTCATATTGGTTACATTATATTTTCCTAATATAGTATTGATTACAGTATTTGAATTTATAGTACAAGATATCATTATTAATCAGTCTACATCTATAGTTGTTATAGTCACAGTAATTCTACCAGAGAAAACAGTTTTAAAATCTTCTGATTTTAGTATGCTTGAGATTTTAATACTAAAGTACAAATATACGTTTTGTGTATCTGTACTGTGATGTATGAAAGATTTATTGATAGAAGATATTTTATATTTTTTAAAAATTGAGTTCATAGATATGTAAAGGATTACTTAAATTACTTAAATAAATATGAATTCAATTTTTTCAAATAAAAATGAATTATAAGTTCAAATGGCTGTTTTATTTAGGTTAATATAGCAAAAGTCTGTAGCAATCTATCCTGTTAGATTGATTGAAGATACAACCATAGATTTTCAAAGACATAAAAAAAGCTATAAAAATTATTTTAGTTGGAATAGGTATAAATGTCTTGTGTATGAAACATATTTTATATCTAAAATGCAGTTTATAAAAGTTAGTATCTATCAAACTGTTGGTAATAAGAAATGTGACCGTGTTCTTTTGTGTGATTTTCTATTGCTGTAGCAACACTAATTTTGTTGACTGGATGTTTAAAGAGATATTCATCAGCTAATCTAGTTTAATTATACATTTCTCTAAATGTAAAACTGATAACTGGATGGTTACAATTATAGAATGATGATTGACTTGATGTTCCATGATTATTTTTCTTGCTTGTAGCATAAGAACAATGACAGTCCCTTTATAGTTCATTGGTTCTATAATCATGTTCCTCTCCTTTGACAAGGAATTTATCTAGCTATTAATATTCCTTGATATTTGGCAATAGGGAGAATTTTTCCCAATACATTGCCAGCCAGAATTTGGATATTTGGAAAAATGAAACAGAAAAGCATGGTGCCAAAGAATATGCAATAGACTGGGATTTATAGTAAAAGTGGTAGTAGTTAATTTAGATGTAAAGAGCATTATGAAGTTAATGTGAAATTTAATTTTTTGGCAATAAATACACATTAGATAATGCTATATTATGATTCCATGTCTATATAATGATAAAGACATGCAATGTATACTGATATGCCTATTGATACCACACCAAAGTCCATCCTCATGAACTAGCTATTTTAATATATTGACCTTAGAAAAATGAAATAGTTCAGTGCTCAATATTATGTCATACAAAATTTTGATTAATAGAAGTAGAAACCACATTTCAAATTTCTGAATGCCTCTTCCTATATCCTACATTGAATTAAATAAAACACTAGATCTCAAGAATTATGCCATATTGAGAATTAAACATAATGCATTTATCAAAAAAGTTACTTCCTTCTTTTGTTCTCACAAAGTCTACGATTATTTTAAATGGTTCAAATGAGGGGGAAGCATTCTTTCTTCTGGTTAGCTTTCAGCACTCTGGAAGTTCTTTCACAGAGACCTGCAGAAGAGAAGAAATCCTTTGATCTCACAGGTCACAATATTGACCGTTCCTCCAAGATAACCCTCTGATGAATTAATGTTAAACCTGTATTTTTTAAAATATATCTCATTTGGCTAAACTTTTTTTTCTTCCTCTCTTAATTTTCTAATTCATGTTACTATGTGCATGAACTGTTCTGTACTCATCACATCTGCTCTGTACTATATGCCTATTTGTATTTTGTTGTTCAACTTCTCGAACTACATCTTTCCCTTCATGGCCTGTTCCTAGACTTATGGGTTCTGACTATACCCAAAGTAAAGCACATTAAAAAATGAATGTGTAACTAATGTCTACATATGATAAAGCAGAAATATGATGCTTTCCTTTCTGTACCTAGGTCACTTAGGCCATATAATTTTCTACATTACATGCATTTATCTGCAATATTATGATTTAATTCATCATTCAGATCATTTTTGAATCTTTACCATGTTTTAAATATGCATTCCATTTTGATGAGCCTCCAGATTAATTAAATTTTAGATCTTTTAAAATAACTATTAATTAACAAGAATATAATATATCTACTATAAAGAAACAAATTCTTTGGATATAATTATTGGAGAGATAATTAAGAGTCTTGTGCTACTTAAATTCTATTTTGAGCAATCTCCTCAAACCCATTCAAAATTGACTGTACAAGATTATATGCCTATTAGAAGTGGATAAATGCTCCCTATGAACTCAGCTATCCTAGCATTTTTCCTTAATTTTATTCCTGACAATGTCCTTCTGACTGGGATAAGACAGAATCCTAAAGTTTTAATCTGCATTTCTCTGACAGATCTGGATATTAAGCTCTCTTCTTTGGAGCATACTCTGTTAAATTTCATAGCATGTTTCAATTTTTGCTTCAGTTTTAGTATTTAATACATTTATATATTGAAATATGAGTATATTTATATCAAATTTTCCACTTTCCATACCACATATCAGACCACATTTAATCAGGTTCTTTGTTTTTTAATGCGTACATATTTTAGTCCTTTGTAAATAAAAAGAAACTAATCTGTTGAATGAGTGTGCATGAAAAATGGTTTCTTACTCTGTTAGTTTGCTTCTCCACTGTATTGAAAGTTTTCTTCAATGTAAAGAAGGTTTTGATTTGGGAGCTCCCATTTGTCAATTCCTCATCTTTCTTACACTATTTTGTTGTTCTATTTAGAACATCTTTGCTGGTACTTATAAGGTCTTGGATATCTAAGTAATACTATTTTCTTCCAGTACAAGAAGAATATGATCTCTAAGGGTGAAATACAAAGTGCTTTAGTTCACTCTATGTTTGGTGAGCAGCATATATCCAAACTATACCTTGCAACATGAATTTCTTCAAGCTTTACATAGTTGAGGTTTGCATGGAAGCTCAACATTGTTTACTATTTTTGGACTGTAGTAGTTAACAAACTTAACAATTGGTTATCTCTGATCATGATATTACATAAGAACATCTGCTAGAATTTTTTCACTGGCACTGAAAAGGAAAGAATGGCATTCCACTGACTATTAAAGCTCATATTTTTTGTTCAGTTTTCAGGGGAATTTCGGACCCTCTACATAGCAGCTGATGACTTAAAGTTAATAGGAGAGAATGGGCCACTAAGAATATTTGTACATCATATCCTGTATTATAATAATTACAAGGAAATGTGCATCACCTTTTATATCAGGTAAGGTAAACGTCTGAGCTCCAATTTCATTCATGTTGTATGAAAATAAGTCTATGGTGATAAATAGTTAATCATCTTATATTACATCATTATGTTATAGTGGCATGTCAACCATGTGAATCAGAGAATGCAGTAAACTGCAACAAATTTTTCTTAGATTCCAGTGCAGGGAAGTGAAAAATTACATAGTCCACTCTTCATAAAAGTCTGGATACAAATTTGTCATAAAGCTTTCAACTTGCAAGAATTTTCCAGTGAATCTGTATTGGATGTAAAAGCTATGTCATTCATAAACTCCAAGTTTCATATTCTGCAAAGTGAACTCACTTCCAGTAGGTAGAGGAGTACCCTCTTGAACTCTGATCTTCATCCATCTCACAAGTTCTGGATTACAGATACAAAACAGCTCATGTATACAGTCTTCCCACTTTAATATATGTCTTATAAATAAAAATTCATGAATACATCAAAGCAAGTTATTCTGGGTTGTGTTTGTGCTCTCAGCAGTCAGTAGACAGAAGTCAAATTTCCAATATTCATGTTTACTACATGAAACTGAGTAAGTGCATAGGAACTGACATGGTGAAAGATATTATTCATTTCTCCTTGAAGTGTATTAAGGTAGACCCCATGTGAAAATGCAAAAGCTGTGGTGAGTATTACCTCTGAAATTGTGATATAGGAATATGAATAATTAATATTTTGAAGCATGAAATAATGATTTCAATAGTGTTCAATTCGATGTTCTTATCTGGAATTTATATGTCACTGATAATATAAATGTAACTGAAAAATGTTAGATGAAAATTTATTTTTAATTCTGTAAATTTATTATTATTTAGTTTTGAGAGTATAATATAATTAAATCACATCTCTCTCCATTACTACAGAAAACCCTATAATACTCTTATAATAGTTCTCTCACAAAGGCATGCCTATTTTCACTTATTTATATATATAGATATAGGTATATATTCTTAAACATATAAATATAACACATTTCCTTTTACTTATAATATTAAATCATTAATAAGCCTGAATTTGATATCTGCATTAGAGATATTAGCATGAAGTTCAAATCTCTGGTTCAAATATAGGTCATAAATGACCTTGTTTATAGGTACAAAGACTGTGTGCACATCAGATTGTAACACTGTAAACCACAGTTGAATCTTCTTCCTAAATGTTTAACACTCATTTTAGAGATTTAGTAGATTTTGTAATAACTAGGACAACTGTAGGTTTAGCAAAGTACAACAGAGTTATTTAAATATTATATGTCTTAGGAACAGAGTTTCAATCCACACCATGGTTTGTACAGTAGCATTTCCAAACCAGCCTGTAAATATGTAAGAATTCATGTATCATGTTGTCTGCCTTAATGTAGGTATTAGCTTCTGACAAGTCTAGATTGTTGATGATTTGCATTATCATATACTACAATCCACAAAAGGACTATATGACAAGCATGCATTAATCTCTTAGCAAACTCACCCAGTCTTCATTGTGTATAAGATGCAACATAAATGATCTATATATTTGAGCCAGAGGATATATATGCAATAATGTCTAATGAATATGGAATGGTTGTTACTTTGTGTTTAGGCAAAAGAATGGATGCCAACTGTATGCAGTTCTGGTTCAGAAGTTAATTACACTTACTTTCACCACAATAAGTAAGTACCTTCTCATTTCAGTTGACTTCAAAACAATGTGTACAGTGTCCTAAATGCATACTCATATTAATTACTTTAGTTGTAACTTCAACAAAATATTTTCAGAAAATAAACTAATTCAGTAAAAATGTTGATATTTTATTTTATTTATTATTATATTATTTATTTACATTTCAGTCATTGTTCCCCCATCTTGGTTCCCCCTCCCACAGATCCTCATCCTATTCTTCCTCCCCCCTTGCCTTTGAGAGGGTGTCCCCAACCAGGCCTCCCTGTTCCCTTGGGACTCAAGTTTCTCCATTTATAAGCACATTTTCTCCAACTAAGGCCTGACCAGGCAGACCTCAGCTATATTTGTACCAGGGGCCTCAGACCAGACTTTATATGCTCCTGGTTGGTAGATCAGTCTCTAAGAACTCCTTGGGGTCTGGGTTAGTTGAGACTGCTGGTCTTCCTATGGGATTACTCTCCACTTTAGCTTCTTAAATCCATCCCATAATTCAACCATAGTGTTCCCCAACTTCAGTCCAATGGTTGAGTGTAAAGTATCTGCATCTGCGTCAGTCAGATGCTGGTAAGGCCACTCAGAGAACAGCCAAGCCAGGCTCTTATCTATAAGCATATCATAGCATCAGTAATAGTGTCAGGCCTTGGTGTCCACCCAAGAGATTGTTCCCATATTGGGTCTATCATTGGACAGCCTTTCCTTCAGTCTTTTCTCCATTTTTGTCCCTCCAGTTCTTTTAGACAGGAACAATAGTGGGTCAGGATTTTTGCCTGTGTGTTAGTAACCCTGTCCCTTTGCTTGAGGCCTTGTCTATCTACTGGAGGTGGACTCTTTGAATTCCTTCTCCTCAATGTTGGGCATTTTGGCTGAGGTCACCCCCATTGAGTCCCCAGAGTCTCTCACCTCTTGGGTCTCTGGTATTTTCTAGAGGGTCTCCCACCTCTTACCCCTGAGGCAGGTTATTTCCATACATTCTCACCCATTTAGGGTTCTCTCCTGTAATCCCACACCTAATCATGTTCTCTTTCCCCTTTAATTTCCCTGTCCCACCCAAGTCCCTCACTCCCTCTTCCTTCCCCCTTCTAAGTGGGATTGAAGCACACTAACTTGGGCCTTTCTGGTTGTTACACTTCTTTGGGTCTGTGGGTTGTATCCTAGGTATTCTGTACCTTTTGGCTAATATCTACTACTCAGTGAGTATATACTATGCATGTCCTTTTGGATTTGAATTCCCTCACTCAGGAAGATATTTTCTTGTTCTGTCCATTTGCCAGCAAAATTCATGATGTCCTCATTATTAATAGCTGAGTAGTATTCCATTGTGTAAATGTACCACATTTTGGTATCCATTCTTTGTGTGAAAGACACCATGGATGTTTCCAGCTTCTAGCTACTACAAATAAGGATGCTATGAACATGGTGGATCATGTGTCTTTGTAGTATGGTGGGGTATCTTTTGAGTGTATGCCCAAGAATGGTGTAGCTGGGTCTTCAGATAGAACTATTTCTAATTATCGGAGGAACTGCCAAATTGATTTGCAGGGTATTTGTACCAATTTGCAATCCAACCAGCAATGAGGAATGTTTCTTTTCTTCACACCTTTGACAGCATATGTTGTCACTTGAGCTTTTTGATCTTGGTCATTCTGACTGGTGTCAGGTGGATCGTTTTAATTTGCCTATCTCTGATGACTAAGGATTTTGAACATTTCTTTAAGTGTTTCTCAGCCATTTGAGATTCTTCTAATGATAATTCACTCTTTATCTCTACACCCCATTTTTCAATAGGGTTATTTGGTTTTTTTTGAGGTTAACTTCTTAAGATTTTTATATATTTTGGATATTTACCGTCTGATAGATGTAATGTTAGAGAAAAAAATTTCCTGCTCTGTAGGTTTCAGATTTGTCCTTTTGACTTATAGAAGCTTTTCAGTTTCATGAGGTCCCCTTATTAACTATTGGTCTTAGAGCCTGAGCCATTGGTGTTCTGTTCAGAAAATTTCCTCCTGTCCCAATGAATTCGAGGCTCTTTTCCACTTTCTCTTGTAGTAGATTCAGTGTATCTGGTCTTTTTGATGTCCTTGATCCACTTGTCTTGAGCTTTGCTCAGGTGATTCATATGGATCTATTTTCATTCTCTTACACACAGACCGCCAGATAGAACAGCACAATTTATTGATGATACATTCTTTTTTCCACTGTAAATTTTGACTTCTTTGTCAAATATAAAGTTTCCATAGGGGTGTGGGTTTACTTTTGGGTCTTGAATTTGATTACATTGATCGACCTGTCTATTTCTATAGCAATACCACACAGTATTTCTTTTAAATCATTATTGCTTTATCATACAGCCTGAGGTCAAAGATGGTAATTTCCCTGGTAGTTCATTTGTTGTTGAGAATTGGTTTTGCTATCCTGGGTTTTTTTGTTTTTCCATATGAAGTTGGGAATTTCTTTTTCAATGTCTGTGAAAAATTGTCTTGGAATTTTTATAGGGATTGTATTGAATCTGTAGAATGCTTTTGGCAAGATGGCCATTTTTACTATGTTAATCCTACCAATCCATGAACATGGGAGATCTTTCCATCTTCTGAAGTCTTCTTCAATTTATTTTTTCAGGGATTTAAAGTTGTTGCCATAAAGATATTTCATTTGCTTGGTTACTCAAAGATATTTTATTCTATTTGTGGCTATTGTGAAGGATGTTAATGCTCACATTTCTTTCTCAGCCTGTTTATCATTTGTGTAAAATAAGGCTACTAATTTGTTGGAGTACCTTTTATATTCATCCACATTGCTCAAGTTGTTTATCAGCTGTTGTAGTTCTCTGGTGGAATTTTGGGGGTCACTTACATATACTATCGTATCTTCTGCAAATAGCAATACTTTGACTTCTTCCTTTCCAATTTGTACCCCCTTGATCTCCTTTTGTTGTATAATTGCTCTAGCTAAAACCTCAACTACTATATAGAATATATATGGAGAGAGTGGGCAACCTTGTCTTGTCCCAGATTTTAGTAGGATTGCTTCTAGTTTCTGTTGGCTGTTGGTTTACTATATATTGCTTTTATTGTGCTTAGGTATGTGCCATGAATTCCTGATCACCATAAGACTTTTAAAATGAAGCAGTGTTGTATTTTGTAGAAGGATTTTCCAGTGTCTAATGAGATTATCATGTGGCTATTACCCTTGAGTTTGTTTATATAGTATAAGTTGAAGGATTTTTGTATATTGAACCATCTCTGCATCCCTGGAATGAAGCCTACTTGATCGTGTTGAATGGTGGTTTTAATGTGCTCTTGGATTCAATTTGTGAGAATTTTATTGAGTATTTTTGCATTGACTTTCATAAGCAAGGTTGGTCTGAAGTTCTCTTTCTTTGTTGGGTCTTTTTGTTTTTTAGGTATCACAGTAACTGTGGCTTCATTGAATTAATTAGGTAATGTTCTTTCTGTTTCTATTTCATGGACTATTTTGAGGAGTATTGGTATTAACTCTTCTTTGATGATATAGTAGAATTATGCACTAAAACAATCTGGCCCTGGGCCTTTATTTTTTTGGTTGAAAGATTTTTAATGACTATTTCTAATTCCTTAGGGGTTATGAGACTGTTTAGATACTTTACCTGATCTTGGTTTAACTTTAGAACATGGTATCTGTCTTGAAAATCATCCATTTCATCTAGATTTTCCAGTTTTGTAGAGTACAGGCTTTTGTAGTAGGTTCTGATGATTTTTTTGAATTTCCTCATTTTCTGTTGTTATGTCTCCTTTTTTTCATTTTTGTCAATTTGGATACTGTTTAGTAAGTTTAGCTAATAGTTTATCTATCTTATTGATTTTCTCAGAGAACCAGTCTTAGTTTTCTTATTTGTATCATTTTCTTTATTTCTAGCTGGTTGTTTTCAGTCCTGAGTTTGACTATTTACTATAGTCTATTCCTCTTTTTGGTGTTTGCTCCTTTGTAGTCTAGAGCTTTCAGGTGTGCTATTAAGTTGCTTATGTGGATCTCTCCAATTTCTTTATGAAGTCACTTAGTGCTATGTATTTTCCTTTTAACACTGTGTTCATGTGCCCCATTCATTTGTATATGATATGTCTTCCTTCTCATTGAATTCTATAAAATCCTTGATTTCTTTCTGTATTTCCTCCCTGATCAAGGTGTCATTGAGCAGAGCATTGTTTACTTTCCTTTAGTATGTGGGTTTTCTGTTGTTTTTGTTGTTATTGAAGTCTAGCCTTAGTCTGTGATGATTTGATAGGATGCATGGGATTATTTCAATCTTCTTGTATAGGTTGAGGCTTGTTTTCTGACCAATTATATGGTCAGTTTTGGAGAAGGTACCATGAGAGGCTGAGAAGAAGTTATATTCTCTTGTTTTGAGGTGAAATGTACTGTAGGTACCTGTTAAATACATTTGCTTCTTGACCTCTATTAGTTTCACTCTGTCTCTGTTGAGTTTTTGTTTCAATGATCTGTCCATTGGTGAGAGTAGGGTGTTGATGTCTGCCACTATGATTGTGTGAGCTTCAAGGAATGTTTTAAGCTGTAGTAGCGTTTCTTTTATGAATGTGGGTGCACTTGCATTTGGAGCATAGATGTTCAGAATTGAGACTTCCTTTTGGTGGATTATTTCTTTAACGAATATGAAATGACCTTCTCCACCTCATTTGCTAACTTTTGGTTGAACTTCTGTTTTACTTGATATTAGAATGGCAACTCCAGCTTGTTTCTTGGGACCATTTGCTTGGAAAACATTTTTTTCCAGCCTTTTACACTGTGGTAGTGTCTGTCTTTGTCAATGAAGTGTGTTTCTTTTATGCAGCAAATTGCTGGTTCCTGTTAACATATCTAGTCTGTTAGCCTGTGACTTTTTAATGGAGAATTGATTGTATTGATTGTTGAGATGTACTAACAACAGATGATTGTTAGGTTATTTTTGTTGGTGAAGTTAGTGTTATGTGTATATTGATTCTCTTGTTTTGGGTTTGTTGTGAAATGTTTAATTTCTTGTGTTTTCTTGGGTGTTGTTATCTTCCTTGAATTAGAGATTTGATTCCAGTATCCTCTGTAAGGGTTGATTTGTAGAAAGATATTGTTTAAATTTGGTTTTGTCATGGAATAAATTGGTTTCTCCATCTATAGTGTTTGAGAGTTTTGCTGGGTATAGTATTCTTGGCTGGCATTTGTGTTTTCTTAGAATGACGTCTGTCCAGGATATTCTGGTTTTTAGGATCTGTGTTGAGAAGTCCGGTGTAACTATGGAAGGTCTGTCTTTATATGTTACTTGGCCTTTTTTTCTTATCACTTTTAACAGTTTTTCTTTTTTCTGTGCATTTAGTGTTTTGATTATTATGGGACAAGAGGATTTTCTTTTCTGTTCCAATCTATTTGGTGTTCTGTAGACTTCTTCTACATATTTAGCCATCTCTTTCTTTAACATGGGGAAGTTTTCTTCTATGATTTTGTTGATGTT
The DNA here is from genome assembly GCA_019843965.1 of Rhynchomys soricoides. Lineage (NCBI taxonomy): Eukaryota > Metazoa > Chordata > Mammalia > Rodentia > Muridae > Rhynchomys > Rhynchomys soricoides. The sequence continues at coordinate 51,056 of JADRCH010007427.1, forward strand.
TTCTGTCCCTTTGACCTGGGATTCTTCACCCTTTTCTATTCCTATTATTCTTAAGTTTGGTCTTTTCATTGTGTCTTAAATTTCCTAGATATTTTGGATTAGGAACTTTTTGTACTTTATATTTTCTTTGACCTATGTGTCAATATTTTCTATGGTATCTTGTACTCCTGAGATTTTCTACTATATCTCTTATATTCTCTTGGTGATACGTGCATCTGTAGACCTTGATCTCTTTCCTAGATTGTCCATCTCTAGGGTTGCCTCGATTTATTCTTTTCTATTTCCATTTTTAGTTCTTGGTCCATTTTGTTCAACTCCTTTACCTGCTTGATTGTATTTTCCTGTATTTCTTTAAGGGATCTATTTGATTCCTCTTTAAGACGGTATTTTTAAAGGGATATACATATCCTCCTTAAAGGCCTCTATAATCTTCATGAGATGAATTTTTAGGTTATTGTCTTGCTTTACATATGTGTTGGGGTATGTAGGACCTGAAGTGATACAAGAACTGGCTTCTGTTGGTGCTGAATTACATTGGATTCTGTTGCTTATGGTCTTGTACTTGCCTCAGGCCATCTGGTTATCTCTGGTGTTAATTGGCCTGGGTGTCTCTAAGTAGAGCCAGCCTCTTTGGAGGCAGGTAGAGCCAGTCTCCTTGGAGGCAGGCAATGCTTTTTCTGGTTAGAGCAGGCCTCCTGTGTCCTAGGTACTGTGGATCTTCTGGGAGCCAGGCAAGCTGTGTCCCTGGTTATTGAGGATCTCCTGGGAGGCAGACAAGGTGTAGTATGTAGAAGGCTATTGGGCCTGCTGATCTGTACTGAGTGGAGAAGCAGACAAGAAGGAAGAAGGATCTCAGCAGTGTGGGTGGTCCCAGTGTCAGCAAGACCCTATGTCTTTGGTTACTATGGACCTCATGTTTGGCATGCAGGCTACAGCTTGTGGTATCAGACTGCTTGTCTGGCCAGGGTGGAGAAGTGGACCAGAAGGAAAGTAGAGCTGTGTCTTTGGTTACTGTGGACCTCCTGGTAGACATACAGGCTGTAGGTATGGGTAGGTACAGGGCTGCTGATCTAAAACAGTTTGTTTGTATATCACTGTTTCAGATGATCCCAAATCATTATGGACCATAAGCCAGGGTGGAGATCCTGATATTACAGGAATTTGGGTGTTTAATAATACATTCTCTACTCTCCCTGAAAGCTGGGTTTGGTCCCAAAATGATGGAACTAAAGGTGTGTAAAATATTCAATTCATTTAGGAAATGGTCCTTCTATATCATTTTTGCTACACATCCAAACCTCTCACAAACCCCACAAGCCATGAACAGAGTTAGAATTCTGTTCCACATTCTCTCCATCTTAAGTGGATAAGGGGTTTCCAGACTACTTTTTACAACTGTTTTAAAAAGTGGTGAAAAAATATTATGAGGCTAAAAGAAGTTATAGTCAGTAAAGCTTATGGAGATCTTTTGTAACTTAAGAATATCCTAGTGTGGGATAATATCATTTTTGTATTACTAAAATGGAATAAACTGTTTTGTCTGATGACATGACAAGAAAGTGAATATTTTGAGTTATTGCCAGTCTGAAAATTTAGTGAGTAGTTTATGAAAACTACAGAAACCATGATTGAGGTAAACCTGGTAGTTTATTAAAGTAAAAAAAAATCCATACAAATTTAGTAGGGCTGTTATATAATTTCAGTATTATAACTTCTTAAATATTAGTTTAGAAAAGCACATATGCAAAGTTAAAATAATAGATATTGATATCACACTTCTACAGAAATATATAAAATACATAACCTTGCTTTAAGAAAATTATTTAATCAAATAATTTGCTGTCATTTGCATTTCTCAATTTTCATTTGTGACATAGAATGAACATTTGACATAGAATTGTGTGGCTCATACAAATACATACTTATTTTTCACATATGACAAAAACTAAATAGTTAGATATAATGTCTCAATTTTTACTTACTTCTCATAAATGTATTCTTATTTACAGAACAGTAATGGTTGTCATTGACAGTTATTTCAGAAATTATAATAAAAATCAAAAAATATTTTATTCATTTTTTATTTTGCTTATGAAATTTCTACTTTATGCATGCACAAACACATGTCACCAATTCAAGGTAATGATTGAATGAATCCACATTATCTAATCCAGAAAAATATGTCTTCTCAGTCCCAGGTTTATATTCATTTTGGTTATATTTTGTATCAAGTACCACCTTCATCATACGTGCAAAATTTGATGAAAAGAATTACAATATTAGAAAACTGAGTGCAGCGTTCTGTAAGTAAGATATCTAATTTGGGATGATTACAAATAAGTGTTTTACTCCTTTTCTTATATAAGTAAGTTTTTAACATATCTTGGTAATAAGTGTCTCTTCAAGTATATATAGAACCACAGTTTGTGGAATACAGATTTCCCTAGGTAAATTTTTATTCCACATTTAAGTCAGAAAATCTATGAGGCTATCAGCCAGCATCATATACATAAGTTTTTTGGTTTAATCAGTAAAGTGTTACGTGTCTCCAGTACCAGGGGAAAATAAAATATCTACTCACTCCAAACCCTAAACTAATGACATTACTATGTCATCACACTTATTTGAAAATTGCTACATATAAATTACTATGCCCCCAGGTACACAGAATGCTGATCTAGATTCCATACATAATTATATGAAACAAAGTATCATCATCATTCTAACAATCTTTAAAAAGACATAATGTTACATATATTACATATCAAACTAAAAATTAACTAAGTTGCTTTAAAATAACACTCTAAAACTTTATGAGCAATGAGTTGTCTGATATGCTGACCATCTGAAATGCCAGGCTACTCATCCATCAATATGTGGGAAGCAAAAAAATATACTTAATACATTACAAGGAGAGAGAGTGTGTGTTTATGTGTGTGTTGTGTGTGTGTCTTTGTTGAGTAGAAAAGCAGTGGTAGATCTAAGAGAAGTTGGTACAAATATGAATATGATTCAAATTCACAGAACTAAATTACCAAGAAACAAAATTGAAAAATAAAGTTTATGTTGACAACTACATTTGGGTAATCGATACTTCAAAAATTGGCAAATGTTTAATGGTTATCTCTTTTGACTTCTTATGTAATATGGAGCAAAAAAAAACCAGTCTCAGTAAAGAATTATGGAAATTCTATGTGAGATTGAACAATTCATATGGAATTCCAATTGAAAATATACAAGCTATCCTCCAAAATGGTAAATCTCTATACTTTGCTACTAGTTTCCAGTTCTTAAAAATTAAAATTGAAAATATTAAATAAATAAATTACATTTTTACTTTGTAATATTTTACACATAACTGTCCTTATTAGATATATTGATTTGGTGAGTTGAAACTTAATAAAAATCCGTGAGTATTACAATTCCAATAGTATTATATCAAATCAATCATTTAATCCAAACTATTTCATTAGGACATATATAATCAAATATGTTGTATGAAATTTAAAAAATAATTTTTCAAAAATAAAAATAAGCAAATACTGGTAGAACAATAAACTAAGTGTAACATTATTTTATTTATTTATTTATTTATTTATTTATTTATTGTATTTTGAGACAGGGTTGCTCTGTGTAGCCCTGGCTGCCCTGGAACTCACTCTGTAGACCAGGCTCGCCTCCAACTCAGAAATCCGCCTGTCTCTGCCTCCCAAGTGCTGGGATTAAAGGTGTGTGCCACCACTGCCTGGCTGTGTAACATTATTTTTAAATAATCCCTATTTGTAGAGTTATATAGTCTTTTTAAAAATTTTATATATGGCTATCAAACAGAAAAATAAAATGATCTAGACCAAATACTCAGTTCTTTTCCGGGCAAAAATAAATTTAATGTGGCAATGAATAATTAGATATGACTAATATACCAAATTAAGCCTTAGATAGAGTACAGTGAAATTGAAAAATAATTCATAATCTAAATGGGATTTTATCAAACTTGCATATATTTTTCTATATTAAATATTATTACTTTAATAAAAAATGCAACTTCAAATACTCAAGAAAATAAGTTACTGGTAACTAAAATTTTTGAGTTGTGTAAATATTGCATACATTTGCTTATCTTTAAGTGGAGTGCCTATGATGAAATTTCTGCTTGAGAATATCATTCTTCACCCCACCACTCAATCATGGTTTTCTGTATATTATATGAAACATAATGACTCACTATAATTTATTATGTTTTATTGATGTTCCATATTTCACAGCTTACAAGATTGAGAATACTTGCTACATATTTGTCCATATCATCAAACTCGTAAATGTGGTTAGATCCGTTTTTCTTTCCCAATTGTCCATTCACTTTTCCTGTATAGTTCAGATCCTTAGTTTAGTAAATTTCTTCAAATTTCATCTCTTATCCTGTATAGTGTGCTTGTATTTCTCTGTGATTCAGTGAATAAATTTCTTCAACAGGCAAAAACTAATTTTAATAAAATTACTTATTGTACAATCCCATTAGCAGTGAATAGAAATCTTTAATATGAAAATGCTTTTCATATACATATCTAAGAATATCTTAGTATGGGTATTTGTATGCAGCCTGTAGTGTATAGACATATCCCTGAGTTTGTGTGTACTTCAAGGATAAAATCTGTGTATGAGTAATCTGTATATAGTCATTTCATTTTCTCCATCAAAATGGAATGAGTGTTGCATAAAAACACAATAAAATACGATGAAACCATGAAAATTAAATGCATGGAGTAAAATATTCTAAAGAAGAGTCATGATCTCTACCAAGAGTCTTAAATCTCCAAATTTTTGAGCTTTTTATCAGGATTTCAGTACCTAGTATGAAGATTTTCCTATATCAAAGGCTTCAAATCCAACTAGAAAAGTATGGCTTTCTACCATAAACCTAATTCCAATATTGTAGAATTGAGCACCGCTTGTCAATGGGTTAGTATGGCAGCCTGTAGAATCAGGTGCTCAGGAAGACCACAGATTTCCTTTCTTCGTAAAGTACTTCTTTATGCCTTCTACGATGATGTGTATACACAGAAAGTGTATATAAACTTTCATTAATAGAAATAATCTTACTTTTTTCTAGTTCCTGTAAGAAGTCTTCCTAAAATTCCCTAGATAAACAGCTTCTCTAGAATCTCTTTGAGTGCCTTATTAAAAACTGCTTATGCTTTTTCTTTGAATGCAGTTGCTGAGGAAGACAAAGATTTGGTGAAGCTAGAGTTATAGAAGTTTGGGAGCTTTAATTGGATATTAAGGCTCAAATTTTTTTTTATTTTTAACTTTATAATAGAATGGTGTGATTCAACATTAATTTAAGATTTTTTTTGAGAAAATACAAAGGTTCAATAGGAAAATTAATTCACTACAAAAAAATCACTATGAAAATAATATTCCACAAAATGTGAATTAGAACATGGGTAAAACAATATTCCAGGCAACTGATTACTGAAGGTGAAATGAAGCAACATCACTTTTAAAATAGCAAGTTCATTTAAAGAAACATTCTAACACATTTATGAAAACTCAATTATGTTATAACAGAAAAAAATTATAAGTTTTAAAAAGACTTAAATTTGAATTTATGACACAGAAAGTATACAACCTAGTATTCAGAACCCTTATGTATGCTTGGCACAACATTCTTTTATTTATTTATTTATTTATTAATTTATATTTTTATTTTTGATACTTTATTTACATTTCAAATGTTGTCCCCTTTCCAGGTCTCCGCTTTGAAAACCCCCAATCCCATCACCCATGCCCTTGCCTCTATGAGGGTATTCCCCCACTCAACTACCCACTCCTGTCTTCACTCCCTGGCATTCCCCTATCCTGGGACATCCATCTAACACTCTCAGATCCAAGGGCCTCTACTCCCACTGATGGCCAACAAGGCCCTTCTCTGTCACATATGTGGCCAGCACCATGGATCCCAACATGTGCATTCTTTGGTTGGTGGTCCAGTCTCTGAGAACACCAGGAGGCCTGAGCAGTTGACAATGTTGCTCTCTCCTCATGGGGCTGCAGACTCCCTCAGATCCTTCAGCCCTTCTCCAACTCCTTCCCATCAGGGACCCCATGCTCAGTCCAACAGTTGCTGTGAATTGAATCATGGGTGTTCCAACTTTTGGGCTAATATCCTCTTATCAGTGAGTACATACTGTGTTCATTCTTTTGTGACTGAGTTACCTCGATCAGGATGACATTTTCAAGTTCCACCCATTTGCCTGCGAATTTCATGAAGTCATTATTCTTAATAGCTGAGTTGTATTCCACTGTGTAAATGTACCACATTTTTTGTATCCATTCCTCTGTTGAGGGACATCTGGGTTGTTTCTAGCTTCTGGCTATTATAAATATGGCTGCTATGAACATGGTGGAGCATGTGTCCTTATTATGTGTTGGAACATTTCTGGGTATATGCCAAGGAGTGGTATAGCTGGGTCCTCAGGTAGTATTATGTCCAATTTTCTGAGGGTCTACCAAACTGATTTCTAGAGTGGTTGTACCAGCTTGTAATTCTTCCAGCAATGGAGGAGTGTTCCTCTTTCTTCACATCCTTGCCAGCATCTGCTGTCTCCTAAGTTTTTGATCTTAGCCATTCTGACTGGTGTGAGGTGGAACTCAGGATTGTTTTGACTTGCATTTCCCTGGTGACTAAGGATGTTGAACATTTCCTTAGGTGCTTTGCAGCCTTTCAAGTTTCCTCAGTTGAGAATTCTCTGTTTAGCTCTCTTCCCCATTTTTTGATAGGGTTATTTGGTTCTCTGGAGTCTAACTTCTTGAGTTCCTTGTATATATTGGATATTAGCACTCTATCAGGTGTAGGATTGGTTAAACCTTTCTTTTATGGAAGACAAGTCAGTGCTCTTATTGCATGTGTCATCTACTAATTGCTTACTCTTATGTTCATCTCTGCATCATATTCCTAGGTTTATATGCAGATGACAAGTACTTAAAGCATAGCATGTAGATAATTGCAAATTCATACTTAGTAATCTATCATTCAATAAAAATGGATATAAAGTAAATTGATTTTGTGATTGACTGATAGATAGAACACATTAAATATTGATAATACACCATGAAATATATAATAAATACTTATTGTATACACAAATGTATGTGTGTATCTTGTGAATTTTTATTAAACTACCATGAAAAGTAATTTTGGTCATTTGTATATACATTATTTTAAATGTAAATCTTCATGGTAAAGAGATATATATAGATGATAATTGATAAGATTTTGCATAATGTAGGACTCTCTAAGGAAACAAATAGGTGTACTATATATTATAAAAGATGGTTTACTAGACTGAGCAGTCTAGTGACTTTGTCCATTTGAAGTAATATGCCTGTCAGGATTTTCAGAGAAAGGTGCAATTGATGACTCCATTAACACCACAAAATACAAAGCTACAGTGTGTTTCCATTTCAGTATCATTTGTAATCAGCATTTCCTTATGCTAGATTAGAGGCTGAAACCAATTTGATTTGTTAGTTTAGAGAAACATATAGCAGTCAACTGGGAAAACAGGTTGGCAAAAAGTTTATAGAGATGCAGTAGACTTATTATCATGCAGTGGACATGTACTCTTAAAGCAATCAGAATGGGAAGATGTCTTCTAAAATTACTGAATGTGTGGCTTCATCCTGTGCAAACCACCAGGGGAGATAAATCATCCTTATTCTACAAGGTATGGATTAGTTTAATAAAGAATACAAGGCAATTAATGGATTTATATCTGTATTTAGATGCTTGTTTAAGAAGTACAAAGCCCTGAGTTTAGTAATATCTTCAGATAAATATATCAAATACAGGAAATACAATAAGCCTCTCCTGTATCATAATTTTCTCCAAAGACATTGATATTGAGACACTATCTATACTGTCTATATGTAAGTTTCAGTAAATTGTTCTCCATCATACACACACTAAAGTGAAAGTACATCAATCTGAAAAAGGAACAATTGTCCATGTGAAAGCCAGACTCAATGGAGATATCTACAACATAATAAATACACACATTGATTGCAGCAGATTATATAAGAGGTGCCCAAAAATTCAAAGAAGAAGAAAATTATTCTTTATGAACTTGTGCTTTTAATAAGACAGGGAAGCTACACTAATGATATCTCAACAATATCACTGCCTAAATAAAACCTAAGAAACAAGATCACTAGTTGATATACATGTAAGGATGGAGAAATCTCTAAGGAACTGAATTCTAGACCAGTATTGAAAAAAGTTAATAACTACTGTGACAGAGACAATGAATATTCACCAAGTATGGGAATTCTAATTGTTCATCTAAATACATTCAGCACTACACACATCCAATATCTGCAATATATTTGTCTATACTCACAGGCTTCATCATCAAATTAAGTCATTCCTACTTAACATTCATTAAGTATAAAGATTCCCAACTTAAAGGGCCAGTAAATATCTGCAACAAAATTACAGAAGACAACTTCTCTATCTTAAAGAAAGAGATGTCAATCAACATACAAGAAGCTTACAGAACTCTTAATAGACTGGAGCAGAAAAGAAATTCCTTCCATCACATAATAATCAAAACACCAAATGCACACAAAAAAAGGAAAGAATATTAAAAGCAGTTAGGGAAAAAAGTCAAGTAACACATAAAGGCAGATATATCAGAATTACACCAAAATTCTCACCAGAGTCTCTAAAAGCCAGAAGATCCTGGGTAGATGTCATATAAACCCTAAGAGAACATATATGCAAACCTAGGCTACTATACCCAGCAAAGCTCTCAATTACCACATATGGAGAAACCAAGACATTCTATGACAAAAACAAGTTTACACAATATCTTTCCTCAAATCCAGGCCAACAAAGTATATTAGAAACCTGCAACACAAGGATGGAATCTACACCCAAGAAAAAGCAAGAAAGTAATCTTCTTTCTACAAACCCAAAAGAAGATAACCACTCAAACATAATTCCCCCTCTAACAACAAAAATAAAAGGAAGCAACTGTCATTTCCCTTAATATCTCTTAATATCAATGGAATCAATTCCTTAATAAAAAGACATAGACTAACAGACTGGATACAGAAACAGGACCCAGCATTTTGCTGCATATGGGTAGCACACTTCAGTGACAAAGACAGACACTACCTCAGAGTAAAAGGCTGGAAAACAATTTTCCAAGCAAATGGTCCTAAGAAATAAGCTGGAGTAGCCATTCTAATATTGAATAAAATTGACTTCCAACCAAATTTATCAAAGAAGATAAGGAAGGACACTTCATACTCATCAAAGGAAAAATAGGCCAAGATGAACTCTCAGTTCTGGTCATAAATGATCCAAATCCAAGGGCACCCACATTCATAAAAGAAACTTTACTAAAGCTGAAAGCACACAATGTATCTCACATAATAATAGTGGGAGACTACAACACCCTACTCTCACCAATGCACAGATCATGGAAACAGAAACTAAACATAGATGCAGTGAAACTAATAGAAGTTATGAACCAAATGGATTCAATAGATACCTATAGAACATTTCATCCTAACACAAAAGAGTATACCTTCTCAGCACCTCATGGTACCTTCTCCAAAATTGACTACATAATTGGTCACAAAACAGGCCTCAGCAGATACAAGATAATTGAAATAATCCCATGCATGCTATCAGGTCACCACAGACAAAGGTTGGCCTTCAATAACAAAAACAAACAAACAAGCAAAAACAAACAAATAAACCAAAAAAAAGAGAAAAAACAGAAAGCCCACACATACATGGAAGCTAACAATTGTTCTACTCAATGATAGCTTGGTCAAGGAAGAAATTAAGAAATTAAGGACATTATAATTTAATGAAAATAAAGGCAGAATATACCTAAGCTTATGGGACATAATGAAAGCAGTGCTAAGCAAAAAACTCATAGCTCTGAGTGCTCCCAAACAAAAACTAGAGAAAGCATATACTAGCAGCTTTACAGCACACTTCAAAGTTCTAGATCAAAAAGTAACAAATACACCCAAGAGAAGTAGATGGCAGGAAATAATCAAACTGAGGAAGGAAATTAACCAAGTAGAAACAAAAGAAACTATACAAAGAATCAAGAAAACCAGCAGCTGGTTCTTTGAGAAAATCAACAAGATAGATAAACCCTTTGCCAGACTAACCACAGGACATAAAGAATGTATCCAAATTAAAATCAGAAATGAAAAGGGATACATAAAAACAGAAACTGAGTAAATTTTAAAAAATCATCATATCCTACTACAAAAGCCTATACTCAACAAAACTGCAAAATCTGGTTGAAATGGACAATTTTCTAGACAGATACCAAATACCAGGTACCAAAGTTAAATCAGGATCAGATGAACCATCTAAACAGTCCCATAACCCCTAAAGAATTAGAAACAGTCATTAAAAGACTTCCCACCAAAAAAAAGCCCAGGTTTTAGTGAAGAATTCTATCAGACCTTCAAAGAGGACCTAATACCAATACTCTTTAAACTATTGCACAAAATAGAAACAGAAGCAACACTATCCAATTCGAACTATGAATCCATGATTACACTTATATATAAACCACACAAAGACCCAACAAAGAAAGAGAACTTCAAACCAATTTCTCTTATGAATATTGATGCAAAAATACTCAATAAAATTCTCACAAACCAAAACCAAGAACACATCAAAATGATCATCCATCATGATCAATTGGCTTCACCCCAGGGATGCAGGGGTAGTTCAATATACAGAAACCCATCAATGTAATCTTCTATATAAACAATCTCAAAGGAAAAAAACATGATCATCTCATTACATGATGAAAAAGGCCTTTGACAAAATTCAGCACCACTTCATGGTAAAAGACTTGGAAAGATCAGGAATTCAAATCTCATACATAAACATAGTAAAAGCAATATACAGCAAACCAAGAGCAAACATCAATTAAATGGACAGAAACTTGAAGCAATCCCACTAAAATCAGAGACTACACATGGCTGCCCCCTCTCTCACTATCTATTCAATATAGTACTTGAAGTCTTAGCCAGAGCAATTAGACAACAAAAGGACATCAAAGGGATACACATTGGAAAGGAAGAAGTCAAAACAAAACTATTTGCAGATGATATGATGGTGTACTTAAGTTAACCAAAAAACTCCACCAGAGATCTGCTACAGCTGATAAACACCTTCAGCAAAGTGGCAGGATACAAAATTAACTAAAGCAAATCAGTAGCCTTCCTATACTCAAAGGATAAACACTCTGAGAAAGAAATTAGGGAAATGACACCCTTCAAAATTGTCACAAACAATATAAAATATCTTGGTGTGACTCTAAACAAACAAGTGAAAGATCTGTATGACAAGAAGTTCAAGTCTTTGAAGAAAGAAATCGAAGAAGATCTAGAAGATGGAAAGATCTCCCATGCTTACAGATTGCCAGGATTAATATAGTAAAAATGGCCATCTTGCTGAGAGCAATCTACAGATTCAATGCAATCCCTATCAAAATTCCAACTTAATTCTTCATAGAGTTAGAAAGATCAATTTGCAAATTCATTTGGAATAACAAAAATCCCAGGACAGTGAGAAAACTATTCTCAACAATAAAATAAATAATCTAAGAGAATCACCATACATGACCTCAAGTTGTATTACAGAGCAATAGTGATAAAAACTATTGGAACATGCAGGTACATTGAAGGAGTAGAATTGAAGACTCAGAAAAGAACCCACATACCTATGGTCACTTGATCTTTGACAAAAGAGCTAAAAACATCCAGAGGAAAAAAGACAGCATTTTCAAAGAATGGTGCTGGTTTAACTGGCAGTCAGCACGTAGAAGAGTGCAAATTGATCCATTCTTATCTTCTTGTACAAAGCTCAAGTCCACGTGTATCAAAGACCTCCATATAAAACCAAATACAGTGAAACTAATGGAAGAGAAAGTGGGGAAGAGCCTTGATCACCTCAGCACAGAGGAAATTTTTCTGAACAGAACACCAATGGCTTATATTCTAAGATCAACAATCGACAAATGGGACCTCATAAAAATGAAAAGCTTCTGTAATGCAAAGTCCCTGTCAATAGGACATACAGCAACCAACAGATTGGGAAAAGGTCTTTATCAATCCAACATCTGATAGAGGGCTAATATCCAAAGAACTCAAGGAGTTAGACTCCAGAGAGCCAAATAACCCTACTTAAAAATGGGGAACAGAGCTGAACAGAAAATTCTCAACTGAGAAATATCGATGGCTGAGAAGCACCTAAAGAAATGTTCAACATCCTTAGTCATCAGGGAAATGCAAAACAAAACAACACTGAGGTTCCACCTCATATCAGTCAGAATGGCTAAGATAAAAAACTCAGGTGACAGCAGATGCTGGCGAGGATGTGGAGAAAGAGGAACACTCCTCTATTGCTGGAGGGATTGCAAGCTGGTACAATCACTCTGGAAATCAGTTTGGTGGACCCTCAGAAAAATGGACATTATACTACCGGAGGACCCAGCTATACCACTCCTGGGCATATATCCAAATGATGCTTCAACATATAACAGGGACACATGCTCCAATATGTTCATAGCAGACTAATTTATAATAGCCAGAAGCTAGAAACAACTCAGATGTCCTTTAACAGAGAAATGGATACAGAAATTGTATATATACATAATTCAGCTACTAAAAATAGCTAGTCAGCTATTTTAAAAAAGGACTACATGAAATTCTTAGGCAAATGGATAAAACTAGTAAATATCATCCTGAGTGAGGTAACCCAGTCACAAATGAACACACATGGCATCCACTCACTGATAAGTGGATGTTAGCCCAAAAGCTCAGAATACGCATGATACAACACACTGACCACCTGAAACTGAAGATGAAGGAAGACAAAAGTGTGAATGCTTCAGTCCTACTTAGAAGGGGGCACAAAAGACTCATTGGAGAAAATATGGAGACAAAGGGTGGAGCAGAGACTGAAGGAAAGGCTATCTAGGGACTGCCCCACCTGGGGATCCATCCCATATACAGACACCAAACCCAGACACTATTGTGCATGCCAACAAGTGCTTGCTGACAGGAGCCTGGTATAGCTATCTCCTGAGAGTCTCTGCCAAAGCCTGACAAATACAGAGACAGATTCTCACAGCCAACCACTGAACTCTGCTTGGGTTCCCCAATGGAGGAGTTAGAGAAAGGACTGAAAGAGCTGAAGGGGTTTGTACCCTCAAAGGAAGAACAACAATATCAACCAACCAGATCACCCAGTGTTCCCAGGAACTAAACCACTAACCAAAGAGTAAACATGGACCCATGGCTCCAGCCATGTATCAGAGGATGTCCTTGTAGCACATCAATGGATGGAGAGTCCCTTGGTCCTATAAAGGCTTGATTCCCCAGTGTAGGGGAATGCCAGGGTGGGGAGACGGGAGTAGGTGCATTGGTGGGTGGGTAGCACCCTCATAAAAGCAGGGGGATGGGGGATGGGATAGGTGGTTTCTGGAGGGGAAACTGGGAAAGAGGATAACATTTGAAATGTAAATAATAAAATATCCAATAAAAGAAAAAAAAGAAAAAAGAATATTATCTCATCAATGTAAAGGATAAGCAGAATTAGGATGGTAAAGGTTAATGGTTTGTTGTTCAAGTGTGAGGAGACATTACATGTAAGGAAAGAGACTGAAAACTGGGTAGGGAAAAGTGAACAAGGTAATGCAATACAAATAGCCATTCAGTGCATTGGCAGAAGCATGGAATTAGTTGACAGTTCTCCAATGTATGATTTCCAGAGAAAAGAAACAATTCTTTCCATATAACAATTGGATCAAAACTTTTAGATATTGCCAAAACCATAAGAATATATTATGATTTTTAGTGAGCATTTCTTCCTTTATGAGGAATACATCTTAATGTGATATTCCCTATGCTATAGAAAGATATTCCAGCATTCATTCACAGACACATATATTTGGAATGTGTAGATTTATGCTGGATGATTATTCTCTTTTTCTTCACAAAGTTGCCAGCTGAGACTAAGTTACTAATTAGTAGATATCAATAAAGCTTTCTTAAATAACATCAGTTTTATTTTATCAAATTGTTATCAGATCATATAAGAAACAATGAGGAACTAAATTTTAGTCTTACATTTGAACAACCAGTAATCTTAACTATGGTGATATTTTCCTGGCTTTCAAATGTGATAATTATGTCTGATATGTTTCAGAAATCCAGATGATTTTAACTTGATTATATTTATATAATAAGAGTACATGTACCACATGGTAGTTTTGCTTAATTTGAAGCTGATCATATTAATGAATCTATTCAAAACTAAATAAAGGAGACATTATTTTATAAATATTTTATGTAATCTGTATCTGAAAAAATATTTAATGATTGAAGGGAATGTAGAGAAGACCCAGAGGTTAAGAGTACCTGTTACCCTTTTAAAGGACCTATTCTCAGTATGCATCACCTACATTGATAGGCACACAACCATCTGTAAGTTAAGTAATACAGGGTTTTGAAATCCTTTGCTGGCTTACATTTTCCATGTACTCATCTAGTCAATATATAGAAACCTCACACATATACAGAACATATATTAAAAGAACAAAAAAACCTAAAAACATAGACAAAAGTAAATGAAAACAGAATGTGGATAACTATAAAATTTAATCTGTAGTTATGAGCTATAAAATGTCTTCCAAGTCAGTCTTTAGTCTTTTTTATTAATTTTTTAATTTACTCACTTTACATCCCACTTTTTCTCCCCTCCTAGTCACCCCCTCCCACAATCCTTTCTCTATCCTACCATTTCCTTCTTCTCTGAGCAGGAGGGGTTCCCTTAGGGATCACACCATGCTACCACTTCAGATCTCTGTGAGGCTAGGTTCTTCCTTTTCCACTGAAGCCAAACAAGGAAGCAAGGCCAGTTTAAAGAACATGTCCCATGTACAGGCAATAGTTTCTGGGATAGCTCTAGCTCCATTTCTTCTAGACCCACATGTATACCAAACTGCACATCTGCTACATATGTACTTGGAGACCTAGTCCAGCCAGAGTATGTTCTTCTTCAATTGGTGGTTCAGACTCTGAACACAAAGTGTAAAATTTGTGGTACCAGCTTAATAGAATTTTAGATTGTAACTTATGCATAGACTTGTCATCCTCAATCACACCCTATCCTATTCCTTGCCTTTATTGCTAATGTATTTATTTACTTGTTTCCATAATACTTACAGTTCACATTAGAGCAAGTCTTTGGCCCTGTGTCAGAATTAGTTTGAGTATATGTACAAGGATGTAACAAACATGTTTAGCTGTGGAAGTAATTTCTGGGTTAGAGTTAACAATGAACTACTAATCAGTGACAATAAATATGGGAACCTTACAGAATACCAAGATACCAGAAAATAATTATGGTGTATGGCTGTGTCTCCACATTAAATAGAAAATAAATTTAGGCATCTTAAATGTTAAATGCTCAAAGTTATAGACCATGGTTAACGAGTTCTCTTTGATGTTGATTTTTGAATAATACCAATTCTTCCTCCTCCTCCTCTTACTCCTCCTCCTCTTCTTCTTCTTCCTTTTCCTCTTCCTCTTTCTCCTCTCCTCTTCCTCCTCCTCCTCTTCCTCCTCCTCCTCCTCCTCCTCCTCCTCCTCCTAATTTTGGTTTTGACACAGGGTTTCTCTGTGTAGCCCTAACTATCCTGGAATTCATTCTGTAATTCAACCTGGCCCCCAACTCACAAATCTACCTGCCTCTGCTCCTGAAGTGCTGAGATGAAATTTTTTGCTACTAGCACTTCTCAATAATACAGATTATTAATATATTAAATCTATAAGGTTCCCAACAGGAAACATTCATGAAATCCTGAATACTATGACTATACCAAATCTTAGAACAGTATGAATAAAGGAAGAATAAGAAACCCAGTTTAGAGCCTATGGCTTGTTAGAGCGGCATGACCACTTGGCAGCCATCAACGCAGCACCTATATCCATTGCTTTGAGTAGAAGAACCTCAATACAGTCTCCATCTACAAGCTATTAGATGTCAAGTAGGAGTCAGTGCTGGGAAACCATATCTGGAAGTACATCATCACCACCAAAGAAGAAAATGAAGAAAAAAAGAAATGAAGCATGGCATTCATTACATATAGTTCTTCAGAGACCAGAGGCCTTGAGTTAGACCAATGACGTATGGCAATCAGTATTTGAATGTAAAGCTCTGTGGGAAAAAACATACAACTCAAAGAGCTCCATTTTGGGCCATGTTTGGGTTCATGGTCCTGCTCAACTCAGGGGTCATATTGTTATCTGTGGCAGACTATGTTGCTGGTAAGGGCCATGTCATAGTCTGTGCTGCACCCTGAACTCATGTTGAGATTCTTGGGCTGTGATGCCTCTGAGGACCATGGAAATGTGGATAGCCTGTGCTGGCACCTGAGACCATGTTGATGCCCATAGTCTAGGCTGTGTCTAGGGGACGTGTTGTAGTTTATGGTTCTGTTACAACTGGTATTGATGTCTATGTCCCTTTTCACTGCCACAGACCATGCAGATGTACATAGTGCTGCCACCTGAAATCATGGTCATGTTTAAGGGACATGTTGCTGCTGAGTCTCTGTTGTTTCATAACCTGTACTATATAGGAGTCCATGATGAGATCCATGGCACCTATTGATGCCAGAAACCAGGTGGATGTCCATGTTTTATATTGTTGCTAGATAGCTTGTGAAAGCACAGAATCTATGTTCTTGCTGACTATAAGGAACAAGGGAGCTTCTTCAGTGGTATTGATGAGTACAAACTCACAGTTGAGAGAAACTGTAGAAATCATCTGTGATAAGACCACCAAAACAAAACAAAACAAGTCATAACCTAGAGACAAAGCCATGGAAGAAAGCTCTTCAAACATTGTGATAACTGTAGTTCTCTAAAACTGATGGCTACTTGTGTAGGTAGGCTGGAGAAGAACTCAATTTGCTTTAAGGAGCTGGTCATCAGGATTTTTGTGATGTTCCACTGGCTACATGGACAACATAGTTAGATTTGCTTTTTTCTAGTTGTTTTTGTTTTTTTAATCTTTTTTGGTGATGTTGGGGGAGGCCACAAGGATGAGGAAGAAAAGCTAGGAGTACTGAGAACTAAGGGGTTTTAGGATACATTATATGAAATCTGTAAATAATCATTAAAATGTTGAGTCTCACACACACACACACACACACACACACACACAACCAAGTTTAAAATTACAGAAAATATTTTCAACAAAATCAAAAAAGAAAATTTCCTAGCCTACCTATGATGCCTATAAAGGTACAAGAGGCATACAGAATTGCCATACTAAGTAGATTCTAGCATAATAGAAAGCCCACTTACTATGGAATAATTAAATGACTGAATGTACAGATCAAAGACTATTAAAAGCTATAAGAAAAAATACCAGGTAACATATGAAGGCAGATGTATTATAATTACACCTGACACTTCAATGTTGACATTAAAATCCAGAAGAGCTTTGGTAGATATTCCACAGACTCAGAGACCAAAAGTTCCAGCTCAGACCACTTTACTCAAAAAACTTTCAATCACCATTGATGGAGAAAATAAAGTATTTCATGATGAAGCCAAATTTGAACAATAGCTATCAACTAATTCAGTCCTAGAGAAGGTGAAATTCCAACTTAAGGATGTTAAATGCAACCATAAAACACAGGGAACAAATTATCTCAGACTAACAAAATCAAAAGAAAGACACATATACCACCACTATCACCATCAAGAGCAACAACAGCAAAAATAACAACATAACAGGAATCAACAGTCATTTGTTATTGTTTAAAACAAAACCACAGACTAATGAATGGAAGTGAAAATGTATCTATTCTTTTGCTACATCTAAAAAATATATTTCAACCAAAGATAGACATTACCTTACTGTAGAAGTTTGGAAAATGTATTCCAAGCAAATAGAACTAATAAGCAAATAGTGTAGCTATATTAATAACCAACAAAATAGACTTCAAGTCAAAGCCAATCATTAGAGATAAGAAAGAACACCACATACTCATCAAATAAAAATAAAATGAGTAATATCAAATTTCAATTCTTAACATCTATGCCCTAAGCACAAGGGCATCCAGCTTTGTAAATACTACTACAAATTAAGTCATATGTTAATCCTCAAACACCAAGAGTAGGAGACTTCAATATCCAATTCTTACTAGTACTTGGGTCATTTAGACAAAATCTAAACAGCAAAATTATAAAGGAAATCGATATTATAAACCAATGTACCTAACAAATATGTACAAAACATTTTACCAAAATATAAAAGAATATCCTATTTCTCTGAACCTCATGGAACTTTTCCCAAAATTGGCCACATACTTAGACAAAAACCAAGTCTCACCAGGTAAAAGTAAATTGAATCAACTCTTTGCATCCTTTCAGATACCCAAGGATTAAAGCTGGGTATCAGCAACTGAAACAATAGAAAACTTACACACTCATGGAAAATGAAAATATTTTTACTTAATAAAAGATGGACCAAGAGAATAATACAGGCATATAAAGCTTTCTAGTATTGAATGAGAATAATTACACAACATACTTAAACTTCTTGGACAGAATGAAAGCAATTTTAATAGGCAAGTTCATAGCACTATATTAAAATGGAGAGAATTCATACAAGCAACATAAAAATAACACCTGAAGGTCTTATAACAAAAATAAGAAGTCGCACCCAAAATGTGTATAATGTAGGAAATACTCAAACACAAATCTGAAACAATAAAATAGAAACAGAGAAACTAAAAAAAAAAAATGAACTAACAAAATGTTGGGTTGTTTTTCTTTGATAAAATCAATAGGATTCTCATAACACTATTCAAATTAACTAAAAATCAGAGAAATATTATCAGAATTACCAAAATCAGAAATAACAAGGAGCATATAATGACAAACACTGAAAAAGTCCATAGCCATAAGGGTATATTTTTAAAACCCACACTCTAAATTGGAAAATCTGAGAAATAGGATAATTTCCTCAGTACATATCATCTATATAAGCAAACAAACATGCCTATAAGCCCCTGTGAATTCACAGTCAACGAAAGAGCCCAATAATAGATGGTTTTATGTATGAATTCTACCATACTTTCAAAGAAGAGTTAACCTCAACACTCCACAAATTATTCTGCAAAATAGAAATAGAATGGATATTGCCCAAAAATAAATCATGGGACCAGTTACTGTGATACCCTTTGGCATAATATAATAATGTCATTCTAAGACCAAAATGAACTGTCAAATGGGGTGCATTGGAAACAAAACAAAGCTTCCATTATGAACCACACTTGATTTATTACCTTGATCCAGTAAGCTGAACACATGAAATCTATTTTGGTTTATATCCAGTCATAAACAGTACAACTGACATTTTCTCAAGATGAAAATCAAGAAGTAATGAAATGAAGATTCTGTTCTTATCTGCTACCATTGGCTTGGTGAGCACTAAATCAGAATCTCCTTCTGAAGGGAAATACATAGAGGAATAATGATGTAGTGGTAATAAGATGAGTCTGTATGTGCATGATTGTGGTCACTGTCATATAATCCAGCCTGATAAGCACACTGATTAATATTAGCATCCATGTATTGGAATATTTTCTTGACATGTGCTCTTATGAGTATGCGAATATTCAAGTGCATGTTTGTGAGGTTGTTCATCTGTTGGTTTAAAGATGCATGAGCACAAAGATCAACTTTGGGTGTCATTACTCAGTATGTTCTATTCTGAAGGCATGACCTATTACTTCTAAGTGCATATTATCCACATTTTAGTTCTGATTTGGCTGTAATACCCAGGAAACTCTTCCTGCTGGCTTACCTAGTACAGGAATTGTACACACGACCATATATGGTTTACTTACATCAGTTTCAGGGAGAAAATAAAATCCTCATTGTTTCACTAAATTATCCTTTCTGACAAAACTGTTTCACCCACATTAATATATAATCTGGAACAAATATTTATCTCAATAATTTATATTATTTAAATTATATTTTTCCTGATTTAGTGTTGCTTAAAGAATTTGAAACCATGGTAAAACCCACCCTTATCAATCACTCCACATCACTTGCTATTATGTACATAGTAATCTGTATGGCCTCCTGAGGTATGCTTTTTCACCACTCTTGAGCATATATCAAAACATTATCTACCAGGACAAGTGGTCCACCATGTTCATAGCAGCCTTGTTTGTAATAGCGAGAAGCTGGGAACAACTCAGATGTCTCTCAACTGAAGAACGAACACAGAAAATGTGTTTCATTAATACAATGGAATAATATTTAGCTATTAAAAACAAGGACATCATGAATTTTGCAGGCAAATGTATGGAACTACAATATATAATCCTGAGTGAGGTAACTCAGACCCAAAAGGACATGCCTGGTATGTACTCACTGATAGGTGGATATTAGCCAAAAAGTACAGAATATGTAGGACAAAAAGTACAGACCATAAGAAGTGTAACAAGTAGAAAGGCCCAAATGAGAATGTTTCAATTCCACTTAGAAGGGAGAAGTAAATAATCATGGGAGGCAGATGGGAGGAGGGACCTGGGTAGGAGAGGGGAGGAGGGGAAAATGGGAACAGGTTCAGATATAGAGGTGAGGGCAGGAGAGAAGCCCAGATGACCAAGAGGATGAATGTAGATAAGCAGCATCTGGGAATGGGGTAGGGGAAAGAACTCTCTAGAAAGTACCAGAGATACAGGAGGTGAGAGATTCTAAGGACTCAGTGGTGGTAACCTTAACTAAAATGTCCAACTTTGGTGAGTGGGAACTCAAAGAGCTCACCTCTAGTAGATAGACAGGGCCTCAAGCAGAGGGACAGGATTACTAAACGACAGTCAAAATTTCTAACCCAGAAATGTTCCTGACTAAAAGAACTACAGGGATGAAAATGGAGAAGATACTAAAGGGAAGGCAGTTGAATGACTGGCCCAACTTAGGATCCATCTCATGGGAGGGTACCAAGGCCTGACACCGATTATGATGCTATTATGTGCTTATAGACAGGAGCAGTTCTCCTGTTCAGCCATGTCAGAGGCAGGGCTGTCCTCTGAGAGGCCCAACAATCTGACTAAAACAGATACTTACACCCAACCATTGGAGTAAATTTGGGGGACCCCTGTGGTTGATTTAGGGGAAGGACTGAAGAAGCTGACTGGGAGAGTGACCCCATAGGAAGAACTGCAGTTTTAATCAACCAAGAGCCCCCAGGGAGCTCACAGAGACTGAGCCACCAATCAGGAGTGTTCACAGGTCAGTCAGAGGCCTCTGGCACAAATATAGCATAGGTCTGCTTGGGCAGGTCTTAGTGGGAGAAGATGCACCTAATCTCGAGACTTGAAGCCCCAAGGAAGGGAAAGTCCTGGGGGGATACCCTCTTAGAGGCAAGAGGGAGGAGGAATGGTATGAGGAACTGTGGGGGGCGGGACACTGAGAGAGGGCAACAATAGGAATGTAACTAAATAAAATAATAAAACTTGAAAAAAACCAAGAAAAATATATATTTAAATATAAAGAATGTATATTTAATGATAGTAACATTAAAGTAAAAATTTACAGGTTCTCTCACCCAGTGTTGGGTATTTCCACTAATGTCATCCTGTTGGGTCCATTGGGTCCTGGGAACTTCTTGCTTCCCTGGCATCTAAGACTTACCAGCTCCCCATCCCCCACAGCTACATACCTACATTCAATTTCGTGACCCTCTGTATTTCTCCTCTGTCTCCTCCCACAATTGATCCTGACCCCCCTTTTTTCTCTCCCTCCTCTCACCCTCCCAGATTCCTCCCTCCCTCTGCCTCCCATAATTATTTTTGCTCCTTCTAAGTAGGACTGAAGCATCCACACTTTGGCCTTTCTTCTTCTTGAGCTTTATATGGCCTAGGAGTTGTATCATGGGTATTCCTAGATCTTTTCCTCATACCCACTTATCAGTGAGTACATACCATGTGTGTTCTTCTGTAACTGGGTTATCTCACTCAGGATGATATTTTCTATGTCCACTCATTTGCCTGTGAATTTGAAGAACCCATTGTTTTTAATAGCTGCATAGTACTCAATTGGGTAAATGTACCACATTTTCTGTATCATTTCATCAGTTGAGGGACATCTGGGTTGTTTCCAGCTCCTGGCTATTATAAATATGGCTGCTATGAATATAGTGGAGGATATGTCCTTGTTATGTGTTGGAGCATCTTTTGGTATATGCCCAGGAGTGGTATAGCTAGGTTATTAGGTAGAACTATTTCCAATTTTCTGAGGAAGCACAAGACTGTTTTCCAGAATGGTTGTATCAGCTTGTAATCCCACTAGAAATGGAGGAGTGTTCTTCTTTCTCCACATCCTCACCAGCATCTTATGTCACCTGAGGTTTTTGATCTTAGCCATTCTGGCTGGCGTGAGGTGGAATCTCAGGGTAGTTTGATTTACATTTCCCTAATGACTAGTAAAGACCATATCCAGTGGATAGGCACAGCCCATCATTTAATGATGGGGCTACCCACCCATCTCAAAAGTTCAGAATTGTTCTTGTGTAAAGAAAATACAGGAACTAAGAGTGGAGCACAGACAGAAAGAAAGGCCATTCAGAGACTGCCTCACCTGGGGATATATCCCATATGTAGACACCTAGCCCAGACACTATTGCTGATGCCATGAAGTGCTTGCTGACAGGAGCCTGGTATAGCATTCTCCCAAGAGGCTCTACCAGAGCCTGACTAAGACAGATGGGGATGCTTGAAGCTAACCATCAGACTGAGCAAGGGGACCCCAAGGGGAAGGACTGAAGGTACTCAAGGGGATTGTAACCCCATAGGAAGAACAACAATATCAACTAACCATAAACCCTCCCTGAGCTCCCAGAGACTAAACCACCAACCAAAGAATACACATGGAGAGACCCCATGGCCCTAGCTGCAGATGTAGCAGAGGATTGCCTTATCTGACATCAATGGCAGGGTAGCCATTGGTCCTGTGGATGCTCGATGCCCCAGCATAGGGGAATGCTAGGGTAGTGATGGGGGAGTGGGGAGGGGTGAGCACCCTCATAGAAGCAGGGGGGACAGGGGAGGGAATAGGGGGTTTTTGGAGGGGAAACTGGGAAGGGGTACATTTGAAATGTAAACAAATAAAACAACAAATAAAAATAAAAAGTACTTTTCACTCTGCCCAAAAAATAAAGTGAAAATTTATTTAATTCTGAATAACCAATAAAAATATGTATTTATTTATACAATGAAATATGGCTTTTTATGTATCAATATATCCCTCCTCAAATTCTCTTCATATTAAGTCAGATTTAATCTTAATTTTTCCTGTTTTTAATGCACCCAGTTTTAGTTCTTTGTATATAATTGTAACTAATCTGCTAAATGAGTCTACCTAAAAAATATTTTCTCCCATTGTTTATGGGCCCTTTCCACTGTATCCACTGTAAAGTCGTTTTTGTTTGGGAAGTTTCGTTCATCTGTTCTCATCCTTTATCTAATGCTATTCATGTTCAGGACACCCATATCTTTATCTGTTCTGAGAAGGTTAGGAGTGTTTTCTTCTAGTACTTAAATGACATCTTAAGTTGACACTCAAAGAGTCTCAGATCAGTCATATGTTTGGTGAGCAGTAGATATCAGACCATGATTTTTAACACAAGTATCTTCACCATTTATGTGGTACAGTTTATGCATGGAAACTAAATATTGATATAGCTTTTATGATTGTAGTGTTTAGGGTTTGGGAATGGCATTGCTTCCTAAATGCTCTCTGATATTTTTGTCATATACAAACATCAGCTAAGGGCTCAAAGAGGCTCACAGCGACTGAAGTTGCCACCTTAAAGTCTGCATGGGTCTGAGGTAGGCCTTCTCAATATGTGTTAAATTTGTTTATCTTGGGGTTTTTTGGACTCCTAACAATGGGAGTCCTGGTGTCTATGATCTTTTGCCTGCTTGTGGGACCTTTTTCTTCCTTCTGGGTTATCTTGTCTAGCCCTAATATGACGGCATATGTTTGGACATATTGTGTCTTGTTCCATGTTCCATTGATATAACTGGGAGTTGTATTCTTTTCTAAATTGAGAAGCAGGAGGAGTAAATTTGGAGGAGAAGGCAGGTGGCAGCACTGAAAGGAGGGAAAGGATGAGAGGCATTGGTCAGGATATATTTTATAAGAGAAGAAGTGAATGGATAACATTTGACCTAATTCTCAAAAGTGCATATTTTTGTTTGGTTTACAGGAAGATTTTGTATCTTCTACTCAGCAAGTGATGATATGAACTTGGTAGGAAAGAACAGGTCACTACAATTTACTTACTTCATATTACATATTATATTAGTTACAAGGAAGTATGCATCATCACTTTTATAAAAATTAAATGAATTTATTAAGCCTCAATAAAGAAGCTATTGAAATCTAATGACTACTGTATGGTCACAATTTCATTAACGTTGTGAGAAAATAAGTCAGTGATGATAGATTCTTGACCATTATATCTTAGATAATGTTGCAGTAATACACCAGACAGGGAATGCAATAAAATATAATAAATTTCTTTTACATGTCAGCATAGGAAAGTGATAAATCTCAGAGTCAACTCTTAATAATCATGTAAATAATGTTCTTTGTCTTTCAGCTGTCAACTCCCAAGAATTTCCAACAGTACTAGTAAATCTGCTTTGGATTTAATTTCTGAATTATTCTTTAACATTGAACTTTTATTTTCTGCAACATGAATTCAAACTCTGTATGTTGGTGAATATCACTCCTGGAATCTTGGTACTCATTTTTCCATCAGCCAAATTCTGAAATTATAAACAGGTATCATTACATCTATCCAATCTTGATAAATTCTTTTTGCAGCACAACACTTCTTTTTCTTAAATAAATCTTGATCAGTGCTTTCTCTCCCTCTTCTCCTCCCACACCCTCCCCATCCCCTTAACTCCCTACCATACTCATCTCCTCCCTTTCTCTTCAAAAAGTGGTTCACAACAATGTAGGCATCCCATGGATACAAACCTACCTCGACACTTAAGTTGCAGTAGGACTAGGTACAACTTTTCCTATTATTGTCAGACAAGGCTGCACAGTTAGGGAAAAAGGATCCAAAGGTAGGCAACAGAGCCAAGTACAGCCCCTGATCCTGCTTTAGAAAGTCCCAAATGAAGACCAAGTGCACAACTGCTACATATGTGCAAGGGCCTAGCTCCCTCCCATGCATGCTCTCTGGTTGGTGGTTCAGTATCTGTTGGGACCTACAGGCCAAGATTATTTGATTCTGTTTGTTTTCTTGTGCTATTCTTAACCTCTCTGTTTCCTTTAACCCATGCTCCTCTTCTTCAATAGGATTTCCAAAGCTCTGCCTAATGTTTGGCTGTGGGTCTCTGAGTGTGTTTCCATCAGTTGCTTTGTTGAAACCTCTCAGATGACAGTTATACCTGGTGCTTGTCCGCAAGTATAGCAGAATATCATGTATCATGTCATGGGTGATCTCTATTGCATAGCATGTGTATTAAGCTGGGACAGTCATTTCTTTGTTATTCTCTCCATCTCTGACCTATCTTTACTGCTGCACATCTTGTGGCAGACAAATAGTGTGTTGAAGGTTTTGTGGCTGTGTTGGTGTCTACATCCCTCCATTGGAAATCTAGCCTGGTTACAGGAGATGGCCATTTCAGGTTCTATATCCACTATTGGTAAGAGTTTTAGCTATGGTCACCCTCATAGATTCCTGGATGTTTCCATTATTCTAGGTTTCTAGCTCATCCCAGAGATGACTTCCATCTCATTCCATTTATCTCTCCCAACATGAGCTGCCACTCTGAACCATGATGGGAGTACACACCTTTTCAAACTTGTTGGTAGGTATGTACAAATACATAAATCAGGTTGTCTATCCTAACTAGACAGAAGAGTCTGGAACGTCCAGATTGTAGATCAGTTCTAGTTTCCAGTACTGTATATCCAACAGTGCTGAGAGATATTTTCTCTGCATTGAGATGCATTATGCTATCAAATACCCTCAGGAAAGATATATACAAATCTTGTACTTTCATCGAAGAAGTACTCCATAGAGAGCAGGCAAATAGTGTATTCACATAATCATTCATTATTTGTAGTGCATGAAATAAAATGCAAATTTATTAGTAGTTTAAGGCAGAATAGTTCTATAATATGCATGATAAAAACAGGTCTTTATTTTGTTTTTAGGTAAAAATATAGATGCCAACTGTATGCAGTTCTGATACAAATGTTAGTTAGTCTTAATAACTAATGGGTGAGTATCTCATTGTTTTTCATGAGTAGCAAAAATGATGTATACAATGTATTACATTGATACTCATATTAATAACTTTCATTGTTACTACAGCAAAATATTTGGAGAAAGTAACATAATTCAGATGAAGTTTACTATTGTAATATTTAGGGAATCACAGCTCATCATGGAGTAGAAGCTAGGGTGAAGAATTATCTATCACATGGCTGTAGATGTTTTGTAATAGAATTTCTGATCTCCCAGAACTGTGTGTTTAGACAGAAAAAGGTAGAACTAAAGATTTTTATGTGTAAAATATTCAATATATCCTGCTAATTATCCTATGACATCGTTTTTGTCTCTCAGATAAATCTCCCACAAACATCAGAAGCTATTAACCAAGTTGTAGCCTTTACAAAATCTATCAAACATACAGTAGATAAATAAGACGTAGAACACTATTTACAACTGTTTGCCAATGAACTACGGGGAAATATGCTCTTTTAAGAAATAAATCATTTTCAGTGATTTATATACATACTTTTTATATAACTTGGGAGTTTTCCAATATAGGATAATATTATTGCTTATGCATTAGTAAAACAATTTAAAATGTTTAGTCTTATAAGAAAGTAATTAAAATTTAAAATGTACTTTTTATCAAAAATACAGTTTTATAAACTGTCAATTTGCCTAAGGAGCCTTTTCATCTCATAGTACCAGTTAAATTCGTGACAAAGAATGAACTTTTATGTATCTCATCACAATTGTTACAACTCATATAAACAGCCCAGCATGGTAGAGTTTACCAGGATTTGTTAGAGTTTCACCCACTGGAGAAGTAACTATTTGTAAGTGTTTAGAGTTCATGCTAGTCTTAAAATCCAGCAAGTGATTTATGGAAACTCAAAACACTGTGATTGTGTTAAATCAGTCCAAATTTGATGAAAGTAGGAAAGTATCCATACATATGTAGTTGAACCCTTACATAATTTCAATACTTCACCTTGTTAAATATAGGTTTAAAAAGTCATAGGTACAAAGTTAAAATTGAGACACCTTGGATATCACTGTTTGATGGAACTATCCAAAATGAATGACTAATATTTGTATGGATATATATACTTCAATTATTTGCTATCATTTGTGTTTATTCATCTATGATGTAAACTCCATATTTAAATTATAATTGTATACCATGTATATGTTGATATTATAACATCTATTATTTTCAAAAGCAAAGTTTCAAAGAACTGAAAAAATAGATACAATGATTTAAATTTTGAATTCATAGGAGTATATACTCATTGTAGGGCAATTATGACTCTTAATTTCAAATATTTCAGTAGCTTCATTAAAATTCAAATTTTGTTGCTGCTAGGAAGACTTTGAGAGCCCTTATTTGCAGACACATAAATATAACCAAATCAAAGGAAATGATCAAATTCATTCACTTAATATAGAACAAATTTCTTATCATTTCCATGTATCTTTTCATTTGTAATATGTTTTGTATGAAGTGCCAACATCATTATACATTTTAAATTTGTTGAAAACAAGGGAGTAATTAGAAATTTGACCTTAGCATTCAGTAAGTATGATACCTTATTTTAATTTCATCACAAGTGCTTTTTATGGTTTTTTTTTGTTTTGTTTTGTTTTGGTTTTGGGGGTTGGTTTGTTTTGTTTGACCTTGGTTTTGGATTTTTGTTATCTTTCTTATTGTTTTGTGGGGATATATTTTGTCTTTTGTTTTTAGAATTTCAAGACAAAGTTTCTTTGTGTTACAGCATTGGCTGTCCTGGAATTCACTTTTTTGAGGCTTGCCTCAAAATCACAGAGGCCTGCCTCCCAAGTGCTGGGATTAATACATTACCACCTGTCTACGGGTTTGTTTGTTTGTTTGTTTGATCATTTTAAGTAAAGTGTTTGATAATATTTGTTTTCAATTATCACCATTACTTTATGATACTCCTTTCTTAGCATAGGTATAGAACCTCACTGAATATACTTAAAAGAAAATGTTCATACCATTTATATCTCTGAAAGAGTCATAAGGCCATCAGTAAACATCAAACATGTAAGCCATTGATTCTAATCAAAGAGTTATTTGACACTAATACTGAGGATATATGAAAAATCATATCTACTTTCTCCAGACTCTGAATCAAGACCTTATTTATTTCACCACATTTATTTAAGCAGTGACTAAATTTAAAGTGTCTATGATGTATAAAACCATTAACCATGAAGTTCATTAGTGCACCCAGAATGCTGATGTGGATTCCATGTACAATTATATGACTAAAGATATCATAATTAGCCTGAGATTCTGAAAAAATATATAAGCATAAATATTTTAAATAGTGAACTAGAGATTTAATGGCATTTTGCAATAACACTCTCAACGAAATGTTTAATGAGGCCTCTAGTATGCTGACCACCCTGAATTAGAAAGTTACATATCCATTAATATATTCGCAGTGTACATTTGACTTGATGAGTTAAAAGCAAAAAATATATACATGTGTCTGTGAGTTTGTGTCTGTGTGTGTGTTTGTGCATGCGTGTGTCTGTATGTTCAAGAAAGAAATATAAAGAGAAAGTTTGAGAGATAGACAGACAGACAGTTAAATATAAAAAGTTGTATGAGTTAAGAAGTAGTGGTGGAGGGAACCTGCATGGGACTGAACTAGGCTCTCTGCATATATATAACAGTTGCACAGTTTAGTTTTATTATGGGTCCTCTAATAGCAGAAGCAGAGGCTGTCTCCGACACTGTTGCCTGCCTCATGAACTCTTTCCTCTAACTAGGTTGCCTACCTTGTCTAGCCTCAATGGGAAAAGATGTCTCTAGTCTTACTGAAACTTGATATGCCAAAGCAGGTTAATATTTATGTAAGGGCTTCCTTTCTCTGAAGATAAAGGGAGGGGAAAATAGAGGAAGGGAAGGGGAAGAAGGAGGGACTAGAAGGAAAAGAGGGAAGAAGATCTGGGATAAGGATATAAAATAAGTAAATAACTTTTTTCCTTAATGTATTTATGTACTTTATTTCCCAACATTCATCCCTTCCCTTCTAGTTTCCATCCCCACATATCCTTCACCATTCCCTTCCTCTTCTTCTCTGAGAAAGGGGAAAACCACCATGGTTATCACCCTACCCTGGCACATCAAGCCTTTTCACTAGGCACATCCTCTCCCAATGAGGCCAGACAAAGCAACCAAGTTAGGGGGATTTGGATCCATAGAAAGGCAACAGATTCAGGGACATTCCCCACTCCAGTTGTTGGGGACTGGCCTGAAGACCAAGACACACTTCTACATATGTGTAGGAACTCTAAGTTCAGGCCATGGTAGCTCTTTGGTTAGTGGTTCAGTCTCTGGGAGCCTCCAAAGGTCCACATTAGTTGACAATGTAGATCTTCCTGTGGAGTCTCTCAGTCCTTCCCCCAACTCTTCTACAAGACTTGACAAGCTTCATATATTATTTGGCTTGATTCTCTACATCTGTTTTCACTGGCTGCTGGGTATATCCTCTCAAAAGACAGTTATGCTAGGATCCTGTCTGTAAGCATAAAATATATCCTTAATAGTGTCAGGGATTGGTTCTTGACCATGGGATGGGTCTCACTTTGGGCCATTCATTGGTTGTCCATTCCCTCCATCAGTACTCCATTTTTAACCCTGAACATCTTGTAGGTAGGACAAGTTTTGGGTAGATGGTTATGTGGGTAGGTTGCTACCTTCATCCTTACATTGGAAGTCCTTTCTGGATACAAGAGGCAGCCACTTCAGGCTCCATATTCAACACTGCTAGGCTTTTTGCAGTTCCTTTTAGTGAAGTCTAGCATTAATCCATGGTGGTCTGATAGGATACAAGGAAATATTTCAATTTTATTGTATCTATTGAGGCTTGCTCTGTTACCCAGTGTATGGTCAGTTTTAGAGAAGATTACATGAGGTGCTGAGAAGTAAAATCTTTTGTGTTTGGGTGACATGTTCTGTAGATATTTTAGGTCCATTTGATTCATAACCTCTATTAATTTCATTATTTCTGTTTAGTTTCTGTCTGGATAACCTGCCAATTGGTGAGTGTAGGGTGTTGAAGTCTCCCACTATTAATGTGTGTGGTTCAATGTGTGATTTAAGCTTTATTTAAGTTTTTTTTATGAATATAGGTGCCCTTGAATTCAGAAATGAGATGTCTCCTTGCAGGATTTTACTTTCATGAATGTGAAATGTCCTTCTGCATCTCTTTTGAAAGTCCATTTTATTAGATATTAGAATGACTACACCAGCTTGTTCCTTAGGTCCATTTTCCTGGAAAGTCTTTTGCAGCCTTTTACTCTGAGGCAATATCTATCTTTGTGGCTGAGGTTTGTTTCTTGTATCCAGCACAATAATAGGTCCTGTTTATGTATCCACTCTGTTATTCTGTGTCTTTTTTTATTGGGAAATTGAATCCATAAATTTGAGAGATATTATTGATCAATAATTATTAATTCCTGTTATTTTGATGATGGGGCTGGTATTCACTGGGAGTGTGTGTGTTTGTGTTTGTGTGTGAGTGTGTGTGTGTGTGTGTCTTCTTTTGGTTTTGCAATTGTGGAATTATCTATTCCTTGTGTTTTCTAGGGGAGTAGTTACACTCCTTACATTACATCTTAGTTTCCTTCTAGTATCCGCTGTAGGGATGGATTAGTGGAAAGATATCCTGTGATCAAGATATAACATAAATGAATAACTTACCTAGTGAAAAAAAACTTAAAGAAGAGTTAGTAAACATTAGCAGAGTTGGAAGAAAGAGGACCAAATTAAAAATGCACAGAGCAAAATTCTCAAAGAACTATTTTTAAAAAGATAAAGTAATTTGTCTATGAGCAATAAAATTTGAGGACTCCATATCTTAAAATTTGATAGTGTTGATCTGTTCCCCAGAGCTGACCCTGTACCACAGCTCTTCATACCCAAATCTCACCAAGAAAGAACTAGTCTCCAAGGAGTGCTGACACAACTCTGAGCACTAATACCACCACTTCTGCTCAAAGGGACCGGCTAGGAGCCCTCAGAACACAGGACCTTCAGAGCAGCCTGGGACTGGATCCTTCCAGTTTCCATCTGTGCCTGGAGCTAATGTTGTGCAATAGCTCTCAGTACACAAATCTGACCAGGAGAGAGCTGGTCTCCTGAGAGTACTGACATACCTGAGAGCACAGGTGAGACCACCATTTCTGCTCAAATTCCTGGCCCAAGAGGGACCTGACCTGAGCCATGAGGACATAGGAACCAAGGAAAAGCCAGGGACAAGATTCTTCCAGTTTCCATCTATGCCCTGGAGCTGACCCTGTGCCACAGCTCTCCATACCTAAATTCCTCCCAGGGAGAACTGGTGTCCCAGGAGTGTCGACACACAGGCTTACAGGAGGGACAATCCACAATCAGAAACAGCAAGACCAGCTAACACCAGAGATAACCAGATGGTGAGAGGCAAGGGCAAGAATATAAGCAACAGAAACCAAGACTACTTGAGATAAAAACAAAACAAAACAGTTCTTCCACCACAGCAAGCCCTAGATATCCCAAAACACCAAAAAAGCAAGACTCTGATTAAAAATCATATCTCATGTTGGTGATAGAGGATTTTAAGAAGGGAAAAAATGGAGGAAAAGCTGGAAGGTAAGAGCCTGCCTGCCTCCACCTGTGGCCAGAAACCCTGCCTGGCCCACCAGGCCTCCATATACAAGCAGTGCAGAGAGAAAGCTACCTGCCCACTTGTGCTGAGGAGCCAGCTGGAGGCGGGCTCCAGACACAGGGACTGAGGAAAACCCGGAAGGTAAGAGCCTGCCTGCTTCTACCTGTGGCCAGAGACACCTGCCTGACCCAGGAAGCCTCCATACACAAGCAGTGCAGAGAGAAAGTTACCTGACAACTTGTGCTGAGGAGCCAGCAGGAGGTGGGCTCCAGACACAGGGACTGAGGAAAACCCGGAAGGTAAGAGCCTGCCTACCTCCACCTGTGGCCAGAAACCCTGCCTGGCTCACCAGGCCTCCATATACAAGCAGTGCAGAGAGAAAGCTACCTGTGCACTTGTGCTGAGGAGCCAGCTGGAGGCGGGCTCCAGAAACAGGAACTGAAGAACAGCTGGAAGAGAGAACTGGTCTCCCAGGATTATTGGCATCTGAGCTTGAAGGAAAGACAAGCCACAGTCAGAGAGAGAAAGAACAGCTAAAACCAGAGATAACCAGATGGCTAAAGGCAAGGGCAAGAACACAAGGAACAGAAACCAAGACTACTTGGCTTCATCAGAAGACTACCCAGCTTTCCCAACACTGCCAGCCCTGGATACCCCAACATACCAGAAAAGGAAGACTCAGACTTAAAATCACTTATCAAGAGGATGATAGAAGATATTAAGAAGGAAATAAATAACTCCCTTAAAGAAATACAAGAGAACACAGGTAAACAACTGGAAGCCCTTAAAGAGGACACAAAAAAATCCCTTGAAGAATTACAGGAAAACACAATCAAACAGGCAGAGATACAGGAAAACACAATCAAACAAATGAACAAAACCATTCAGGAATTAAAAACAGAAATAGAAACAATAACGAAATCACAAAGGGAGACAACCCTGGAGTTAGAGAACATAGGAAAGAAATCAGGAGTCATAGATGCAAACATCACCAACAGAATACAAGAGATGGAAGAGAGAATCTCAGGTGCGGAAGATACCATAGAAAACATGGACACAACAGTCAAAGAAAACACAAAATGCAAAAAGCTCCAAACCCAAAACATCCAAGATATCCAGGATGCAATGAGAAGACAGAACCTGAGGATAATAGGCATCGAAGAGAGTGAAGACTTCCAACTTAAAGGACCAGTAAATATCTTCAACAAAATTATAGAAGAAAACATCCCTAACCTAAAGAAAGCGATGAACATAAGCATACAAAAAGCCTACAGAATGCCAAATAGACTGGAGCAGAAAAGAAATTCCTCCTGTCACATTATAGTCAAATCACCAAATACAAAAAACAAGGAAAGAATATTAAAAGCAGTAAGGGAAAAGGGGCAAGTAACATATAAAGGCAGATCTATCAGAATTGCACCAGACTTCTCACCAGAGACTATGAAAGCTAGAAGATCCTGGGCAGATCTCATACAGACTCTAAAAGAACACAAATGCCAGCTTAGGCTGCTATACCCAGCAAAACTCTCAATAATCATAGATGGTGAAACCAAAATATTCTGTGACAAATCCAAATTTGCACAGTATGTTTCCACAAACCCAGCCCTAC
The DNA here is from genome assembly GCA_019843965.1 of Rhynchomys soricoides. NCBI lineage: Eukaryota > Metazoa > Chordata > Mammalia > Rodentia > Muridae > Rhynchomys > Rhynchomys soricoides. Next base: position 84,732 of record JADRCH010007427.1, read on the forward strand.
AAAGAATAATACATGGGAAACGCCAACTCAAGGAGGGAAACTACACTCAAGAAAAAGGAAGAAAGTAATCTTTCAACAAACTCAACAGATGATAGCCACACAAACAATATAAACAACATCAAAAATAATAGGAAATAACAATCACTATTCTTTAATATCTCTTAACATCAATGGCCTCAACTCCCCAATAAAAAGACATAGACTGACAGACTGGATGCATAAACAGGACCCAGCATTTTGCTGTATCCAGGAAACGCACCTCCATATTAAAGACAAACACTACCTCAGAGTAAAGGGCTGGAAAACAATTTTCCAAGCAAATGGCCCCAAGAAACAGGCTGGAGTAGCCATTCTAATATCGGATAAAATTGACTTTCAACCAAAATTCATCAAAAAAGATGAGGAAGGACACTTCTTACTCATCAAAGGAAAAATCTACCAAGAAGAACTTTCAATTCTGAAAATCTATGCCCCGAATGCAAGGGCTCCCACTTTCATAAAAGAAACTCTACTAAAGCTCAAAGCACACATTGCACCTCACACAAAAATAGTGGGAGACTTCAACACCCCACTATCAACAATGGACAGATCTTCAAAACATAAACTAAACAGAGACACAGTGAAACTAACAGATGCTATGAACCAAATGGGTTTAACAGATATCTATAGAATATTTCATCCTGCATCAAAAGAATATACCTTCTTCTCAGTACCTCATGGTACCTTCTCCAAAATTGATCATATAATTGGTCACAAAACAAACCTCAACAGATATAAGAAGATTGAAATAATCCCATGCCTCCTATCAGATCACCACGGATTAAGGTTGGTCTTCAATGGCAAAAACAACAATAGAAAGCCCACATACACATGGAAGCTGAACAATGCTCTGCGTAATGATTAATTGGTCAAGGAAGCAATAAAGAAGGAAATTAAAGACTTCCTAGAATTCAATGAAAAAGAAAATACAACTTACCCAAACCTATGGGACACAATGAAAGCAGTGTTAATAGGAAAACTCATAGCTCTGAATGCCTCCATAAAGAAACTGGAGAGAGCATATACTAACAGCTTAACAGCACATCTGAAAGTTCTGGAGCAAAAAGAAGCTAATACACCTAAGAGAAGTAGAAGTCAGGAAATAATCAAATTAAGGACTGAAATCAACCAAGTGGAAACCAAAAGAACTATACAAAGAATCACCAAAACCAAGAGCTGGTTCTTTGAGAAAATCAACAAGATAGATAAACCCTTAGCCAGACTAACCAGAGGGATCAGAGACATAATCCAAATTAACAAACTTTCAAATGAAAACGGAGATATAACAACAGATTCTGAGGAAATTAAAAAAATCATCAGATCCTACTACAAAAGCCTATATGCAACAAAATTGGAAAATCTGGAGGAAATGGACAAGTTTCTAGACAGATACCAATTACCAAAGTTGAATCAGGATCAGATAAACCATCTAAACAGTCCTATAACCCCTAAAGAAATAGAAGCAGTCATTAAAAGTCTCCCAACCAAAAAAAACCCAGGACCAGATGGGTTCAGTGCAGAATTCTATCAGACCTTCAAAGAAGACCTAATACCAATACTATTCAAGCTATTCCATAAAATAGAAACGGAAGGAACACTGCCCAATTCATTCTATGAGGCCATAGTCACACTGATACCAAAGCCCCACAAAGACCCAACAAAGAAAAAAAACTTCAGATCAATTTCCCTTATGAATATCGATGCAAAAATACTCAATAAAATTCTCGCAAACCGTATCCAAGAACACATCAAAGCGATCATTCACCATGATCAAGTAGGCTTCATCCCTGGGAGGCAGGGATGGTTCAATACTCAGAAATCCATCAATGTAATCCACTACATAAACAAACTCAAAGAAAAAAACCACATGGTCATTTCGTTAGATTCTGAAAAAGCATTTGACAAAATTCAACATCCCTTCATGATAAAAGTCTTGGAAAGATCAGGAATTCAAGGAGCATAACTAAACTTAGTAAAAGCAATATATAGCAAACCAGTGGCCAACATCAAACTAAATGGAGAGAAACTCGAAGCAATCCCACTAAAATCAGGGACTAGACAAGGCTGCGCTCTCTCTCCCTACCTATTCAATATAGTACTTGAAGTTCTAGCTAGAGCAATCAGGCAATAAAAGGAAATCAAAGGGATACAAATTGGAAAGGAAGAAATCAAAATATCACTATTTGCAGATGATATGATGGTATACTTAAGTGACCTGAAAAACTCCACCAGAGATCTGCTACAGCTGATAAACAACTTTAGCAAAGTGGCTGGATACAAAATTAACTCAAGCAAATCAGTAGCCTTCCTATAATTGAAGGATAAACAGTCTGAGAAAGAAATTAGGGAAATGAAACCCTTCGCAATCGTCACAAACAATATAAAATATCTTAGTGTGACTCTAACCAAACAAGTTAAAGATCTGTATGACAAGAATTTCAAGTCTCTGGAGAAAGAAATTGGAGAAGACCTCCCAAGATGGAAAGATCTCCCATGCTCATGGATTGCCAGGATTAACATAGTTAAAATGGCCATCTGCCGAAAGCAATCTCCAGATTCAATGCAATCCCTATCAAAATCCCAACTCAATTCTTCATAGACCTAGAAAAAGCAATTCTCAAATTCATATGGAATAACAAAAAACCCAGGATAGCAAAAACTATCCTCAACAATAAAAGGTCTTCTGGAAGAATCAGCCTCCCTGACCTCAAGCTATACTACAGGGCAGTAGTGATAAAAACTGCATGTTATTGGTACAATGACTGGCAGGTAGATCAATGGAATAGAATCGAAGACCCAGAAATGAACCCACACACATATGGTCACTTGATCTTCGACAAAGGAGCTAAAACCATCCAGTGGAAAAAAACCAGCATCTTCAACAAATGGTGCTGGATCAACTGGCAGTCTACATGTAGAAGATTACGAATTGATCCATTCCTATCTCCCTGTACAAAGCTCAAGGCCAAGTGAATCAAGGACCTTCACATAAAACCAGATACACTGAATCTAATACAAGAGAAAGTGGGGGAAAATCTTGAACACTTGGGCACAGGGGAATTGTTCCTGAAGAGAACACCAATGGCTTGTGCTCTAAGATCAAGAATTGACAGATGGGACCTCATAAAATTACAAAGCTTCTGTAAGGCAAAGGACACTGTGAATAGTGCAAAACGGCAACCTACAGATTGGGAAAAGATCTTTACCAATCCTACATCCGATAGAGGGCTAATATCCAAAATATACAAAGAACTCAAGAAACTAGACTCCAAAGATCCAAATAACCCTATAAAAAAATGGGGAAGTGAGCTAAACAGAGAATTCTCAACTGAAGAAACTCGAATGGCTGAGAAGCACCTAAAGAAATGTTCAGCATCCTTAGTCATCAGGGAAATACAAATCAAAACAACCCTGAGATTTCACCTCACACCAGTCAGAATGGCTAAGATCAAAAACTCAGGTGACAGCAGATGTTGGCGAGGATGTGGAGAAAGAGGAACACTCCTCCATTCCTGGTGGAAATGCAAGATGATACAACCTCTCTGGAAATCAGTTTGGCAGACCCTCAGAAAAATGAACATAATACTACCTGTTGACCCAGCTATTCCACTCCTGGGCATATACCCAGAAGATGCTCCAACATGTAATAAAGACACATGTTCCACTATGTTCATAGCAGCCATATTTATAATAGCCAGAAGGTGGAAACAACCCAAATGTTCCTCAACAGAGGAATGGATAAAGAAAATGTGGTACATTTACACAATGGAATACTACTCAGCTATTAAAAACAATGACTTCATGAAATTCGTAGACAAATGGATGGATCTGGAAAATATCATCCTGAGCGAGGTAACGCAGTCACAAAAGAATGAACATGGTATGTACTCACTGTTAAGAGGTTATTAGGGCAAAAGTTTGAAATACCCAAGAGTCACTTCGCAGCAACAGTAGTACTGAGTGTGACGTCCCAAATGGAGGGCTTGGAGAAAGGACTGAAGGAGCTGAGGGAGTGTGCAGCCCCAGGGAGGTATCAACAGTGGCAACTGGCCTGACCCCCCCGATACTTCTGGAGACTGATCCACCAACTAAAGAATACACATAGAGGGACCCATGGTGCTGGCCACAAATGCAGCAGAGGAGGGTTTTGTTATCCATCAGGGGGAGGAGAGGCCCTTGGGCCTGTGGGTGTTAGATCCCCCAGTATAGGAGAATGACAAGGAGGAAAGACGAGAGTGGGTGGGAGGGTTGGTTGGAGAATATCCCCGTATTGGCAGGGGGAAGGCAGAGGGAATGGGGAGGTTCCAAAGGGGAGATCTGAAACATTTGAAATGTAATTAAAGAATGAAAAAAAAAAAGAAGAGAAAAGATAACTCCCTTAAAGGAATACAGGAGAACACAGGTACACAATTAGAAGGACTTAAAGAGGAAACACAAAAATCCCTTAAAGAATTACAAGAAAACACAAACAAATAGGTAAAGGAATTGAACAAATCCATCTATGATCTAAAAGTGGAAATAGAAACAATAAAGAAATCACAAAGTGAGACAACACTGGAGATAGAAAACCTGGGAAAGCGAAGAGGAGTAATAGATGTAAGCATCACCAACAGAATACAAGAGATAGAAGAGAGACTCTCCAGTGCAGAAGAAACCATAGAAAGCATTGACACAACAGTAAAAAAAAAAATGCAAAATGCAAAAAGCTCCTAAATCAAAAGATGCAGGAAATGAAGGACACAATGACAAGACCAAACCTAAGGGAAAAAGGCATAGAAGACAATGAAGATTCCCAACTTAAATGGCTAGTAAATATTTTCAACAAAATTATAGAAGAAAACTTCCAAAACCTAATAAAATAGATGCCCATAAACATACAAGAGGCCTGCATAACTCCAAATAGATTGAACCAGAAAATCATTACTTCCTGTCAAATAATAGTCAAAACACTAAATGCACAAAACAAAGAAAGAATAATAAAAGCACTAAGGGGAAAAGGTCAAGTAACATATGAAGGCAGACCTATCAGAATTACACCAGACTTCTCAACAGAGACTATAAAAGCTAGAAGATCCTGGGCAGATCTCATACAGGCCCTAAGAGAACACAAATGCCAGGCCAGGTTACTATACCCAGCAAAACTCTCAATTATCATAGATAAAGAAACCAAGATATTCCATGACAATAAACCAATGTACACAATAACTGTCCACAAATCCAGCCCTAAAAAAAAAAAAAAATAGATGGTAACCTCCATTGCAAGCAGAGAAACTACTCCCTAGAAAAAGCATAAACGTAATCTTCTTCCAACAAACCCAAAAGAAGATAGTCATACAAACATAATTCCAACTCTAACAACAAAAATAACAGGAAGCATCAATCACTATTCCTTATTATCTCTTAACATCAATGGACTCAATTTCCCAATAAAAAGATATAGACTAACAGACTGGATAATTAAACTGGATCCAGCATTTTGCTGCATACATGAAGTGCACCACAGTGACAAAGACAGACACTACCTCAGAGGAAAAGACTAGAAAATAATTTTCCAAGCAAATGGTCCTAAGAAGCAAGCTGGAGTAGGCATTCTAATATTGAATAAAATCGACTTTCAACCAAAGGTTATCAAGAAAGATAAGGAAGAACACTTCATACTCATCAAAGGAAAAACATCTACAAAGGTGAACTATCCATAATGAACATCTATGGTCCAAATGCAAGAACACCAATATTCATAAAAGAAACTTTATTAAAGCTCAAAGCATACATTGCACATCACAAAATAACAGTGGGAGGATTCAACACCCCACTCCAATCAATGGACAGATCATGGAAACAGAAAATAAAATCAGACACATTGAAACATATAGAAGTTATGAACCAAATGGATTCAACAGGTATCTATGGAACATTTCATCCCAAAACAAAAGAATATATTTTCTTCTCAGCACCTTATGGTACTTTCTCCAAAACTGACCATATAATTGGTCACTAAACAGGCCTTAATAGATACAAGAAGATTGAAATTATCCCAGATATCCTATCAGATCACCACACACTAAGGCTGGACTTCAATAACAATAAAAACAACACAAAGCCCACATATACATGGAAACTGAACAATGCTCTCTCCAAAGATAACTTTGTCAAGGAAGAAAGAAGGAAATTAAAGACTACCTAGAATTTAATGAAAATGAAGGCACATAGCATACCCAAACTTTTGCGACACAATGAAAGCAGTGTTAAGAGGAAAATTCATAGCTCTGAGTGCCTCCAAAAAGAAACTGGAAAAAGCATACACTAGCAGCTTAACAGTACACCTGAAAGCTCTAAAACAAAAAGAACCAAATACACACAAGAGCAGTAGATGGCAGGAAATAATCAAGCTCAAGGCTGAAATCAACCAAGTAGAAACAAAAAGAACTACAAAGAATCAACAAAACCAGGAGCTTATTCTTTGGGGAAATCAACAAGATGGATAAACCCTTAGCCAACTAACCTGAGGGCACAGAGACAGTATCCAAATTAACAAAATTAGAAATGAAAAGGGAGACATAACAACAGAATCTGAGGAAATTTTTAAAAAGTCATCAGATCCTACTACAAAAACCTATACTCAACAAAGCTGAAAAATCTGGATGAAACTGACAATTTTCTAGACAAATCCTAGGTTCCAAAGTTAAATAATGATCAGGCAAACCATTGAAACAGTCCCATAACCCCTAAAATAATTGAAGCAGTCATTAAAAATTTTTGAACCAAAAAAAGCCCAGGATCAGGTGTATTTAGTGAAGAATTCTATCAGACCTTCAAATAAGACCTAATACCAATACTCTTCAAACTATTCCACAAAACAGAAACAGGAAGAACACTACCCAATTTATTCTATGAAGCCACAGTTACGCTGATACCAAAACCACACAAAGACCCAACAAAGAAAGAAAACTTCAGACTAATCACCCTTATGAATATCAATGCAAAAATACTCAATAAAATTCTCGCAAACCGAATCCAAGAACATATCAAAATGATCATTCACCACAATCAAGCAGGCTTCATCCCAAGGATGCAGGGATTATTCAATATACAGAATTCCATGAACATTATCTACTACATAATAAATTCAATGAAAAATAACTGATGATTTCATTAGATGCTGAAAAAGCATTTGATGAAATTCAGCATCATTCCTGTTAAAAGTCTTGGAAAAATCAGGAATTCAAGGCCTATACTTAAACACTGTAAAAGCAACCCATAGGAAGACCAACAATATCAAGCAACCAGAACCCCCGAGTTCCTATGGACTAAACCACCAGCTAAAGAGTTCATGTGGCGGGTACCAGCTGCATATGTAGCAGAGGATGGCCTTCTTGGACATCAATGGGAGGAGAGGCCCTTGGTCCTGGGAAGGCTCGATGCCCCAATGTAGAGGAATGTCAAGGTACATAGGTGGGACTGGGTGGGTGAGTGGAAAACACCCTTATAGAGCAGGGGGAGGAGGGATGAGACAAGGGTTTCTGGTTGAGAATCCAGGAAAGAGGAAAACATTTGAAATATAAATAAATAAAATATCCGCTGTAGCAGATCTCTGTTGGAGTTTTTCGGGTCACTTAAGTATACCATCATATCATCTGCAAATAGTGATATTTTGACTTCTTCTTTTCCAATTTGTATCCCTTTGACCTTCTTTTGTTGGCTAACTGCTCTAGCTAGAACTTCAAGTACTATATTGAATAGATAGGGAGAGAGAGGACAGCCTTGTCTATTTCCTGATTTTAGTGGGATTGCTTCGAGTTTCTCTCCATTTAGTTTGATATTGGCTACTGGTTTGCTGTATATTGCTTTTACTATGTTTAGGTATGCTCCTTGAATTCCTGATCTTTCCAAGACTTTTATCATGTAGGGATGTAGAATTTTGTCAAATGCTTTTTCAGCATCTAACAAAGTGACCATGTGATTTTTGTCTCTGAGTTTGTTTATTTAGTGGATTACATTGATGGATTTCCGAGTATTGAATCATCCCTGCATCCCTGGGATGAAGCCTACGTGATCATGGTGAATGATCGTTTTGATGTGTTCTAGGATTTGGTTTGCAAGAATTTTATTGAATATTTTTGCTTTAATATTCATAAGGGTAATTGGTCTGAAGTTTTCTTTTATTGTTGGGTTTTTGTGAGGTTTTGGTATCAGTGTAACTGTGGCCTCATAGAATGAATTGGGTAGGCTTCCTTCTGTTTCTATTTTGTGGAATGGATTGAAGAGTACTGGGATTAGGTCTTCTTTGAAGGACTGATAGAATTCTGCACTGAACCCATCTAGTCCTGGGCTTTTTTTGGTTGGGAGACTTTAAATGACTGCTTCTATTTCTTGAGAGGTTATGGGACTGTTTATATGGTTTATCTGATCCTGATTCAACTTTGGTAATTGGTATCTATGTAGAAACTTATCCATTTCATCCAGAATTTCCAATTTTATTGAATATTGGCTTTTGTAGTAGGATCTGATATTTTTTTTTAATTTCCTCAGATTCTGTTGTTATATCTCCCTTTTCATTTCTAATTTTGGTAATTGCATACTGTCTCTGTGCCCTCTGGTTAGTCTGGATAAGGGTTTATCAATCTTGTTGATTTTCTCAATGAACCAGCTCCTGGTTTTGTTGATTCTTTGTATAGTTCTTTTAGTTTCCACTTGGTTGATGTTAGCCCTTAATTTGATCAATTCATCCCTTCTACTCCTCTTGGATGTATTAGCTGCTTTTTGTTCTATAACTTTCAGGTGTGCTGTTAAGCTGCTAGTGTATGCTTTCTCCAGTTTCTTTTTGGAGGCATTCAGAGCTATGAGTTTTCCTCTTAACACTTCTTTCATTGTGTCCCATAGGTTTGGGTACGTTGTACTTTCATTTTCATTAAATTCTAGGAAGTCTTTAATTTCTTTCTATATTTCTTTTTTGACCAAGTTATCATTGTGTAAAGTGTTGTTCAGCTTCCATGTGTATGTGGGCTTTCTGTTGTTATTGTTGCCATTGAAGACCAGCCTTATTCCATAGTGATCTGATAGGAGGTATGGGATTATTTCAATCTTATTATTTTTTGAGGTTTGTTTTGTGATCAACTATATGGTCAATTTTGGAGAAGGAACCATGAGGTGCTGAGAAAGGTATATTCTTTTGATTTAGGACTAAATGTTCTATAGATATCTGTTAAATCCATTTGGTCCATAACTTCTGTTAGTTTCACTGTGTCTCTGTTTTGTTTGTGTTTCCAAGATCTGTCCTTTGATGAGAGTAGGATGTTGAAGTCTCCCACTATTATTGTGTGAGGTAAAATGTGTGCTTTGAGCTTTAGTAAAGTTCTTTTAAGAATGTGGGTTCCCTTGCATTTAGAGCATAGATATTAAGAACTGAGAGTTCTTCTTGGTAGACTTTTCCTTTGATGAGTATGAAGTGTCATTCCTTCTCTTTTTTGATGACTTTTGGTTGAAAGTTGATTTTATCCAATATTGGAATGGCTACTCCAGCCTGTTTCTTAGGCCCATTTGCCTGGAAAACTGTTTTCAAGCCCTTTACTCTGAGGTAGTGTTTGTCTTTAACCCTGAGGTGTATTTCCTGGATGCAGCAAATGCTGGGTCCTGTTTCTGGATCCAGTCAGTCAGTCTATGTCTTTTTATTGGGGAATTGAGTCCATTGATGTTAAGAGATATTAAGAAATAGTGATTGCTGCTTCCTCTTATTTTCAATGTTATTTTTATGTTTGTGTGGCTATCATCTGTTGAGTTTGTTGAAAGATTACTTTCTTGCTTTTTCTAGGGTGTAGTTTCCCTCCTCCTATTGCCGTTTTCCATCTATAGTCCTTTGTAGGGCTGGGTTTTTGGAAATATATTGTGTAAATTGGTTTTGTCATAAAATATCTTGGTTTCACCATCTATGATTTTTGAGAGTTTTGCTGAATATAGCATCCTGGGCTGGCATTTGTGTTCTTTTAGAGTCTGTGTGAGATCTGCCCAGGATCTTCTAGCTTTCATAGTCTCTGGTGAGAAGTCTGGTGTAATTCTGATAGGTCTGCCTTTATATGTTACTTGCCCCTTTTCCCTTACTGCTTTTAATATTCTTTTCTTATTTTGTGTGTTTGGTTTTTTGACTATAATGTGACAGGAGGAATTTCTTTTCTGGCCCAGTCCATTTGGAGTTCTGTAGGCTTCTTGTATATTTATGTTCATCTCTTTCTTTAGGTTAGGGAAGTTTTCTTTTATAATTTTTTTGAAGATATTTACTGGTCCTTTAAGTAGGGAATCTTCACTCTCTTCTATACCTACTATCCTCAGGTTCTGTCTTCTCATTGTATCCTGGATTTCCTGGATGTTTTGAGTTAGGAGCTTTTTTCTTTTTGCATTTTCTTTGACTGTTTTCTATAGTATCTTTTGCACTTGAGATTCTCTCTTCTATCTCTTGTATTCTGTTGGTGATGCTTGCATCTATGACTCCTGATTTCTTTCCTATGTTCTCTAACTCCAGGGTTGTCTCCCTTTGTGATTTCTTTATTGTTTCTATTTCTATTTTTAGTTCCTGGATGGTTTTGTTCATTTCTTTCATCTGTTTGATTGTATTTTCCTGTAATTCTGCCCATTTGATTGTGTTTTTTTCTAATTCTTTAAGGGATTTTTGTGTTTCCTCTCTAAGGGCTTCTAGTTATTTATCTGTGTTCTCTTGTATTTCTTTAAGGGAGTTATTTCCTTCTTAAAATCTTCTATCATACTCATGTGCTCTGATTTTAAGTCTGAGTCTTGCTTTTCTGGTGTGTTAGGGTATCCAGGACTTGCTGTGGTGGTAGAGCTGGGTTCTGATGATGCCATGTAGTCTTGGTTTCTGTTCCTTATGTTCTTGCCCTTGCCTTTTGCCATCCGGTTATCTCTGGTGTTAGCTTGTCTTACTCTCTCGACTGTGACTTGTCTTTCCTGCAAGCCTAGGTGTCAATACTCCTTGAAGACCAGTTTTCTCTGGGAGGAATTCGGGTTTGGAGAGCTGAGGTACAGGGTCAGCTTTGAGGTGCAGACAGAAACCAGAAGGATCTAGTCCCCAGCTTTCCCTTGTTTCCTGTGTCCTGATTGCTTTGCAAGGGTCCCTCTTGGTCCAGTGAATTTGAAAAGAAGTAATGGTCTTGACTGTCCTTGATGGCATGTTGGCCCCCCTGGGATACCTGCTCTCTCCTGGCACTATTTGAGTATGGATCCCTGTGTCACAGGATTTGCTCCCTGTCCACTGAAAGAAACCAGAAGCCCATTACTCAGTCCCTGTGTCTTGGGTATTCCAGGTGTGTCCCTCTAAGCAGACAGGCTTTCCCACACTCCTTGGAGGCCATCTTTCTCCCAGTTCTATTTGACTATGGAGCCCTGTTGGCCCAGGCAGAGGTCTCCTGCCACAGATGGAAACTGGAGGGCTCCTTCCTCCCGGCTGTTCCTCAGCCCTCTGTCCCAAGGATTCTGGGCGAGTCCTGCTGAGAAGTGTAAGTTCTCTTACCCCCCTCTTATGGGCTTTTCCACACTCCTTGGAGGCAAGCTTTCTCCCAGTGCTCTTTGGCTATGGACCCCTGATGTTCCAGGCAGAGGTCTCCCGCCACAGATGGAAACCAGAATGTTCCTTCCTCCCGGCTGTTCCTCAGTCCCTGTGTTCCCCAATTTAATTTTTATACAGAAGAAAAGCACAGCAATTTACCATTTTTTAAGGATACCTTGAATGTGTTCAGTTGCAGTTTTGTGCAGAATGATTTTTTTTTATTACTGTTTATTTACTAAGGATTCATCCTGATTGCAGCCCCCTCCTTTCTCCCCTTCCAGTACCACCCTCACAAATCCAATTTGCCAAGCAAGGGCCCTCAAGTCACAGCAGGAATAAGCATAAGCTTTCCCACTGAGGTTCAACCAGGCAGTCCAACTAGGGAAAATGGTCCAATGGCAGGCAACAGAACATTTTGGATATTAGCCTTCTCTCAGATATGAGGTTAGTGAAGATCTTTCCCCAATCTGTAGGCTGCTGTTTTTTCATAGTGACACTGTCTTTTGACTTAGAGAAACTTTTCAGTTTCATGGGGTCCCATTTATCAATTGTTGATCTTAGAGCCTGAGTCATGTTCTATTCATGAAATTTTCTCCTGTATCGATCAGTTCAAGGCTATTTGGCATTTTCTCTTGAGGTTTAGTGCATCTAGCTTTATGTTGAGGCCCTTGATCCTCTTCAACTTGAGTTTTGTGCAGGGTGATAAATTATGGACCTATTTTCATTCTTCTACTTGCAGACATCCTGTTGATTTCTACATTGCTGTCCAAACCTTCTGTTCCTCAGAGGGGCTATGGCTTCCACAAAGAAAATGATAGTAAAAAAATGATAGTAAAAAAAATCCACCATAAGTTTCATAAGTATCAAAGTGATAAGATTTCTACCATGTCCAACAGTGAGATATGACATAGTGCACAATAGAAATGAATAATTAAAATATACAAGGGACTGTATGCAATGAATGAGTTTAATCATAGAAGAAGTAAATAAATACCAGAGTGTAAAGAATAAAGTAGACAGGAAAGGCTTGATGTAAGGACCTCAGAAAATATTGGAAATGTATTTGAAATATGATGGGAAAGAAAAAGGGTTCAAAACTTATGTTTATGGCTATAATCCAATCAAGATATTGTAGCTTAACACAGCTTGGATGATGTAAGAATAAAGTAAAGAATACTACATTTACATTTTGGTGCTAAAATTAACTTAAATAAACCTTTATATTAAAATAAACATAGTATAATATTGAAGATGGTGTATATATAGGTGAATAACAATGAAAAATGAGTTATAGATGGAACAAAACTGAAGAAATTCTCGGTAATAAATCTTATTAGAGGACTCTAAGGTTTGTAAATATTTTTGTGATTTTTAGATTTTTTTACAGTGTTTTCTTTATTAATAGTGTTTCCATCTTAAGACTTGAGTTTTATTTTTGTGAACATTCTGATGTCTCAGACAGATACAAATAACACATGCATTTGAGTCACACATAGGAATGATGAACTTTTTTTAAAAGTGTGGAAGATTTGAAAAATACTATTTCAAAAATTCATCAGTGGGAGGAGAGGCCCTTGGGCCTGAAGGTGTTTGTTAGATGCCCCAGTATAGGGGAATGCTAGGGAGGGAAGATGGGAGGGTGGGTTGGTAGGGGAGCACCCTCATAGAGGCAGGGGGAGGGGGGATGGGATAGAAGATTTCCAAAGGGGAAAACATTTGAAATATAAATAAAGTAAATATCCAAAAATTTAAAAAAAAGTTAAAAAAAGAAAATTCAAAAGAAATTTACAGTACCACTCATATTTTCCTTATTTCTTCACTAAATTCATTCATCTCTGTCTGTAAATAAAGAACTCATTCCAGCCTAAGTCAACTTCATTTATTTCTATGTGAGTCATGTATATTAAATTATGTCCTTGCATACTCCATACTTTGTATGGGAATATTTTGTTATTAAATCATTCAGTTGCCTTAAAACCTCCTCTACTATTATAGAAAAAGTGATAAAAAACATGTTCCATTTTCCCAACCAATATCTTCATAGAGAACACATGTCTGAGAAACACAACAAATATAAATAGCCATGCAATATATGTTCATTGGCAGTAAGTTCTAGGTATAAGAATACTAATTTTCTATATTGTTTTGTGTATATATACATGTATGTGTTAGCATGTGTTTATGTGCTACAAAACTGCAGAGACCTGCAGAAGTAGAGAGCATGGGCTCTCATAGTACAGTGGTAGTAGACACTATTCAATTATGTGGGTATAAGAATTCATATGAGATCTTAACCAATGAACCACTTGTGTATTCCAGAACTAAGGACTTTATTATTGTTTTCTGTACAGGAGGTGAAAATCAAGAATCAAAGTAATTTAATTTTACTTGAAGTTTATGATAATTTTTCTATGGTAGATGAATTGTTTCATTACCAGACTGGCTGGCATCTTGGATGTTTGCAACTGGGATGTCTAACCTAGTTGTCAGCATCATGTATGTTTCCTGCTTGAGTTTAGTAAGGTTGGATCTTATAGCTCCAGTTCATGATGAAAAATTATGAAGAAATATCTGTTAAAATACTGCCAAAGTACAAGTGTTTGAATTTAACAGACTTAGCTGTCCAGTTGTAAACTCTGTAATCTCTACCCACACTCCAATTTCTAGTAGATATTCAATAAAGCAAACACCTCCAACTATTAGCTTCAAATATTAGGTAAGCTATACATAGTTATATGAAATGTCATCCTCTAATTACTAAGGATAAAACACCTATTAATTAAAGACAATGACGTCAGCCACCATCACATGTATAAGTGACAATACTCTAAGCCAATAAAGCACAATTAGATGACTGTTTTGTACTGTGGATATTGTTCCAACCCTATCAGTCCATATAACTTATTTATGGTGTAGACACACTCCATCCTTCTCTTCATTTTACATCAAATTAATTAGAAAGTGATAGGAACTCCTATCTTAGCACATTGACTCTCTCATCTTTGCTTATGAACAACCAAATGGTATATTAATATTCACTTTATAAAAATACGTCAGTCATGACCTGGGGCATGTTTCCTCTGTCTCTGTGAGTTCATATGAACTTTCTTCATGTAAATTTAGAGGGCTTTGTTTCCCTGGTGTCTGTCTCAAATCCTCTTTCTTTTTTGCTAATGAACCAGATATACTCTTTTCCACAGCAGAAGTAAACCTTTGCAAAAAGTCAGGGATTTTGTCTTTTGGACCTCTCATGACTTGAGAAAATGGTTCAAGTCTTTTCCCTGTTTCTGTGACATTGTCCAGGCAGTTAAGGCTATCAAGCAACATAATGTCAAGGTTTCTCCATCATATTCAGCCTGTACCTCTACCTCAGTAAAATGCCCCTCATCAAGCAGCTCATCTTTACAAGTATTGCCACCTCTGACTTTATTTTGTCATGCTATCTCTTTTGCCTCTTCTCTCTACCACGAAAACTATTGTAAATGTAGTGCAGGTTCTAATAGTGCTTTGCCATATCCTTCCAGTCTTGGGGATTATTCTAATAGCCCAAGAAGTTGTGATTTGTTTTAGAAACAGCAAATGCATTACAAAATTAGCAATACCTTCTGTAATTTTCTCAGTCTATCATATCCACGGGATGCCATTCAAATTCCTGATAACCCTGTGGATGATCATCATCTGTTGGTCTTTGTTGTATAATAACTGTATAAACTAGTTTGTTTTCTAACAAATTTGTTTGGCTTTTTCTAATTTTATCTTCTGTATCTACCTGAGTATTTTTCCTAATTAATATTTTAAGTTCATAGGCAATTGTGCCCCAGTGTCCTTGGTCCTTCCTCAGGCTCAAGGAACCCCAACCGTTTTGTGGCACTGGTGCTGCTTAAATCCCAGCTCAAGCTGGGGCTCTGCCTCTAGTCACTGAGATTCCCTTGGGGCATGGAGAGGGAGCTTTTCAGTTAGCTCTCTGTATACCCATTAGACCCACTCCTTGTTTAATTTCCACAGTGCTGCAGCTTTAGAGCACAGCCTAGTTGTTTATATTGGGGAGATGAACTTTTATCTCAGGTTAGTTGGGTTCTAAGCCCAACATACAGTGGTGCGCCAATTTGTTGCTGGAATTTCCAATCCCAATAAGCCCATATAAAAAACACACAATCCAGTTATTATGATTATTCACTATAAGACTAAATTAGGCAGATCTAACACTATGCATAACAGGAGGGTTTTTTTTCCTCCAGTGAGACATCATTGAATAAAAACTAAATTGTTATTTGTAAGTAGTTATTGTGTTAAGGATAATGGTTTGATCATTCGTCTTTCACCTTGTAGGACCTAATCTATAGAAAACCCATGCATGCAGTCTCTGTGCATGCTGCTTCAGTTTCTGTGAGTTCAAATATGTATCATTTCTGTTAATTTAGAAACGTTGTTTCCTCAGAGGCTCTCCACCCCTTACTGCTATTAAGGTTTCTATGCATCTTCTTCAGCAGGGTTCTCTGAGCCCTGAAGGGGGTGGATTACATGAAGACATCCCATCGATGACAAGAGTGTCAATGGTCTCTCACTATGCATATTGTCTGCTTTTGATCTGTATTTGTTCCCATCTGCTGTAGAAGGAAGCTTCTATGAGGATGTCTGAACAGGCACTGATCTAGGAGTATAGCAGAATGTCATTAGGAGTCAGGCTTAATGGTTTTTAAAAGAGTACATGGGATTATGGGTTTTTGCAAAATAGTAATGCAGTAGCGTGCTTGTTTATCAAGGACAAGTCCCTGGGTTCAGTCCTTATCTTCCAAGGCCCCATTTCCATCCTAATTTTCTTCACATTTATGTATATTGTGTATATGTATGTACACAGCTATTCTTTTCGCCACATGTGATGAGTTATGGTAATTTAATTCCATACCATAGTACTCATAAAAATTATACTGTGATAGAAAGTCTATTCATCTGAGTGCATTTAGTTCCCATTTTCTCATGCTCACAAACTTTACCCAAAAGTTCACAGTCCTTCCTACTGCCTGTTCACTTAACCCATTCAATACACTGTTACTAACATAAAGGACCAGAAATAATAGGCTGGCAACTAATCACGCTTTAGTATTCAGGGGTGAGGGTCACTTCATGTATAAATGACTTGAAGGGAATGGGTTAGAGATAACTCAGAATAGGCTACAGAGACTCCCTGTGGACACACTGAGCTATAAATATGACAGGTAAAGCACACTATCCTTTCTGTACTACCATTATGATCTGCCTATTCTCAATAGCATCTATAGAGAAACTGCTTGAAAGTGTATCTCCTCCCACATCAATTCCATTAACTGGAGATTTCAACACCCTTTAGCCCTTTCATCCCTTTCTCTCCAGATATATTCTTTGTCTTATTATAACATACTTGCTTGATTCCCCTCCTATCATCACATAGCCAAATCAATGGAAACACTATTTCTTAGTGGAGACAGTTCCCTTAGCTTTTTAACAGCAGTCTCTGGGCCATTTTTTTTCCTCCCAAAACCTCAGACCTGCACAAACATTCCCTAACAAGGAGGCCACAGCTACAGCACTTCTTCAATATGCAGAAATGTCAACAAAAACTAAGGAATCAAAGGCTCATCATAAAAAGATAAGAATAAATAGCAACACATAGAATCACAGCAATCATCATAGTCCAGAGACAAAGACATCAGGGCAAAACAAAACACATTAAGGTCAAGACAATATCCCTCCACCAGAAACCAGTAACTCTACTAGAATTTCTGCTGAGAGGTACAATACATTAGAAACCCAAGACAATGGCTTCAAAATAGTGAATATTACTATTCTCAAGTACCTCAAAGAAGATACAGTGTAGTCATTGGCCAACTGAAACTGATTGAAATAACGTACTTTGTTTTGTTTTGTCCATTTTGTTTGGATTTGATATTTTTAGTTTCCTGGGAGTTTTGTTTGTTTAGATTTTGAGTATGAGGAGAGAGAGAGACAGAGACAGAGACAGAGAGAGACACACACACACAGAGAGAGAGAGAGAGAGAGAGAGAGAGAGAGAGAGAGAGAGAGAGAGAGAGAGA
>JADRCH010007427.1:102402-446672 GCA_019843965.1 Rhynchomys soricoides
AGAGAGAGAGAGAGAGAGAGAGAGAGAGAGAGAGAGAGAGAGAGAGAAGTAAATAGGTAGGGAAATTGAGATGATATAATAATTTGAGGACCGGAGGAATATCATCAAATATAGTGTATGAAAATGTTAGTAAAAAATAAAGATGAAAGCATTACAGATTATCGCAGCTAAGGCTTAGAAACTCAATAAGAAGGAAGCTTAAGTCAGTCAACATGATTGATTAAATTGGCTCCATTCTCCACTTACAGGAGCTGAGGTCATTAACAGAAAATAATCCTGGGTTCTAATATTGCTGCCAATCGTGTTAATGTGTAAAATTGACTCTATTGTGGCTGTCTACCATTTACATATTGCAGAAACTCTAAGTTCATAGTTACCTATTTTTACTCTTATGGGTGCATTCCTTTAACTGAGAGATAAACTGATATTGAAATTATAAAAACAGTTCCCATGTTAATCTTCCTCTAAAGCAACAAAACTATACTCAAGTGGGAATTGAGCAACAAACTAATCTATGAGTATAAGAATAGTTTATTAGAAACTATTTCAATGCCAGGTCCATTAAGCAGAGTAAGTGAAGTTGGTATTTACATAGAGCATATGACCTTTTCTGAATGTAAAGGTCATTGGCAAAATATAATAGTGTCATTCTAAGACTAAAACTCACTGCCAAACAGAGTACAAAGTAAAGCTTCCATTATGAACCACACTTGATTTATTGCCCTTGATCCATTAAGGTAAACACATAAAATCCATTTTGTTTTATATCCAGTAAACAACAGAACAACTGAGAATTTCCCAACATAGTAGAAATCAAGAAGTAGTGAAATAAAGATTTTGTTCTCAAATGCTGCCATTGCCTTGGTTGCCACTAAATCAGAACCTCCTTCTGAAGGAAAATGTGTAGAGGAATAAAGTTGTAATCGTGATAGGATGATCCTGTGATGTGTATGTGTGTGGTCACTGTCACATAATCCTATCTGATAAGCACACTGATTATTATTAGCATCCATACATGACGATATTTTATTAAGATGTATAGTTATGAGTGTTTACTCATCCTGATTACTCAGTATGCTGTGTTCTGGAGGCATGATCTATTACTTATAAGTAGATATTATCAACTTCTTAGTTCTGATTATCTGTATTCCCAGGAAACTCTCTATATTGGCTTCCCTAGTGCTGGAAATGTATACACCACCATATGTGGTTAATTCACATAAATTTCAGGAAGAAAATCAAATCCTTATTATTTCAATAAATTGGCATTTCTGATAAAACTGTTTCACTCACATTAATATATAATATTTGAACAGATATGTTGTTTAAATTATATTTTTCCTGATTCACTGCTGCATACTGTATTTACAACCATGGTATAACACATCCTTAACAATCACTACACATCTCTTGCTCTTATGTACACAGTAATTATATTTATAAAATAAAACAATTTTAAGCTCTTTTGCTTTTAAAGAAACTTGATATTTTGATAATAGAAAATATATGTTTTGTATATGCATACTGTTATACATGTAAGACACATAGATTGTAGATTCCATAATTTAGAAAATGGAGCAGATGAGTGAGTAAATGTTCACTCAAAATTGATTCCAATTAGATTTTGTGGCAGGATTTTCCCTGTCCAATTCATTTATTAAATATTAGTGAAGCAGGAGGCCTGTGATTGGACATGGAAAAGGGAGGCAGAGGTAAGTGTTAGAGAGACAGGGAATGTCTCAGGAGAGAAAGAAGGAAGCAAGATGGAGGACGAACAGGAAGAAGATCCTGATCCCACGTGGTTTTAAATAGCCACAGGTAGTTATGAATATCATATAGGGATAGAATAATTGGGATAATTTGTCTAGTCTAGGTGGGCAGCTTGTTTATTATCAATTAGCCCTGAAATTAATCTGGGGGTATCTTGTGTATTGAGAATTGATTGATATATAAATCTGACAGATTAATTATAAATTTCTAGAGTTTTGTTTTACTGGGTTACTGGAAGGTGGGACAGCTGATCACAGGGGGATTATGGCTGAGAGGGTACTGCCAGCACTGAGGCAGCGAACCAGAGCTGGGAAGACTGTGATCAGTTGCTGCCTGGGGCTAAGCCTAGAGAGCCAGATGTGACAAGACCAGATCAGAAAGTAGCTGGCTCAAGCACTGGAAAATGCCGATCCATTTTTTAATATTTCCCGCAACAAGATTTCTGCTCAAAAATAAACTTAATTATTATAAGGTGGAATCATTATTTTATTTAAGAAAATGTTACTGAATGTAGTCTGTCCAAATCTTTCATATTGGTTTGTCTGAAAACAGTCACTAAGCTCAAAAGCATAAAAAAAGTGGTACAAAAAAAATGTATTTTAATGATGGTATATAAAACAACTCTATGTAGGTACCATATTTCTTCTCTTAAAATGTAGTTAATTAATGTAGGTAGCCAGGTGTACTGGCTGGTTTTGTGTCAACTTGACACAAGCTGGAGTTATCACAGAGAATGGAGTTTCAGTTGAGAAAAATGCCTGCATGAGATCCAGCGGTAAGGCATTTTCTCTATTAGTGATCAAGGGGTGAGGGCTCCTTGTGGGTGGTGCCATCCCTGAGCTGGTAGTCCTGGGTTCTATAAGAAAGCAAGTTGAGAAAGCCAGGTGAAACAATCCAGTAAGCAACAATCCTCCATGGCCTCTGCATCAGCTCCTGCTTCCTGACCTGCTTGAGTTCCAGTCCTGACTTCCTTTGGTGATGAACATCGGTGTGGAAGTGTAAGCTGAATAAACCCTTTCTTCTCCAACTTGCTTCTTGGTCATGATGTTTGTGCAGGAATAGAAACCCTGACTAAGACTCCAGGGAAATGTTGAAAATATATGTGACTGTGCTCATTTTTTTGTCACTCAGTGTTACAGTGTCTACTCTTCTTTGTTGAGTAGGTGTTTGCAGAGAGCCCCCTGTGCTTATAAGCTACAGTTGTTTAAACTCTAACCTTATCCAAACACAGTACTGCTGACAGAATGACTTCAATTACAGAAAAAATCATTGTTTTTATTTTTATTACATTGTTTAGTATATAAGGGAAATGTCAGTACATTTATAGTGCATTGCCTCTGCATGAAGCTTTCTTGCTTTGAAAGTAAACAATCTAGTTATTCACATTCTGGATATTTAGCAAGGTACAGTAATTTACCCAACACTCTTGCTAGCCAGAACTTATATATTTGGGAATGCCAGACAGTAGAAGATGGTGCCAGAGGAGATTCCATAGATTGAGTGTTACTTTAAATGTGGTACTATTTAATTTTCAATGTGAAAAACTTTCTGAAATGATTGTGAGCTTTAATAGTTCAACTGAAATTATTCATCACAAAATCATGCTTATGATGCCAGGTTCATATTAAGAAAGATCAATATCCATTGTGGTATAACTTGTGGCTATAGATGCCTCCAAAAACTTCATCACCTTGAAATAGATGATTAGATAAATCTTTATTGCACTTTAAAAAAGGAAAGAAAGAAAATAAGTCAGGTACACAAACTATGCCGTGCAGAATTTTGATTATTACAAGTAGTAACTAGACTTCATATTCTCATTTTATATTTTTTGCAATTGCATTTGTACACAATATCTTCTTCATACTTGTGCTGTGAGTATGACTGGTTTACACAGTCACTTATTCTTAGCATATTGTGCAGTTAGGATCATCTGTACTTACCACTGTTCACTGAAATAAAAGATTTCTCATACCAAGGTGGAAAGAGCAATGATCTATGAATATAAATATTAATACTTAGAAGGCAAGTTGAAGGTAAGTAAATTCATGAAAGCCTTAGTTAATCTTGCCCTAGGGCCTATGACTTCCTTCAGTGTAGGTTTTAAGGATATTTACCATTCCAGATATGAATTAACTCGTGTTCCATGCCACCACAAATCCAATCAAGAGAGCTCTTATTATCTCCCCTAAACAGTTGTTCCATGAATTCACCAGAAGGCATATTGGTTATGGCAGCAGGTGGCTTCAGTAGGATGCTAAAACATGCTATGCTAGTACACATGGGAAAACATACAGAAAGGTTGAACTGTAGGGGAATAGGACTGTTAATGCTCAAAGTCCAAGGCTAGTGGTATGGTTGCTCTAGCAAGACTCGACTTCATAAGGATTCCCTAGCCTCTAAATTTCCCATTACTGATGCAGACCCATGTGGGGAGCCGCCTGAGTCGCACCCACATTCGCCATTACAAGATGGCGCCTACATTTGGCCGAGGACAAGTTGTAAACAGGCTAGTGCGCATGCACCTGGTAATTTTCCACCTCAGAGTCTCAGCCTCTCTTGTGGCGTCATCTGGCCTGATGTGCGGGGAGCCAATGGGGAAGCTCCACGTCCCAGGCGAGCGCTGTGGCCTATATAAGGGACGGGTGTTCTGTTGTTCGGGGTCTCCATTCTTGGCAAGCTTATGCTCTCCCTCTCAAGATGCATTAAAGCTTTACTGCAGAAGGATCCTTTGTGTGCTGCGTCGTTCTTGCTGGCGAGACGGTAGCACGGGACAGACCCAAATGTTGATGACCATGTGGGGACATTCTTTGTTCAAACCATTAAAAGTTCATAGCATGTATTTTAGTCGATTAAACTAGTTTATGTTCCAAGTAGCTTCTGGTTTTGTTGTTCCTTTTGTACTTGTTTTTTCCAGACAGCGTTTCTCTATGTAGCCCTGCTCCGTGTAAATTCTAATACAACTCTTAACCCTTCTTCTTTCTTGTCTTTTCACTTCCCACTTCACATTACTGTGTTCATGAATTGTTCATCCCCCTTTCCATCCTCTCAACTATACTACCAACCTCCCTAAATGCACCTTTCTTTTGGCCTCTGTCTACTTTCCTGTGTTCTAAATATACTCAAGGGTAAAAATACAAATAAATAAATAAATGAATAAAAGACTTGAAGCTGGTCTCTTCATATGATGAATAAAACTTGATTTTCTTTCTGGACGAGAGACATTTTATACATTATAATTTTACACATTCCATGTATTTACCTACAAATTTTATGATTTCATTCAGCCTCTTTTTGATTCTGCACCAAGCTTTCTTTACCATTCCCTTTTTTAGATAACATCATTGTTTATTTAAATATTAGCTATATGTATTGGATAGTCATGAACATGAAATTAATACATCTATGAAGCATGATACAAAGTTCTTTGGGTATATGTATAGGAGTGATGCAGCTTGCTCATATGTTATTTTAGTTCTAGTATTTGAGCAGCCTCTACAAACACTTCAAACGTGTCTATACAAGTTTAGAGTCCTATTATTAGTATATAATCTACCCAGCCATCTTTGCATTTTTCATCAGCTGCATATCAGACAATGGCCTTCTGATGGTGGTAAGACTGAATCTTAACATTATAATGGGCATTTATCTGAAGGTTATGAATTTAAACACTCTTCTTTGGAGAATTTTCTGTTCCCTTTCTTGGCACATTTTAACTTTTGCTTAGTATTTTTATCAGTTTAATATATTTATACAATGAAATACAATTATATATCAACATTTTCTCCCTCAAATTTAAACAATGTCAATCCACATTTAATATGAATTTTTTGCTGTTTTAATGAATCAGTTTCTAGTTCTTGGTACATAATTGAAAGTAGTCTGTTGGGTAAGTGTACCTGAAAAATAATTTTCTCATCATTTAGCCTACTTTTCCACTGTGACCACTGTAAAGACTTTTGATGTATCATTTCTTATCAGTAAAAGTAAAGGTGATGATTATAAGAGATGATAAGTACAAGGGTAAATGCTATGGCTGACTATTTTCATTGGTCAGTGGTTCTCAGTGGTTGGAACATATCGTTCTCTTAGTAGCTAATCTTCTAGGGGCAAGAGAATAAGTTAATAGGGACGTTCTTACAAGAGTGTATTAGAAGTATCAAGAAATGGCAAACATTCTTATACCAGGTAAGCAAATTTACTCAAGTAGAAGAAAAACAGTGTTGAATTTGACATCTTTAACATGGTCAACTTTCTACAAAAACATTTGGCAATTTTAAGAGAAATTAAATTGTTGAACGTGCCTTATGCAATAATAATCTCTTACCTCAAAGGTACACTGCATCAGTGATAACAGAAAATGGAATACTAAAGAAATTTTGAGAAGGTTTGGAAACCTACAGAATATTTATTTTTTATTAATATTTGAAGATAGAAATAAAAGTCCTTAATATCTTCCACAAACAACATCTAATAATTTTGATTTTCAATTTAATTAATTCTTTGGTAGGAAGATTAAGAAATTGTTTTATAGTCATAACAAAGTATGCTATGAAGTCATATGTATATGCCACAATGTATATACATGCACATATATGTATAAATACTTTATGAAATATAATCTGACATAAAATGTTCATATATATATCATAGATAATATATACCCATGTGTAAAATAAATAATCATAATTAAATATATTGTGTCCTATCTGTATTTATTATTAAGTAGAAATTTTCAGAACATAGAATTAACATTATATTTGTAAAAGCTCTCAAATTCTTATGAGCCATGGACCATCTCATTATATAGTGCATCAATGTTATACACTTTTACATTTTATTTTATTTTATTTATTTATTTTGGGGGAGTTGCTTTTTTTCAGTGTATTTATTTTTTGATACTTTATTTACATTTCAAATGTTTCCCCCTTTCCAGATCTCCCTTTGGAACACCCTCTATCCCCTATCCCCTCCCTCTGCCTCTATGGGTATATTGCCCCACCCTTGGCATTCTCCTATACTGGGGCATCTAACACCCTCAGGGCAAAGGGCCTCTCCTCCCCCTGATGGCTAACAAGACCCTCCTCTACCACATATGTGGCCAGCACCATGGGTCCCTCCATGTGTATTCTTTGGTTGGTGATCCAGTCTCCGAGAGAAACGGGAGATCAGGCCAGTTGACACTGTTGCTCCCTCCATGGGGCTGCAAACTCCCTCAGCTCCTTCAGTCCCTTCTCCAACTCCTCCCTCTGGGACCTCATGCTCAGTCCAATGGTTGCTATGAATTGAATCTTGGGAATTTCGAACTTTTGGGCTAATAACCACTTATCAGTGAATACATACCATGTTCATTCTTTTGTGACTTCGTTACCTCACTCAGCATGATATTTTCAAGTTCCATCCATTTGCCTAAGAATTTCATGAAGTCATTGTTTTTAACAGCTGAGTAGTATTCCATTGTGTAAATGTACCACATTTTCTGTATCCATTCCTCTGTTGAGGGACATCTGGGTTGTTTCCAGTTTCTGGCTATTATAAATAAGGCTGCTATGAACATAGTGGAGCATGTTGTCTTTATTACATGTTGGAGCATCTTCTGGGTATATGCCCAGGAGTGGAATAGCTGGGTCCTCGGGGAGTGTTATGTTCGTTTTTCTGAGGGTCCGCCAAACTGATTTCCAGAGAGGTTGTATCAGCTTGCAATTCCACCAGCAATGGCTAAGATCAAAAACTCAGGTAACAGCAGATGTTGGCGAGGATGTTTTATTTTAAATCCTAAAAATTATATTCTTTCTTTAATTGTGACCTTTACCACAAAAAGTAATATTACTTATACTAGAAATAAAATATGGCTTACAAAAGATGAAAAATAAAAAAAGTCTTTTACTTTTAATCCTAAATTTTTGCTAACATTCGGGTGGGAGTAGGGGTGGGTGAGGTCAGGCTGCATAATGAGGAGGACTGGCATTTTTCTTGATGCCCCCTTCCAGCTCTGGAAGGAGGCAGGACCTTGGCAGTCTCCTCAGGTGGGCTGCTTGCCCCAGAGGCCTGTCCTGGCAGACCAGCAGAGTTGTGTTTTCCTGATCTGGCCCCTCCCCAGGAACTCTGCCCTCAGGAACAGTGGCCAGGTTGGTTAGTTAGGACTTGATTGCTTGGTGTGAAAAGGTGGACAAGTCCTATTTTCCAGAGACGATGACTTTTAACAGTCTCGGAGGATCTAGAACTTTTGTACCTTCAGGCACCAATAAGGATGAAGACTTTGTAGAAGAGTTTAATAGATTAAAAACATTTCCTAACTTCCCAGGCAGCAGCCCTGTTTCAGCATCAACATTGGCGCAAACGGAGTTTCTTTATACTGGTGAAGGAGACACTGTGCAGTGTTTCAGTTGTCACGAAGCAGTAGATAGATGGCAGTATGGAGACTCAGCTGTTGGAAGACACAGGAGAATATCCCCAAATTGCAGATTTATCAATGGGTTTTTATTTTGAAAATTTTGCCACACAGTCTACAAATTCTGGCATCCAAAATGGCCAGCGCAAATCTGAAAATTGTGTGGGAAACAGAAATCATTTTGCTATTGACAGGCCGTCGGAGACTCATGCAGATTTTCTCTTGAGAACTGGACAGGTTGTAGATATTTCAGACACCATATACAGAAGGAACCCTGCCAATGTGTAGTGAAGAAGCCAGATTGAATCTGTCTTAGTCAGGGTTTGTATTCCTGCACAAACATCATGACCAAGATGCAAGTTGGGGAAGAAAGGGTTTATGGAGCCTACACTTCCGTGCTGCTGGTTAGCACCAAAGGAAGTCAGGACTGGAACTCAAGCAGGTCAGGAAGCAGGAGCTGATGCAGAGGCCATGGAGGGATGTAACTTACTGGCTTGCTTGCTTCTCCTGGCTTGCTCAGCCTGCTTTCTTATAGAACCCAAGACCACCAGCCCACCGATGGTACCACCCACAAGGGGCCCTTCCCTATTGATCACTAATAGAGAAAAGGCCTTACACCTGGATCTCTCAGAGGCATTTTTCTCAACTGAAGCTCCTTTCTCTGTGATAACTCCAGCTTGTGTCAAGTTGACACACAAAACTAGCCAGTACAGATGTCATTTCAGAACTGGCCAGACTATCCCCTTTTAACCCCCAGAGAGTTAGCTAGTGCTGGCCTCGACTACACATGGGTTGATGATCAAGTGCAATGCTTTAGATGTGGTGTAAAACTGAAGAATTGGGAACCCTGTGATCGTGGCTGGTCAGAACACAGGAGACACTTTCCCAATTGCTTCTTTTTGGAGGCCAGAATGTTAATGTTTGAAGTGAATCTGGTGTGAGTTCTGATAGGAATCCCCCAAATTTAACAAATTCTCCTAGAAATGCAGCCATGACAAAATATGAAGCATGGATCGTTACTTTTGGAACAAGTAACAAGGAGCAGCTTGCAAGAGCTGGATTTTACGCTTTAGATGAATACAATAAAGTTGAATTGCTTTCACTGTGGAGAAGGGCTCACAGATTGGAAGCCAAGTGAAGACCCTTGGGAACAGCATGCTAAGTGGTATCCAGGGTATAAAGATCTATTGGATGAGAAGGGGCAAGAATATATAAATAATATTCATTTAACTCATTCACTTGGGGAATCTTTGGTAAGAACTGCTGAAAAAACACCATCACTAATAAAAAGAAAAGAAAATCAATGATACCATCTTCCAGAATCCTATGGCACAAGAAGCTTTACAAATGGGATCTAGCTTCAAGGACATTAAGAAAACAATGGAGGAAAAAAATCCAAACATCTGGGAGTAGCTATCTAACACTTGAGGTTCTGATTGCAGATCTTGTGAGTGCTCGGAAAGATAATACTCAGGATACATCAAGTCAAACTTCACTGCAGAAAGATATTAGTACTGAAGAGTAGCTAAGGTGCCTACAAGAGGAAAAACTGCACAATCTGTATGGATAGAAATATTGCTGTAGTTTTTGTTCCTTGTGGACATCCGGTCACTTGTCAACAGTGTGCAGAAGCAGTTGACAAATGACCCATGTGCTACACAGTCATTACATTCAAGCAAAAAATTTTATGTTTTAATCCAGCACCACAGTAAGCATGTTATAGTCTTCTTACTCTAATTGAATGTGTGATGTGAGCAAGCTTCAAGTAATCAGCAGTGCATTCTATTAGCATCTGCTCCCGCATGGAAACAAATGGTAAGAGCACTGTTTCAGGCTCAACGGTGACTCTATGGATCTTTTAGGTTATCAGCTGTATCATTTATCCAGTGTTTTACTCAATTGAAACCTTAGACGAAGAGCATTTTATAACTTTTCACATGTATATTTGTAGTAAGCTGACGTGACTTCTATGTGTAAGTGAAATAATCACCTGCATATTTCATTCCTTTTGCATAAGCTTAACAAATAGAATATAAACAGGGAAATTTGATTTAATCTGCCCAACCACTTGAATTTGCTTATTGTAAACAGGGAAAGAACTGTCCCACACTGGTGGGAGGAGGATAAACCTTGTTTTTAGATGTTTGCTTCTGTGTTTTAGGATTCTGCCCATTTACTTGAAATTTATTGGAATTATAAATGCACTTATATGAATATTTTAAGTGATTTTGCCATCTCCTAAAAGATATTTAATGTTAAACTACCATCTGACCAGCATGGACTGACATGGAAAGGCAACAGAGATATAGGAAGTATAAAATACAAATGGCAAAACACTATATTTAGTTGGAGCCAAATGGACATGTGTATATTTTGTATCTGTAGGAAAAAAAAATTTGGAAAGATAAATATCACACTGTTAAATGTATTTTTTTCAGGGGGTGGGGGATGGGTCTTAGAGGCGTTTATAGAGCCCTTCACTTTCTTTTTTTTGGTTTGAAGGTTTTATAAGTGTGTATTACTTTTATAATCAGAATTCTTAGTAAATATTTTGCTGACTAAAAGGCTTAAGCATGTTCAAACATCTGGAAAACTACTTATTGCTCAGTTTTAGTTTTTCTAATCAAGGAGGGCAGGCCAGGTAACTTTTCTGGTGCCAATATGAGATTTAAATGTTTTTGTATTACCTGCTTTGTGGATGAAAACTATTTCTGAGTGGTAGCTTTCTGACAGATACATTTAATGAAATGACCATGTGGTTTTTTCCTTTGAGTTTGTTTATGTAGTGGATTACATTGATGGATTCCCAGGTATTGAACCATCCCTGCAGCCCTGGGATGAAGCTTACTTGATCATGGTGAATGATAATTTTGATGTGTTCTTGGATTTGGTTTGCAAGAATTTTTGAACATTTTTGCATCAATATTCATAAGGGAAATTGGTCTGAAGTTTTCTTTCTTTGCTGGGACTTTGTGAGGTTTTGGTATCAGTGTAACTTTGGCCTCATAGAATGAATTGGGTAGTGTTCCTTCTGTTTCTATTTTGTGGAATAGATTGAAGAGTATTGGTATTAGTTCTTCATTGAAGGTCTGATAGAATTCTGCACTAAACCCATCTAGTCCTGGGCTTTTTTACTTGGGAGACCTTTAAAGACTCTATTTCTTTAGGGGTTATGGGACTGTTTAGATGGTTTATCTGATCCTGACTTAACTTTGGTATTTGGTATCTGTCTAGAAAATTGTCCACTTCATCCAGATTTTCCAATTTTGTTGAGTATAGGCTTTTGTAGTAGGATCTGATGATTTTTTTAATTTCCTCAGATTCTGTTGTTATATTTCCCTTTTCATTTATGTTTTTGTTAATTTGCATACTGTCTCTGTGCCCTTTGGTTAGTCTGGCTATGGGTTTATCTATCTTGTTGATTTTCTCAAAGAACCAGCTCCTGGTTTTGTTGATTCTTTGTATAGTTTTTTTTTGTTTGTACTTGGTTGATTTCAGGCCTGAGTTTGATTATTTCTCGCCTTCTACTCCTCTTTGGTGTATTAGCTTCTTTTTGTTCTAGAGCTTTCAGATGTGCTGTTAAACTGCTAGTGTATGCTCTCTCCAGTTTCTTTTTGGAGGCACTCAGAGCTATGAGCTTTCCTCTTAACATTGCTTTCATTGTGTTCCATAAGTTAGGGTATGTGGTACTTTCATTTTCATTAAATTCTAGGAAGTCTTTAATTTTGTTCTTTATTTCTTCTTTGACCAAGTTATCATTGAGTAGAGTGTTGTTCAGCTTCCATGTATATGTGGGCTTTCTGTTGTTGTTGTTGCCACTGAAGACCAGCCTTAATCTGCAGTGATCTGATAAGAGGCATTGGATTATTTCACTCTTCTTATATCAGTTGAGATTTGTTTTGTGACCAATTACATGGTCAGTTTTGGAGAAAGTACCATGAGGTGCTGAGAAGAAGGTATATTCTTTTGATTTAGAATGGAATGTTCTATAGATATCTGTTAAATCCATTTGGTCCATAACTTCTGTTAGTTTCAATGTGTCTCTGTTTAGTTTGTGTTTCTAAGATCTGTCCATTGATGAGAGTAGGGTGTTGAAGTCTCCCACTATTACTGTGTGAGGTGCAATGTGTGATTTGAGCTTTAGTAAAGTCTCTTTTATGAATGTGATGTCTTTGCATTTGGAGCAAAGATGTTCAGAATTAAGAGTTCTTCTTGGTAGACTTTTCCTTTGAGGAATATGAAGTGTCTTCCTTCTCTTTTTTGATGACTTTTGGTTGAAAGTCGATTTTATCCGATATTAGAATGGCTACTCCAGCCTGTTTCTTGGGACCATTTGCCTGGAAAATTGTTTTCCAGCCCTTTACTCTGAGGTAGTGTTTGTCTTTAACCCTGAGGTGCATTTCCTGTATGCAGCAAAATGCTAGGTCCTGTTTATGCATCCAATCTGTTAGTCAATGGCTTTTAACTGGGGAATTGAGTCCATTGATGTTAAGAGATATTAAGGAATAGTGATTGTTGCTTTCTGTTATTTTTTCATGTTATTTTGATGTTTGTGTGGCTATCTTCTTTTGAGTTTGTTGAAAGATTACTTTCTTGCTTTTTCTAGGGTGTAGTTTCCCTCCTTGAGTTGGTGTTTTCCATCTATTATTCTTTTTTAGGGCTGGGTTTGTTGAAACCTACTGTGCAAATTTGGATTTGTCATAGAATATTTTGGTTTCACCATCTATGATTATTGAGAATTTTGCTGGGTATAGCAGCCTAGGCTGGCATTTGTGTTCTCTTAGGGTCTGTATGAGATCTGCCCAGGATCTTCTAGCTTTCATAGTCTCTGGTGAGAAATCTGGTGTAATTCTGATAGGTCTGCCTTTATATGTTACTTGACCTTTTTCCCTTACTGCTTTTAATATTCTTTCCTTACTTTGTGTATTTTGTATTTTGACTATAATGTGACAGGAGGAATTTCTTTTCTTGTCCAATCTATTTGGAGTTCTGTAGGCCTCTTGAATGTTTATGTTCATCTCTTTCTCTAGGTAGGGAAGTTTTCTTCTACAATTTTGTTGAAGATTTTTACTGGTCCTTTAAGTTGGGAATCATCACTCTCTTCTATAGCTAGTATCCTTAGGTTTGGTCTTCTCATTGTGTCCTGGATTTCCTGGATGTTTTGGGTTAGAAGCTTTTTGTATTTTGCATTTTCTTTGACTGTTGTGTCCATGTTTTCTATGGTATCTTCTATACCTGAGATTCTCTCTTCTATCTCTTGTATTCTGTTGGTGATGCTTGCATATATGACTCCTGATCTCTTTCCTAGGGTTTCTATCTCCAGAGTTGTCTCCCTTTGTGATTTCTTTATTGTTTCTATTTCCATTTTTAGATCTTGTGTGGTTTTGTTCTTTTCCTTTTCCTATTTGATTGTGTTTTCCTGTATTTCCTCTTTATGGGCTTCTAGCTATTTACCTGTATTTTCTTGTATTTCTTTAAGGGAGTTATTTATTTCCTTCTTAAAGTCTTCTATCATCATCATGAAAAATGATTTTAAATCTGAGTCTTGCTTTTCTGGTGTGTTGGGTTATCCATTGCTCACTGTGGTGGGAGAACTGGGTTCTGATGATGCCATGTTGCCTTGGTTTCTGTTCCCTGTGTTCTTGCCCTTGCCTTTCGCCATCTGGTTATCTGTGGTGTTAGCTGGTCTTGCTCTCTCTGACTGTGGCTTGTCCTTCTTGCAAGCCTTTTTGTCAGTATTCATTGCAGACCAGCTCTCTTTGAGAGGAATTGGGGTTTGGAGAGCTGTGGTACAGGGTCAGCTCTGGGGTGCAGACAGAAAACAGAAGGATCCTGTCCCCAGCTGTTCCTTGGTTCCTGGGTCCTGATGACTCTGCAAGGGTCCCTCTTGATCGAGGAATTTGAACAGAAGTGGTGGTTTTCCTGTGTTCAAAGGTGTGTTGGCTCTCCTGGGAGGCCAGCTCTTTCCTGGCACTGAGTATGGAGCCCTGTGTCACAGGTTCAGCTCCCAGGCCACAGAAGGAACCTGGAAGGACCACTCCTCAGTCCCTGTGTCCTAAGGGTTCCGGGTGGGTCCTGCTGAGCTGTGTTGCTTGCCTTACCTCCACTCACAGGCTTGTCCACACTCCTGGGATGCTAGCTTTTTCCTGGCAATATTTGTCTATGGAGCCCTGTGGTACAGACTGAGGACTCTGGATGCAGAAGGAAAATGGAAGGACCCTGTCCCAGACCGCTTGTAGGTCCCTGTATCCTGACTGTTCCAGGCAGGTCCCTCTGAGCAGCGGTACTGGCCTTACCCCTTACCACAGGCTTGTCCACATTCCTGGGAGGGTAGATCTTTCCCTGTGCTATTTGGGTATGGAGCGCTGTGGCACAGACCACAGGCATAAACCGGAAGGCTCCTATCCCAGCTGAATTTTCCTCTTAACAATGCGTACTATGTGTCCCATAATTTTGGGTATGATGTGCCTTCATTTTCATTGAATTCTGTAAGGTCTTTGATTTCTTTCTTATTTCTTCCATCACCAAGTAATCCTTGAGCAGAGTTGTTCAGTTTCCATGAGGATGTGGGTTTTCTGTTGTTTTTGCTACATTGAAATTTTTATGTCCTCTAACCTTTATATATTAGAATTACTGACCCCAAATGCCATCTTAGACCCTCAAATATTTCTTAGATACTCATAACTTGGGCTTTTATATTCTTGTATGAAGTTTACATCTTTTTCTATCCAATTGTTTACCATGCGACACAGGTGGTTGATCGGTGAGTAGCACTGAAAACTGTGTTTATTAAGAGAAAGGAGTAACAAAAGGTTACATCTGAACCTTGTATATCTTTTATCATGAAACCTGTGAGCAAGGAAAACCTGTTTTTCCTTTTAATAAGAGATCTGGAGGTCTTAACTAGCTAATAAATTAATGAATAAGGTAACATGGTGGTGGATTACCTTGGGGTAAGGAGCTAGTTGCCTGTTCTCTAGCTGTCAAGCTACAGTTAGCTTAGTCAACAATGTAATCAAAGACCTGAGAAGGATAAATTATAAATTTGACACCATATATTAGTTAAACTGAGAATTTCATCTATAATTCACTACCTAAGCAGTTTTCTGTTGTTCAGGGTAGCAGAAGAGACAAATTCTGTCATAGACAGACAGAGATAACTTTACAGGATCCCAGCTTGTGTGCCAGGAGACCTGTTGAGTTTTTAGCACCAATTTTGTGTTTTATAAAAGGGCAATATAATGGAACAAGAGTGAGAACCTATTGCAAGACCACCCAAGGTGCCCCCCTGAACAATCGAGCCACACAACAGACCTAGTATAAAGAAGAATTATTGGTGGGTAGGGAAGGGGACCTTGAAAATGGGTAGAGGCAGAGAAAGGGGGACAAAGAAGGACAGAATGAGAGAAGAGAAATGAAGAGAAGAAGAGAAGGAGAGAGAGAGAGAGTGAGAGAGAGAGAGAGAGAGAGAGAGAGAGAGAGAGAGAGAGAGAAATTGGATAGCCCTTCTTGTATGTCAGATTGGCTTGCACCTGGCAGGAAGCTATGCAAACTGTTGCTAGGTAGCTAGCTGTTAGGCAGTACCTAGAGGTTTTGCCAACACACCTGCCCTGTGAGAAACTGAAAGACAGATTATACAGGCTTCATTCAAATCAGTGGCAGGGGCATGTATGTTCTCATTTGTGTATTCACCACCACAGGTATTACAAAGTCCTTTCCCTGCAAACAAGCAACAGCAGAGGTGACCATAAAGGGTCTTAACCAATTCAGTGTTATATATGGATGAACACACAGAATTGATACACAGTGATAGGTGTACTCAGCTCAGGAACAATGATGGACAAATCTGCTCTGGGAACAAGCAGATGTAATTAATGTTTCTTCATCCTCCTTAAGAACCCTGTTATAGTGGGGTCAATTTAGAGAAAGAATGGGTTTCTAAAGCAACAACTGATAATCTTAAGGGAAGAATGGAGCCCACCTAGATGGAAGAAGGCCCTTCCAGAAACTATATGAGTGCAATATGAGAATCCCTATGTCGAGTTTGGTTGTGACCCAATGAGCTGTTTCTTAGGGAGGCCCAGACAATTTTAAAAATTGCTATCATCAGTGATGTTGGCTTCATGCCAGAACAAGATAGTAAGACCCTATAGCTGAAGATACTGTGTGCTATGAGTACAGTGAGGAAGAAATAAAGCTAGGGCTAAGCCGGGAACTTTCTCTTATCCCATTGGATGAGGATAGCAATGCTTGAAGGTGATATGCTGGTGGCTGTGGCTTAAGATTCTGTTTCTAACTGCAGGAACCTGTTTGAGAAATCTGTGAACTTATTGTGAACCATGGATGGGGCAGAGTGAAGAATATGGCCTTCTAGAAAGAATTGCATAAGCCATAATATGGATGCACATGAAAGCAAGGGCCTGTAGGGAATGTACTGACATGTACAAATTATCTCTATGCAAAGGTAAAGGACTTGAATGAATATTGTGGCAGTTTTGGTAGGAATGAAAATGAGGACTTGACCACTCCAAGATATGCTTGAGAAGAAAGATTTTATTGTACATAAGAGGGAGAGAAGAGCCAGTAGCATCTGGAAGAGTTCAGAGGAGAGAGAGAAAGTAGTGGATTAAATATTGCCAGCAAAATAAGCCAGATCATGAGAGGAGGGGACAGTGAAAGAGGAATCAGAAAGAGAGGGGAGAGGGTCAAATAAAACAAGAGAGAATCAAAGGAAACAGGATCACCAAGGGGAAGGAGGGAGAGAGAGAGAGAGAGAGAGAGAGAGAGAGAGAGAGAGAGAGAACTGGGAGGGGGGACATAAAAGAAGGGAAGGGGGGAAGAGAGAGGGAAAGAAGGAGGGAGCAAGAGAGCATGTGGAAAAAAATGGTAGAATTATATAGGAAAGAGAAGTTGATGGAAAGGAAGCAAAGGTCAAGGGCTGGGTAGGTTTAGGGTAGTGACTGAGGTGAGAAGTGCTGAGAGGAGCCAGGACTTTGAAACAGGTAGTTGTAGAGCCTGGGGGACAAAAAGCATTTTGTTATGTTAAATAGGCAACTCAGTTAACCATTTGTTCTGAGTTTCTTTGGACCTGACAGCAAGGTGTGTGTGTGTGTGTGTGTGTGTGTGTGTGTGTGTGTGTGTGAGTGTTGCTGTTGTTGTTGTTGTTGTTCTAAGGATGAGATGAACCATCCAAGTGTCTTACAGTTATTTGTGCTTATGACCATAGGTTATTACTACAGTCGGGATCCAGGATGTATTTCTCTGCTTGCTGGTTCCTCCTTTTTGTGTTTTTGTAGTTAAACTGACTCTGAAGCTCACCAACTGCCAAGTTGTGGAGAGGCAGGAATGAATGTTAAGGCATGATGAGAATAGGGCCCCTCACAGGAGCTGGGGAATTATAGTCACACATCTTTAGGTTTATTTTTGTGAGCCTACATATATACATGTATGTTGTCTAAATCTATGAGATTATGGGGAAACCCTCATTCCTGCCTTCCAAACATTCCTGGTTTGGTTTGTTGTTAGAACCTTAAGGAGAAAGGTAGATAACTGCTCATGTCTCCCCCTGGGAAAGAATTTTAGAAACAGGGTAAGTATACAGGGTAGGAAAGCTCTGTTCTGAATATGGGCTGGATTATAAATTTGGTGCATACTCTTAAGCAAATGCATAGAGAAGTAGACAACAGGCTTGTATATTTAGTGGATATTTTCTGAGGTGGTATATTTTGTAGCCCCTGTCTGGGCTGTGGGTTCATAACAACAAACTCTTGTGCCTTTGAATCCTTAATTTTATCAGACAGGTTTCTGGGCTTTTAGCCTCAGGCCAGGGTTGCTTTACTTTCTTGCCTTTTTTTCTGTCTTTCAGCTTTTATGAATGAGAAATGATGTCTCAGTTGTTCAACTCTGGAAGGTAATGTCAGCAACACCCTGCTTCTAGACTTTTAACAAGATTACTAAGTATCTATCAGAATTCTAAATCTGAATTGAACTTCTGCCATCAAATTTCTCTAGCCCTCTAATATTCTGAGCAGCCTCTTCTGCAATTAGGTGATTTTGATCCCTTCATATTCAGTATCACAAATATGACCCTCCTTCATGGTATCTGCACACCTGTGTTGGTAATACAGGGTTTTGGAGTGGGGTACCGTGTTAGTTCAATTAAAGAAATATGGGATTTAGGAAAACAGATGTTAGGTTTTCTCTGCAGAGGAAATAAGCCAATTCAGCCAAATTAAAGTAATAAGGGAGGTTTATTTGGGAACAGGCTCCTGGGCAAGGAAACCTGAAGAAGTAGCAGACAGACTATGTCCTGTGAGCATCTTACAGACTGTGTGTGGGTAGGGGGACTTGTGAGTTTGGATGGGAGGATAGAGAAACCTGTCTTGGATGTTAAAAATTTGGAGCTGAGCTCTTCTGGTACCTTCTTGCTCCTGGAGTGAGTGGGGTTGAAGGGAGAGGGGAGGAAATGGAATTTGCTAGACCTTCTGTCGTAAGTCAACCAAACATGCTAACCTCTTTGGATATATGGACACAGGATTATATCTGGATACTTCCTGCTAGAAAGGGACACGTTTGATGCTGGGGTCTGGAGTCAGTGAGTCCATTTTTAGCTGAAGGTTTGAGTGAAGCAGTATCTAATTGATCCTTATGTGGGAAACCTCATGAATCCATTTTCTGGGATGGTGGAGAAGGTAGGGGGCACAAAGAAAAATCAGGCAAATGAAAATGAGGGGTCCTATTATTGGATGAGTCATTGGAAAAGTGGTAATTGCCACCAACTGAGGGAGTGGGTCTCCTGGTTTGGTCTTCTCAGTCCCTCACTGGGACTTTTTGGAGAACTGGTGGTGGAATGTCCCACTTGTTGTACAGACCACTCATCTTGGATAGGTGCCTTCTTGATTCTGGAGAAATGGTACCAGCACACTTGTCCCAGGAGCTGGGCAGCTGAAGTCATGGCAAGGATGACAGTGAAGGTTCCTTTCCACCGAGGCTCTAATGACTTGGGAAATAACTGCTTGAGAAGTACTCGGTCCCAATGGGAGAGTGGTACAGACTCTGGAGCTATAGGTTCTTCTGGTGTAGGGGCAAGCAAAAAGATGTCAGCATGTGAACAAAGAAGGAACCATAAGAGAGAGAGGTAGGGTAGGTAACCAGTCAGTGGTGTAGTCTGAGCTGTGAGGTGATGGCTGAGGAGGAATGGCCATCCATTTAGGAGTTCAAACGGATTTAAACCTGCAGGAGAGCAAGGGATAGCCAGGAGGCCAGTAGGGGCAATAGGAAGGGGTGAGGGCCAAGATAACCAGAGCTCAAGAGAGAGTTTAGTGCGCTGTTGTTTGATGAGTCCTTTGCCTGCCAATTTCAACCTTTCCTGGGGATTGTGGGTGGTAGGGGGTGTGCAATTTCCAGGAGATGCTGAGAGCTTTGGACTCAAGCTCCATGATCCTGGAGATACAGTCTGTTTGGATGGTTTATTGTAGCTGTCTAGTGGCCTACAGTCGAACAGGGTTTACCTGAAAGGGGGACTGGAAGTGAAAAAGGGAGGGGGTTGAGAGAAGATGGAGCCAAGACAAGGTTCTGATGAAGACTCAACATTTAATTCTGCAGCTCGAGCTTATAAGCACCTGAACAAACAGCTCTTCTTGATAAAGTTCTTCTATAGACTAAACCTAGATAAGAGTTCCTCTTGGCTGCACACACTGCTCGCTGACCTTGGCTACATAAACCATTCTCGTGCCAGTACGTTGCTTCTCCATGGTCTATGGAACATGGAACAGAGGAAGTATGTGTCTAAGGCACACCTGAGCCACTACATCTGCAATTTACCTGGAGGTGGGGAATGCCTTGATCCAACCTGTTACAGTGTCAACAAGGGTTAGGAGATAGCAGAGCTTTTAGTGGGTAGGCATGTGGGTAAAATCAACCTGCCAGTTCTCACCCGGTTGGTGTCCTTGGAGCTAATGCAGAGGCTGTCTTATCTGGAGAGGCCCCTGTGGGCTGGTCTTGGCACAAGTCTGGCAGGAACTGTGGACCTGTAAATGTGGGCTCGGAGGTCAGTGAGATAAAAAACGGGCTCTAGGAATTGGAATAGGGCTTTGGGGCCAATGTGTAGGCTCTGGTGGATGTCAGAGATGATCAAAGGTGCCTGCTTTGGGGGAAGGATGAGGTGATTATTTAGGTAAAACAATCTATCTTTTGCCTGTGTGTCCCCTTTTGCCAAGAAATTTGGGTTTTTTGTTATTTTTTTCTTTCTTTCTCTGTCTGGTACTGAGGTTTGTAGGGAGATGTCAGGAAGAAGATGAGTCCTGTGAGTCTATGGGAGCTGGAAGCCAAACCCTGGGCCACCTAGTCAGCTCTGGCATTACCCAGAGTCACTGGGTCCATGGAGGTCTGGTGCCCCCAAAGTGAATTATGGCCACCTCTGTGTTGGGAGATGAAGAGCCTCCAAAGGTTTTGCTACAAGGGGGCCATTGACAATGGGTAGCTAATCTGCCTGTTTGAGTTCCTCTGAGGCAAGAAACTGTTTAGCACCTCATCATAAATCAGCAGGGGATAAGTGAACAGATATTTTGCTGGTGCTCCTTTCTCTGGTGAATCAGCAGAAACCTCTCTGGGTAATTCTCTGAACCAGAGAGGAAGGAAAGGAAAAGGATTAAAATGCTGTATATAGGCAAATATGCACAGACACATATATATTCAAGCATTCATACA
This sequence comes from Rhynchomys soricoides, assembly GCA_019843965.1. Taxonomy (NCBI): domain Eukaryota; kingdom Metazoa; phylum Chordata; class Mammalia; order Rodentia; family Muridae; genus Rhynchomys; species Rhynchomys soricoides. The sequence goes on from JADRCH010007427.1 coordinate 123,272, forward strand.
CCCACACTCAGAATGTCAGAGAGGCCATGGGTGGAGTATGGTGTGATGGGCTGGAACAGGGTGAACTTGAGAGCTTCCCTTATGAGTTGTGCTGATGTTGCTAGGGCTCTCAAACATGGCTTGATGGGAGAGCCCAACAAATTCAGCTAAAAAACCTGTGGCAACCCCCATCTTCTCATCTGTAAAGAGGTGAAGGGGTAGAATCTGGGAGGGCCAGGGCAGGGCCAAGTAAGAGGGCATCCCAAAGAGAAGTGATGGCAGACTGTGGCTGGGTGGGTGAGGGGTCCCATGGAGGTCTCTCTGGCTGCCTGGTATAGTGCCTTAGCCATAAAGGTAAAATTAGGGATCCAGTGTCTGAAAATGCTTACCACACCCAAGAATGATAAAATCTGTTCAGCAGTGGTAGGGGTTGGCAAGTCCAGCAAGGCCTGGACTCAGTGTCAGGTGAAGGTCTTAGACCCTGGGCTGAGTTGGATGCCCAAGTACACAACAGTTGGAGTGCACAGCTGAACTTTAGAGGGAGAGACATAATAGCCCAGAGAACAAAGATAGTTTAGGAATCAGTCAAGGCACCAAGATGTTAATGTTTGGTTTCAGACATGGGACAAGGGACTCAGGTGCATATTTTATATTACCAGACAGAACTGATATCCAGGTTTTCCCAGCATCCCTCAGTCCCTACCTGGCTTGCCCTTTCCCTAACCTTGAACTTTCCAGCCCAGTGGCTGGACTGCTTTTCCCCCAGAAACTCCTCCCTATGTATGTATGTAATCTGGACATTATTTCTCTCTCTCTCTCTCTCTCTCTCTCTCTCTCTCTCTCTCTCTCTCTTCCTCTTCTCCTCTTTTTCTCTTTCTCGGCCACTACCTCTCCCCCCTCCTTTTCCCATGGTGACTTCCCTGGCCTTTATCTCTGGGGCCAGTGAATTCACCTGAGTACTGCTTCCTAATATATAATCTAATCTGGCTTAAATTGACTCATTTCACCTGCAGTGGAGAAATAACCTATCAGATGGTGCCAAACCGGCGAGAAACTGAGTCCCAGCCCAATGGCCTCAGTCTTTCCAGGCCACATTGGGACCAGTTCTGACTCTCTAACCTTCTCCACTGGATCTATCATTTCTTCGGACTCAGTGAGTACCCATTCCCAGCTAATGCCTATCCAGGTCCAGAACGCCCAGGGCTCTCTCTGCTGAATTAGCCCCTTAATCTAAGGTTACTGCCCCCATATAAACCATTCATTAAATCTCAGATTATTAATTGGGGTGCCAATGCAAATGTGTTGGGATTTCCAGCAAAAGCTGGGTACCACAGAACCTAAAACAAAAATTTATTTAAATTGGCCTGAACTCCCTACATCCAGATTTTTGGAAGTTGCACTCTCCCACTCTCCCTTCCCTGCATTGAACACAGGACTCCAGGTGCTCCCTAACACCTCCCTTCCCCACTTCCTACCTGATCTCCTGTGGCTCCAGAAGCTGTAGCTACAGCAGTACCAGCAGTTGTGATGGCAAATGGTGATTGTGAACTATCAAGCCTGCTTATTTTAAATCGCCTATCTTGCTGACAGGAGGAAAGGATACACACGGAAATAGTATGTAGCTGGTCACCATCTTGACTTTAAGATAAAGAGGGTCCAATTATGGCTTCACCACCATATTTCTTAAGGGCAACATTAAGGTCATGTTGAGAACTGATGCCATTAATTATTAAAGTTTTATTTAGCCTCCTGTTTTATTTTTGCTAGATGTACTGTTGAAAGCAGATAACTAAAAACAGACCTAGATTGTCTAACCCAGATATGTTTAGTAGGTACTGGCTTCAAACCTGTCAGAGATCTGCTGAATATGACATTTAAAATCTTAATCCCAACCCTGGTCTGCCCTTCCCCCAGAGGCTGCCCTCTATATAATTCAGACATTTTGATCTCTCTCTTCCTCTTCTCTCTCTGTGCCCACATCCCATTCCCACTTTCTCTCTCCCACTGCTCTCACACTCCCTCTTTTCCCATGGTGACTTCCCTGCCCTTGGTCCATGGGCCAGTGAATTCACATGAGTACAGCTTCCCTATAAACTTGCCTTTAATATAATCTAATCTATCTTAAATTGGCTCATTTCACCTAGAGAGGAGAAATACCTATCAGTTAGGGTTTCTCAGCCAAATTAAAGTAAAAATGAAGGTTTATTTGGGACTGGTATTTTCTCTGTGGTTTAGATGGACATGTTCAAATAAGTTCTGTGTCATATCCTATACTATGAACCCCTTTGGCTATAAAGAATCAAAAATCATGAGCATTTATACATTGTAATGAACTATGATTCTTCCAGTAAATTTGAAATTCCACTTCCTTACTTGTGTCTGCATGTGTGTTTGTGTATGTGTGTGTTTGTGTGTGTGAGATCCCAGCCACCCCTCATAGAACCAAGGGACTCACATGTAAGGTAGGCATCTTATGACACAGCCCAAGTGTCTTTTAATACCTGCCCAATCTCATTTCCTTCCATTCTGTTCCAGGGCTACCTGACAGTACAAACCAAACCACCCACCCTATAACAAGGAAAACACCCTGAACTCCAACCTCCCATCAATGATAAGAGAGAGCAAAGTTGGTTTTAAAAGGCTCCAGGATCGTGTTTACTCTGTGAACAACCACTAGAAATCTAAGCTACAAAGGGAAAGGACATAAATCATTTTACTTCCAACCATTTTACAAGCCTGAGAATAGATCCACCTTCATTTTTGAAAATGAGTTTTGCAAGAAGAGTCAGTAAACTTTCATTTTGCTTTGAAACAAAGAATATTGGGAACAGAACCAGAAAATGGGTGAACTTGCTTCAAAAATAACGTGAACATCATGACACCAGGTCTAATGACCAGAGGAAGAACCCATGGCAGTGGGGACATCCCAGTTCAGTCCAGTTGAAGCTTCAGGACAGGCTGAACTTGTCAAAGAGGTACTCTGCTAAGCCATGGTTCGGTGCCCCCATCTGGCACAGATTGGTCAGGTAGCCACCCATCTTCTTGAGGACATGGACCTGCTCGTCTAGACAGTGTGTTGCTCCAGGAAGTTGCAGAGGTGAGCATCACCCTTTCCCTTGGCCTGCTCGTGAAGGTTGAGCAGGCTCTGGTTGATGGTCATCTCCATGTGGAAGGCGCATTCCATGGCCCAGAAGCCCCCCTGCCAACTTTTGCAGTCTGTTTTCAGGGTGCTGGGCAGAAAAGCAAAAGTGGTCATAGCTCTGTTGCTCTTGTGAGGGAGCTTTGGCCATGGCGGGCACCTGAACACAACCACAGTCACAGCAGTACCTGTACCTGTTCAGAGGGGCAGAGCGGGCTCAAAGGGCAAGGACCAGCTGTCCCAGAGTCCCTCAGAAGAGAGGAAGTGTCCCAGTGGAGCACAAAGAAGAGGCCTCAGGCAGTTCTGAAGCAGCCCCGCTCACAGCACATTGGGTCACACAGAAATGATGGTTGGCGCCTGATGATGACATCAGATCAGCCCCTGGGCTTAGAGAGGGGAGGAGCCAGGTCAGGAGTGCTGAGTTCCATGGCACCAACCCCTGCTGGGCCCTAACTGAAATAGAAGCAGTCATTAACAGTCTCTCAACCAAAAACAGCCAAGGACCAGATGGGTTCAGTGCAGAATTCTATCAGACCTTCAAAGACCTAATGCCAATACTCTTCAGTCTACTCCACAAAATAGAAACGGAAAGAATACTACCCAATTCATTCTATGAAGCCACAGTTACAATGATACCAAAGCCCCAATAAGACCCAACATAAAAAGAAAACTTTAGACCAATTTCCCTTATGAATATCGATGCACAAATACTCAATAAAATTCTCACAAACGGAATTCAAGAACACATCACAACGATCATTCACCATGATCAAGTAGGCTTCATCCCAGGGATGCAGGGATCGTTCAATACCCTGAAATCCATTAATGTAATCCACTATATAAACAAACTGAAAGAGAAAAACCACATGGTCATTTCGTTAGATGCAGAAAAAGCATTTGACAAAGTTCAACATCCCTTCATGATAAAAGTCTTGGAAAGATTAGGAATTCAATGACTGGTTTGCAATATACAGCAAACCAGTAGCCAACATCAAACTAACTGGGGAGAAACTCGAAGCAATCCCACTAAAATCAGGGACTAGACAAGGCTGCCCTCTCTCTCCCTACCTATTCAATATAGTACTTGAAGTTCTAGCTAAAGCAATCAGACAACAAAAGGAGGTCAAAGGAATACAAATTGGAAAGGAAGAAATCAAAATATCACTATTTGCAGTTGATATGATGGTATACTTAATGACCCGAAAAACTCCACCAGAGATCTGCTATAGCTGATAAAGAACTTCAGCAAAGTGGCTGGATACAAAATTAACACAAGCAAATCAGTAGCCTTCCTATACTCGAAGGATTAACAGTCTGAGAAATTAGGGAAATGACACCTTTCAAAATTGTCACAAACAATATAAAATATCTTGGTGTGACTCTAACCAAACAAGTGAAAGATCTGTATGACAAGAACTTCAAGTCTCTGAAGAAAGAAATCAAAGAAGACTTCAGAAGATGGAAAGAACTCCCATGCTCATGGATCGGCAGGATTAATATAGTTAAAATGGCCATCCTGCCAAAAGCAATCTACAGATTCAATGCAATCCCCATCAAAATCCCAACTCAATTCTTCATAGACCTAGAAAGAGCAATTCTCAAATTCATATGGAATAACAAAAAACCCAGGATAGCAAAACCGATCCTCAACAATAAAAGGTCTTCTGGGGGAATCAGCCTCCCTGACTTCAAGCTGTACTACAGAACAGTAGTCATAAAAACTGTGTGGTATTGGTACAGTGACAAGCAGGTAGATCAATGGAATAGAATTGAAGACCCAGAAATGAACCCACACACTTATGGTCACTTGATCTTTGACAAAGGAGCTAAAACCATCCAGTGGAAAAAAGACAGCATCTTCAACAAATGGTGCTGGTTTAACTGGCAATCTACATGTAGAAGATTGCGAATTGATCCATTCCTAGCTCCCTGTACAAAGCTCAAGGCCAAGTGGATCAAGGACCTTCACATAAAACCAGATACACTGAATCTAATAGAAGAGAAAGTGGGGAAGAGTCTCGAACACTTGGGCACAAGGGAAATGTTCTTGATCAGAACACCAATGGCTTGTGCTCTAAGATCAAGAATTGACAGATGGGACCTCATAAAATTACAAAGCTTCTGTAAGGCAATGGACACTGTAAATAGGGCAAAACAGCAACCTACAGATTGGGGAAAGGTCTTTACCAATCCTACATCCGATAGAGGGCTAATATCCAATGTATACAAAGAACTCAAGAAGCTAGACTCCAGAGATACAAATAACCCTATCAAAAAATGGGGAAGAGAGCTAAACAGAGAATTCTCAACTGAGGAAACTCGAATGGCTGAGAAGCACCTAAAGAAATGTTCAACATCCTTAGTCATCAGGAAAATGCAAATCAAAACAACCCTGAGATTTCACCTCACACCAGTCAGAATGGCTAAGACCAAAAACTCAGGTGACAGCAGATGTTGGCGAGGATGTGGAGAAAGAGGAACACTCCTCCATTCCTGGTGGGAATGCAAGATGATACAACCTCTCTGGAAATAAGTTTGGCAGACCCTCAGAAAAATCAACATAATACTACCTGATGACCCACCTATTCCACTCCTGGGCATATACCCAGAAGATGCTCCAACATGTAATAAAGACACATGTTCCACTATGTTCATAGCAGCCATATTTTTAATAGCCAGAAGCTGGAAACAACCCAGATGTCCCTCCACAGAGGAATGGATAGAGAAAATGTGGTACATTTACACAATGGAATACTACTCAGCTATTTAAAACAATGACTTCATGAAATTCACAGACAAATGGACGGATCTAGAAAATATCATCCTGAGTGAGGTAACACAGTCACAAAAGAATGAACACGGTATGTACTCACTGTTAAGTGGTTATTATCCCAAAAGTTCAAAATACCCAAGAGTCTCTTCGAAGCAACAGTAGGGCTGGGTGTGAGGTCCCAGATGGAGGACTTGGAGAAAGGACTGAAGGAGCTGAGGGAGTGTGCAACCCCAGGGAAGTAGCAACAGTGGTAACTGACCTGACCCCCCGATACTCCTGGAGACGGATTCACCAACCAAAAAATACACATGGACAGACCTATGGTGCTGGCCACATATGTGGCAGAGGATGGTCTTGTTATCCATCAGGGGGAGAAGAGGCCCTTGGTCCTGAGGGTGTTAAATCCCCCAGTATAGGAGAATGCCAAGGCGGGAAGCCGAGAGTGGGTGGGTGGGTAGGTGGGTTGGAGAATATCCCCATAGTGGCAGGCGGAGGGCAGAGAGAATGAAGAGGTTCCAAAGGGGAGTTCTGGAAAGGGGGAAACATTTGAAATGTAAATAAAATATGAAAAATAAATAAATAAAAATAAAAATAAAATAAACATCTGGACTCATGTTGGATCGCCAGAGCCCATCTACAAAAACTAGGCATGACTCCTTATCTTCTGTCTAACAGTGCTCACAGGTACTATGCAGGCTTCTAGGAGGGAATTATCATCAATAAATAGTCTTACTCATCAAAAAAGAAAAAAAAGAAAAAAGAAATATTGGGGTCCAAACACAATGGGTGTCCTTAAACTGTTGAAGGTGTTGAAGGACATGTGGACTCCATTTAATGTGTATGTACTCATTATGATTGGCATCTATTGAGGACCCACTGGAAGTAAGTATCTGTTCCACCTAGAGAAAGAGAGCATTAGGAAAGAGAGAGAGGCATATTAGTAATCAAGAACTCAGATATTAGGATCAGTTTGTACTTACTTGCTTCTCTGTGTGGCATTTTATATCTTACTAAATCTCATTAAAATGGCAATGTAAAATGTCAGTATGATCTCATTTTCTTCCTGTGACATAATTAAAATACATAGAAGATAACCAAATAAAAGTTCATGTTCTGTATTTCCAAAGAATTAAACTGTCTTTGGGAAGACAAGACAACAAATAAGGAATCAGATATCAAAAATCACTTAAAGATAACAAGGAGATATGTATGGTGTATATCATTTTAGGTGATTGCAAGATAGATTTTTTTCTGACATTTCAGGGAAAATGTAAATATAAGGCTTAGTCTCCATAAAATGTTTTCCAAATGCGTAATTTTCCAAAACTACTCTACTGTTCTTTTCTGTGTACTCTGGACTCTTTTCACAATCTCTCAGTTCACATAAGTGCTTTTCAGGGGAATCCATATCTATGCAGACCACACATACACACTACTTAGTCTAGAAAAAGGAACCCATGACTATCTTGGAAACAATTACACCCAACCTTGCAAAAATCTCCTAGTTTGCTCCACTGTGATTCATGGTCAGGTTGTTTCTTGTTTCATGCCCCCCCTTTTAAAGAAATATGCAGCAGAGGCCAGCCTAGAACATGGTATGTATGCACAAATGACCTGAACTTCTAATTGCTCTGCCTCTACTTTCTTTGTGCCAGGATTAGAGTTGCACATACCCATACCTCTTTTGTGAGGTGCTGGCTATTAAACTCAGGGTTTAAGAAAGCATCCTACCAGCTGAGCTTCATTCCCAGCCTCAGTTGTGCTATTTTGAGTTCTTATCTCTGTCCTCTTTGTACCTCCACTTATATTAGGGCAGGTGTCTCCAGTACGATGAGAGAGCACATCAGGAAAGGCAAACTAAGTTTGCAGCCCACGTTCAGTTAGCTCCCAGATGAGAGGTCAATATGTTCACTAGTTCATAAACCTGGAATGTCTGAAGACTCTTATATTGGTACAACCTTCATATGTCAATTAATCAATTGTTTGAATGCTTAGACAAACAAGCATGTGGAGAAAGACTAAAGGGAAGAGACCAAAGTACTGTGTTTCCTTTTTGGTAAATGGGATACTATTTACCATACTATTGTGGGTCTAGTGTTTATGTGGCTCATACAACTGAAGTCACATTGTGATAGGGAGCCACATGGAACATTATATATGGGTATGCCTACTCAATAGCATAACAAAAAATTCCTTCAGGTCATGCCACAGCATAATTGCATCAGGTTGATAAAGAGCTATCATGTCGTGAACAATGATCACACTCTCTTCATCATCAAGTGGCATGTATTTTCAGCTAGTCAAACACAGTGAGGTTTTCCCTGAGAAGCACTCATTCATTCTCTGAACATGTTCTTTGTGGGGTCTTTGAAATATGTGTATTTTTGTGTGATAAAACTTTTCCCGGAGAGACACAATACATGTCTGCTTACCACAGAGAGGGAACCCATACTAGACCAGAGTATGGATACCACCAATGTCTATGTGTATAACCAACAAGGTTTACCTGGGTTACTCACAGGACTATGTGTGAGTGGTTACTTATGGGAGCAGAAATGACTCAAAGACAGCTACATCACTAAGGCCCACACCATCACATATAACAGCTCACAAATTACGGAATCTGGAGCACACTCACAGTGGAGAGTGTACTTTCCAAGTAACTAAGTTGATGTAAACCTCTTCCAGGCAGCTCAGCTGGTTTCTGCCTTTTCCAGGCAGTTGGTCTGGTCTGTCTTCTTTGCAGCCTGGTTAGTTCAAGAGGGACTCTCAACAGCTATATTGCTTACTTTGGGAGGGAGAGGGCTAGTGAATCTGGATAGGTTTAGGGACTTCCTGAAGCTGTTTTGAGATGTTTGCCTTCCTGTATAAGGAAGTTCCCTGCAGGATGGAATGTTTTACCCTCAGAGGGAACTGTTACAGAACAGTATTGTAGAACACAGTCAGTGATTGAGGGACTATAACTCAGGGTTCTTGGCTACAAAGACCATAACATTATCTAGATTATTTCAGGCAAAACAGATTTTAAAATAAAAGACTTGAAAGGTAGGCTTGGCACTCTACAGATAGCAACTATTTTACTTGAATGCAAAGTTCATTCTGAGAACGTTGTCTCTATAGCTTGCTCTTCCACTTTTAAGCAAGAATGCTCCAACCAGGAATCAAGTCTACATGTCTCCTGTATTCTTATTACATCTTTTTCTTGGAAAGCTATGGTTGTCTGAGTCTCCAAAACACAAAATGTATTTATGACCCAGTCTATCTACATGGAATTCTGGAAAGGGGACTAAAATTTCTGGTAAGTTTCTGCCGTTAGCAAAATTTGGGATTTTATAGACCCCCAAACTGTAATAAAAATACTTTTATTGTTTATAAATTCCTCCTTTGCTTTTATCTTATTACAGCTGCCCTAACAGATTAAACCTGTTGTATTCATTCTGACTTCTTATTGAAATATAATATAAATGCAGGGGAAAGAATCACAAAACTACAAAAGCTCACTGGATTTTCATATACTGAAAGGAATCATAGTGTCAGCGATCTAATACAGATTAAAGGCATCATCTTCAGACCTGTTCTACTTTACTACTGAGAAGTAATACAAACCATATTTATGAAAAATTATATTCAATTGGCTGCCTCAATTGCTTGAAATCCTGTACTACAGTGACATCTGCTGGTAGCTCATGTGATCCTCCCACACCCAATCAGTAAAAGGAAATGATGTCCTTTTTAAGTACTGATGGTTTTACTTTTTTGTTGGTAAATTCAGTTGACTTCTTTTATTTTATGTCTTTGCATTGCGTATAGGATGGGAAAATAAAGTGGAAAATAATAGGAGTTAGAAACATATTCTGTTAACTTATTATTTAAAAGTAATCTTTATTTTGAATTTTTATTCTCACAAAATTTCCTTAGACAAAATGCCCTCATGTCCTATTAGCAATTTGCTTACTATAAAACATACTTAGAGAAAGTCTGCTCCATGATGGCAATAAAGTAATTGTTGTGGACTCCATTAAAAGTAATATTAACTCTGTCTATGACAATACCACCCTGAACATAGCTGATCTCATTTGGCCACAGAAACAAATCCTCTTCTCTTAGGGCTTAGTATCTGATTACACAAAGAACTAGCCAGGTTTAACTTACAAACAACAAGCCATTTCTCCAACACATTGCGATGTGCAATTAAAACATATGGTGTGCATGGCAACATGAAGCAATTGTTAGACAGGAAGAATCTCCAAAGCTCCAACTTGCACCAAAAAGAGGCCATGGCCATTGTTTGTTGGTGTGATGCCAGTCTGAGCCACTACAGTTTTCTGAACCTGTATGAATGATTACATCTGAAGGATACTCAGAAAACTGGTGAAATACACAGAAAACTGTCAAGCCTGACAGTTACCTTGGCAAACACAAGGGGCACAAGTAAACACCCAACCATAAGTCACATAAAACTTTCAAAAGTTGAGTAAGTTGGTAAGCTCTCAGCATGTAAAAGCATTTGCTTTGCAAGCCAGATGAACTGAGTTCAATCCCTAGAACACATATAAAGACAGAAGAGAACTGACTCCAGATAGTTGTCCTCTGATTTCCCTAAGCATGCCCTGTCCTTCCTTGTCATGTCCACCCATCAACACATTAATAATAATAAGTACATCTTTACAATATATTTTTTAAACTGAGAAAACTCTAAAAGAAAAATCAAACCCAAAGAACAACAAACCTAACACGAGCACTACAAAGATGGTTATTGAGTTGCCAATAATAGGATTTTTTTTCCAGGAGTATAATGGGAGTGGATAATGGATATTTTTGGACTGACGAGATTGCTCAGGGAGTAAAGGTGCTTTTCACCAAGTCTAATTCCAGGACCCACAGGGTGGAATCAAAGAACCTTCTCCCACAAGTTGCTCTCTGACATCCACACTTTCAATGTAGCACCTATGCTCCTATCCCACACCCATGCACAAATAAATGTAATTTTTTAAAACTTTAATAAACTGCTCAATGAAGTTTTACATTCTCCATTATTTGACCTGATTTCCTACGAACTGATTATCACTTATACAAGTATCTACATAGTCCTATGCAGAGAAAACACCTCCCCAAACAGCAGGATACAGAAATACTTTCCAAGAGTTTATAAAATTCCAAAGCACAGATTTGTTATGCATAGAAATAAGTGATTTTATTTCTCATTGAATTAAAACAAGATCGATTGTAATGGATCCTGTTTTGATTCATAAATGTGTGTTTGATCCTAGGTATGATGATTTAAAATTCATGATCTAAAATACTGAGGAGCTATTGACAATGATGGCTGGTAGAGGGGGAAGGTTAGGCTTTTTTTCAGAGATGTAGTCCCTGAGAGGCCATGCATGCTCTACTTTCACATTCTATGTGAATTCAGTGGGTGTTTTAAAAGAGAGCACCTGCAATTAGAAAGGAATAGTGTTGAAGAGATAGGGAAGGAATTGGAAAGAAGGAAATACAGGTGTATTTTGTCAAAATACATTTTATGTATATCTGAGATTCTCAAACAACAATAAGAAAGTTCAAAAATTCGTAGTCCAAAACTACAGAGTTTCTTTTACACCAACGTAATGTAGTATGCATTAATTACCTATGCAGTAAAATTGGCTACTGTAATTGATTTATATTCTGTGATTTCTGAGGCATAATGGCAACATCAGTCTTGTATGGATTTAACATACTAACATCTCATAATTTAATTGATGACAGTCTCTAGGGAGAACATCTTCAGCTTGGGCAGGCTCTACAGGACACTTTAAACCAAGATAGACCATAGATGCCAAAGTCCTTCAAGCTTCCTCAGAAATGCTTGAACTTAGACACCTTCGGAATTCATTATTGTTGTAACCTATATTTTAAGCCAAGAAACTGTCATCATCTGTGCTCTCTTGTACAAAATCATGCCATCTTATCTTGTTGAGAGCTTAAGTTCCCCCTACACACACACACACACACACACACACACACACACACCACAGTTCAACTGTTCCTTGCCAATTGGCTGATCCTCACGTGACTTAGGGGAAGGGCTAGAGTAAATGTAGGCTGGGAGAACACTAGAGTGGGGTTTCCACCTATGCAATTGGGGCAACATTCACCCCTTTTGGGTAAGGTTTTCCAGGTATGGATGCTTGGGGGGAGAAGACTCCATGCCCCTGTAAGTAACTCCTTCTCTAGTCTCTATAAGGAAGCCCAATAAACTCATTGGTTCCCCAGAGTGAACTTAGGTATGACAATGCCTCAATTTGTCATTTAGACCTTAGATGAAACATTGTTTATATTTTCCCCTGGGAATGAAATTTTAGCAGCACTTGGCACAGTCAACATGATACAACAAAACTGAGAATGAGTTTAGGAAAACAAAATGGTGTACCTGATATGGCAAATGAGATAAGCAGATAAAGTGATGTTGCTTGGGAGAGGGACAATTGGAGAGGGAATTGTGAAGTGGTGATTTGTCACTATAGTGCTTGTTCATAAGTATAGTGGCCAGTCCAGAGAGTGGTGAGATGTGTAATTAATATGAAGCCCCTGGGGCAGGAGCTGTGTGTCGCTCAGGGAAATCTTCCAGGTGATATGGATTGGCATTCCTGCTGAATGGGTGGGGTCCACCCTAGGAATATGGAGATGCTTTTAAAACTAACAAAGGTCAAGTTCCAGCTTAGTACAACCCTTGCCCCAGGTCTCAGCCTGTGCTGGGTGAGTAGGGAAGGAAGGGGTAGGAGAAGGGAGGGGGAGAGGGAGGAGGAGGGAGAGGAAGAGGGAGGGAAGGGAGAGGAGGAGGGGACTCTATCCCACTCCAGTAGCTCAAGCCCTCTCAGCAGCCACGTCAAGGCCACACCAATTCTGCAAACAATGTCGCACCTGAATGGTGGCAGACTCTGTGCGTGGCCTCCATGAATCCACCGGTCCTCTACTCTCTAGGGTCAGGCCCAGGGAGAAGCCCCATCCAGACCTCCAAGGGCTTCTCCAGGTGGTGGCAGAAATGGAGGCCACCAAAAGGCCCTTTTGCAGCCTGGTTTCTGCAGCCTGAGGCAATGGGTCTGCGCTAGAACACTTGGCCAGCACTGGGAGGGGACCGACCCATGTAGGAGCCCTCAGAAGAGCCCTCATGCCTGGATGAACAGAGGCCTAGATAGGCCTGGATGACGGTGAGTGGAGCCCCGCATAGCAGCGAGAGGAAGAAACGACTGTTGGACGGAGTAGGTCTTCCTTTCACCAGAGAGAAGCAGAGACAGGACAACCTCTGCAGCCAGTCAGAAACGCTGGTGAAGACTTGCCTGCCACCGCCATAGAAGGCCTATGTATATAATATAAAAAAGCTGCTCTCAACTTCTTCCCTTCCCCCAATCTTTAAAGAGACTTTTGGCTAAATCTGGACATCTAGATTGTCAATGCAGGGTAAAATAGTTAGGAGTTCACGTGTGTCGTCATAAAAAGAAAACCAAAGTCATGTCTTCTACAAGCGACATTGAAATGGAATTGTTTAGATTGCCTGTAAAAGACCCAGACGCAACACTTTTCCTTTGTTCAGTAGGTTAGAGGATCCAGCAGGAGACAGAATGAAGAGGTTGGAAGCTGGATGGGTTGTGTGAAGAGCTCTCTCTCTCTCTCTCTCTCTCTCTCTCTCTCTCTCTCTCTCTCTCTCTCTCCGTCTCTCTCTCTTTCTCCTCTCTCTCCTCTCTATCTCCTCTCTCTCTCTCTCTTAAAAATTCTATTGTATTGTGTATGCATTTTATTCCTCATTTCTTAACCCCTATGTTTGTGTGTGTGTGTGTGTGTGTGTGTGTGTGTGTGTGAAAACACCAAGGGTTTTGTTGTTGTTGTTTTGGAAATGTTTTTCTAGATGCTCTGAAATGCTGGAATATTTTATAAGAAGTAGTAAAACATTATGTAAATATGTTTTTGTTAGAATTCATCTGAAGTATTGTTTGGAGAGGAATAGCCAAACTTCTCCTGAGTTGACTGCATTGTGTTTGAGCCCAGGTTCCCAGGAGAAGGAAACTCAGAGCTTTAAAGCCCAATATTGTGGTCTGTGGGTGGAAAGGAATCACTTTTCTGTGTACACAGTGTATGTAAAGGACAAAGGGGACCTAATTTACAACATCTGGTCACTCTAGATGTTAAAGAAGTTGCCAGTGTATGACAAAATAGAATTAGTAGAACAAAACATTTTTTTTTTAATTTTTGTGTTAAATAAATTTTAATTACTCTTGTTACATATGTGCTGTTTACTGAACTGTTGTAGACATAATGGGCAATGGTCCTTACTTGAAACCTCTGGTCTATCTAGATGTTTAGAAGTGCCCAACATATGTTAAATGGAGAGGTAGTGAAATAGTATGTTGTAAATATCTTTTTGCTAAAATTCATGAACCTCCACCTTTTAGGAGTGGTGAGCCCCTCTCTGAGCAGTACTGTCTATACTTGCTCAGTGGTTCAGAGGAGGTGCTGGGAAGCAGTGACAAAGGTCATGTAGTAGTGTGTATGGGATCATTTCTGATACCGTTTCTATATACTTTCACTTTGTTTTTTGTATACTGTATATAATGGACAAATATGTCTAAAATTTTTAACATCTAGACTCTAGATGTTAAAGAGGTTGCGGATGTATGACAAAATAGTAAAATTAGCACATATTTTACCCTGTTAAAATTCATAAAAAGATTGTTCTATAAATGACTTAGGGATAGGAATTTGTTCAGCTGATTCTAAGCATTACATATGCCTATATTTGTCTACTGGTTTGAAGGCAGAAAGAAGGGAGAAGAAAGTGGGTTGAAGCCCAAATGATTATATTTAGAAGATACCTCAGACAATAACCATTACTTTGCATACAGTTTTATTTACCAATGCCATGTGAATAGCAGATAAGTTCCTACATGTAACATCTAGTCTTTCTAGATATTTGAAAGTGCTTGATACATTTAAGGTACATGTAGTAGAATAATATTTTATGTAAATAGTTTTTAAAACCTGGAGAAACATTGTGTGTAATAATAGAATTGTTGACCCTTCTCTAAGAACAGAGTACAGGCGGTTCAGTATATTAAGGAGGTGAGAGGGAAGAAAGTGCAAACAGATTCCATCAGTGTGCTAGACATCTCTAGCTTACCCGTCACCCTGTATGTTGTGTGCATCTCATGTAACTTCGCTATACCATATATATTGTACATACTGGACAAATGAGTACTATGATATGAGTCTCTAGGTATTAAAGACTATATGTATGACCAAAGTGGTTAGTAAACTCACACATTCTGTATACTCTGTTAGTTTATAGCGAGGTGATCTTCTGAAGAGTTGGGAAAGTGTATCATCCAAGTGACTGGAGCCTGTGTCACAGGATACAGGAGATGGGCTGAAGGGGATAAAAGGTCGAAGACTAGAATGTTCTCACCAGAAGATGCTTGGAGATCTAACCACTGTTACATGTGTGTGGTTTCAACATTTATGTGTATATAGCGAACAAATTTATGTTCTCATCTGAAACTCCTAGTCCTTCTAGGTGTTTAGAAGTATACAAAGTATGCTAAAAGTAGACATAGTAAATAATAAATGTTATAGATTCTCCTGTTTAAACTCATGGTGAAATGCTGTATTTTGGAACTAGAAAGAGAAAACCACTTCTGAGCAATGAAGTCTTGCTTATGCAGGCAGGTTTGGAAGGCAGAAAGAAAGAAAATGAATGAAGGGCCTAGTGCTAATGTAAGTTTGATACTGCAAGATTAGTCATTTTTCCTTATATCTGTGCATCTTATTTTGCAATGTATAGAAGCCATATGTCAAAATTTGTCTAGTCTTCCTAGACAGTAAAGAGTTGCCAGTGTGTGACAAAGTAAGAGTTGGTGAAAAGACATATTTGTAGATTTTCTTGTATTTTGTAGGGAAAAAAAAATGCTTAAAACCACGTAGGAAGTGAAATTGTTAATATCTCCCCAAAACATGACAGTTGCATGCATGTGACCCCTGGGTGGAGAGAACTGAAAGAGGGGCTCTACCATAATATAATATTGTTGTTTAGAAGGCAGTTTCTGACTACAGCCTTTGTTAGGTGTGCAGTGTATTCACTGCAATGTACACATGCTGGAGAAACCGAAGTGCTTATTGAGAACATTTAGTCTCTAGACTTTTAAGTGCATAATAGACTTTGATGTAGTAATGCATCCCTTTAACTCTAGGCTGAGGCAGGTGGATCTTTGTGTTCTGGGTCAGCCAGTGCTATATAGACTTTTTCTGAAAACAGGAAGAAAGTGTGCATAATGGACTGGTAGGGTGGCTCAGCGTTTAAAGGTGCATGCCACCAAGTTGGTGACCTGAGTTTGATATCCAGGATCCACATGAGAGAAGAAAGGTAATTCACAACTTGTCTTTTAGCCTCCACAGAAGTGCAGTAGCACATATGTGCACACATACATACACTAATACATAAATGTAAAAAAATCGCACATGGTAAAAATAGAGGGCTGACATCACTTTTTAGGATTGTTTTGTTATTTCATAGGAATGGTCACACTTGGGTAATGGAGATTAAACTTGGTCTTTGAGCAGATGCTATTCCCAGGTGGTGGAGGTAGGCTAGGGGAAAAGATTAGTACTCAGGAAAACACACTGTAGCTGATAGTCGCTTCAGGTTTTCTAGCCATTGTTTAGGTGTGCGTTTTAGTTAATGTTGCCAGGCATTAAAGGTAAGTCCCAGTGCCTAAAGGATGTTATAATTAGGAAGAGAATCACTAAATGTCCTGCTAGTCTTTGGGGAAGGTTGTCTTCTGGGCGTAGCCTTTGTTAATCCTCTTGCCAGCATCCTCTCCACGTAGGAGCTGTGCAGAGGAGAGGGTGGATGAAGGAAGGACTTTGCTAGTACCACTACACCCAGAAGACAGTTAACAGCTGTACCCAGGATTCCATATGTGCATTTTGGTAAAATACATGTGTTCATTGTGCATGAAGTTCATTTCTCATCATCTGAACCTTTTGTCCTAAAGGAGAGCACATGGTTAAAAGCATAGCTAGTGGGTATGATAGAATTGACAAAGAGGGATCCTTTTGAATGTGGAACTGCTAAGCCATATCTGGACAGTGTGGGGAAATTTGTGTTACTAGGCTGACTGGAGGGACTGAGAGAGGTTCATAGGGCAAGATCTGCAGCTGTGTGGAGATTGACATCCTGAGAGCCCCTGTTGTAGGTACATCTCTCAACTGCTCCATGGGAATACATTTGTTGAGTAAGAAAACTCCTTCTTCTACATATGCTAGTATATAGATCTGAAGATAAGCTTAAGGATGTTATACTTAGTGTGGTCTATTGCTTTGTGTTTCCTTGTGAGGTGAGCACCAAGGAAATGCAGAATTTAATTGTAACTTTGTTAGCATGTTTATCTAGAGGCCTGCTACCATTTTTGTCTTCTATGAAATTTTTGTTGAAAAGGAAGACCAGACTACAATTTTGTCTGACAAATTGTCCTGGCATGGTGTATTCTTGGTTATCGAAATATTTGTGTAGTGTGGGGTTTTTAGTTGATGTATATTCACATTGCAGGGGAAAGCATGGTATATACTATATAATCTCAATTACCTAAGTGTATGTACACTTGCAGGATCTAAAAGGACAGATACATCGAGGTGAGCTGCTTGTGACTGGGTGACTTTGTACTTACCCTCTTGTGTTTTGTTTCCTGTAATGCACATATTAAAAAAATAAATGAAAGCTTCTTTTAAAAGCAAAAAAAAAAAAAAAAAAAACGACCGAAGGTTTACAGTAGACATTATGAGCCCTGCATGTAAAACATCAAAGGCAGAGATTCTAGCAAGCAGGTTCAAAGGTGCCCTGGCTACTTCTATGGGTAATCAACACTTAGTCTAAGACAGAAGCGATAGCCCAGAGATGGATATAAGAAGGGAGATCACAGTGATGAAAACATCAGTATTACAGAACTCTTGTGTACTTGTACCAGAAATATGAAAATCCTGAAACCAGTCTGACTGGGACATATATATGACTGAAAGATCTTTTTACAAGCTGACTTATTATTCACAAAACAGAATTACAAGTTTTCTTTTATCTAAACCAAGAACGAAAAACTGACTTGAGAAAGCACATTGAAATGTCTTTGATTTCAATGGTATGTAACTCTGAAGATTTGTTGATTCAGTTAGAGGGGAAAGGCCCTTTAGCTTACTGCAGTTTGTTGCTCTTTAGAGTGGTATTTACTCAAAATGGTCTTTTAAGCGTGAGAGCTTATCTGGACCAAAACATACTTTGAAGGTGACTGCTGCATCTTTCCATTTATTGACGTTAAAATAATTTTCAAGCAATATTTTATTTGGGTGCATGAACTAATAGAATGTTTTGTTTCTTCAAAACCAAATGAAAATAGCAAAAGAATTACAGCATCTTGAGATAATCGTTGCTCTTAGTGAACAGGAGAATTTACTATACTACTCTAGCTATTTTTGTGCACATTAGAAATGACATCTATTCAATAGATAATTCAAACATATTTAGGTAGAAGACAACATTTATATTATTTCACATAAGCATAGTTTTGTTTCAAAAAGTAATAAAGAAAATAGCTGTCTTTTAGATTGATTATTCAGACCACCATATAACAGTGTTTTAAGGCTGCTGAGTCTTATTCAGCTTAATGTTCATAATGGCTTGGCACTGAGTGATTCTACCTGTTGAATCCAACTGAAAACAAAAGTTCGTTGAGTGTACTACAGGATAAGGATAAGCTAGACAATAACCTCAATACTGATTATAGAAGGCCATGGTGGTCTCCATTTTGGATAAGTACTTGTTTGTTCAGGATGAGTTTATTTATATGTAGTTTCCTAACATCTAATTCTGCTTTGTAAGGAAGGGCAGTCCACATTAGCTGTTATGCAGTTTGATGAGGTTATTATGAGTTACTGCATACATAATTTACATATAAATGAGTGTGATGCAAATAAGGGTCATACAAATAAGGGCAATCTTGATTGATGACTCTTTCTCATTCAGTATCCAAGCTCCCTTGGTTAAACTAGAAGCTAGGTAAAGTTCTGTTACATTCAAGGAGCTCACACCAGTTGGACACATGGCTGCATCTGTCAAGAAAGAGGAAGGAAATGAGGAGTCTATACTGATGGTGGCTGAAGGTCTTGAGTGAGGATAACAGCATCAGTTATATATCTGACACTAGACAGGTATTTTTATGATATTCTTGATTGCTCTCTTGATGAGATTTAGAATTACCCCCAAATTACCCAGAATTCACATACATACTGCAAAAGAATGTGATGAATTTCTCAATTAGATTAATTAAGGTGGGAAGATTTTGGGCCTCTTGTCCCAAATCTTGTTGTTTGCCAGTGGTCTCAGGGTTCAGAGGAGCTGGGGATTAGGGTCTCCTGCAGTGGTAATTAAAGCAGCTATAAACAACCTGGGAAAATGTGTACAAGGACAGCTCATTTATTGAAATGGCAGGGTTTGCTTAAATAGCTTGAGTAAGGGGGGGAGGGTATGAAAAAGGACAAGGGAGAAAGTGCTCCCAATTTGCATATGCAGGCTTGATTGAAGCCAGGGAAATATTAATGACACACCAATTCAAATACCAAAGCACACAGGAGGAGGCAGGGACTTTCCAAGTATATCAGTTAGATTAGCAGACTGCTGGTCATGTGATTTCTGAGAAGCCAGCTCTCTGAAGGGGAAAATGAAACCTAATTGGCTCTTTCATCACATGGTCTTTGTCTCTACAAGGTTGAGTAGGGTCCACTCCTGCCTTGCTCTATGAGAGCTTGTAACAGGTATGGGCAATGCTCTACCATCCCCATCCCTCATCTGGCTTGGAAACCAATAGAAGGTGATGATAGCATCTCATGAAAAAAATATCCTGAACTTAATACAAAAGAGGGAATTTTGCAGCAGTGTTCATTTCTCTTTCTATTTTCTTACTTTCAAAGCAATGTGACCATCTACCCCAAACTCCAGCTTCCATGTCTTCTCTACCTTGATGGACTGAACTTTTGAAATGTAGGTACATATAAATCTTTCTTCCCTTTAGTTACTTTTGTCAAATATTTTATCATAGAAGAGTAACTGAGAGACCAATTATTTGGGGTTCAGACTACATCTTAGAGAACCTGACCTAAGTTTGAACTCAAGTAAACTAACAGGTCAGTACCTAGCTCCAGTTTACAAGTTACCGCCCACAACAAAACCTGAGCTTAGCTCCAGTTTCCAAGTTACCACCAACAAGACCTGTGGCTCCAGGTTATTCTCTTCCAAGAAATCCAGCCTTTAGCATCAGTTTCCAAGTTAATTCCTGACAAATCCGCTCCTTCAGGTTACAAGCCCACTCCCTGCCTAGCAACCACCAATTAGGAGGAAAGCAGAAGCTAAGTTTATGGTTTGGCTCCCAGCACCAGCCAATTATGATAAAGACCACAGTAGCACCCCAGTTAGATGCTTGCCAGGCTAGAAACACTCACCCCTCGCTTGCTGCTTTCTATAAAACCTTGTCTAGATGGATGCTCAGGGCTTTTCTCCACCGGAACCATCTTGTGGGTCAGCAGTGAGTTAAGCCTGAGCTAGCTCAAATAAAGACCCTGGTGTGATTGCATCAGATTGGCCCCTGACTGATCTTTCGGGGTTCATGAACACTTCTTTGGACTAAGACAGTTTCTACTGCTAAATCTGGCATAGAATACACATTCCCATTAGAGCAAGGGAAAATAGGAAGGAAAGAAGAGTTGATGAGACCCAAGAAAGTCTAAAAGGAAGGCAAATTCTGTTGGGTCTTAAGGAGTGATAATAATTCCCTTTGGTCCCATACTTTGACCCGCATACGTTCCTCACTACAGTGTCAATGTCACTAATGATTCTCTTTGTGGGTTGTTTTCATTTCTATATCTCTGCTGGTAATCTCTCCAAGAAGGCTCAAGATATACCTATCTGCATGGTTCTGCAGGATCATCTGGCTACCGTGGTTAGAGGCAAAAGCCGTATGCCTGATACAATCAGGTATTCCTAATGTTCTCACCATCATGCAGGAGGACTTGGGGGCAGAGGAGAATTGTGTACAGTTATAGCTGAATAGCTTTAGCATATTCATAGAAACAAATACAAAAATTTTGAAAGTCTTATTTTGTTTTCTCTTTTTTTGTGTCCTAAACAGACTGAACTGGCAGTGTTTCTGCATTAATAGCATACTGAGGGATAGTGTAACTGTGTCTTTGGTACTTCACACCAAAATTTCACATTTATTTGCAAAACAAATAAACTATTGTTTTAGGGATTAGAGTTGTGACAGGTGAATGTTTGGAGGGCATTCATTATATTACAACAGAAAAAATGAAGTTACAATGCAGACATGTTTGAAAATCAGAAGACTAAAGTAGTGGAGTACAAATTTCAGTGTGAAGATTGGTTACCGGGGGCCTTGTGAAAATGCAAAATTTCATTCTTTGGTAGGGATTGATATTTGGGGTTGGCAACAAATATTTGAAATTGATGCTACTGGTTCATAAACTGAGCAACAGGCCGAGGCATTGGTTTTCAATGCCTGGATTGTTTCGGTCCTGCTTTTCTAGGAACTGATGATGGGTTGTGTCTGGGAAGGGTCCATACCATAGGATTTTCTTTCTTTTATTGGATATTTTCTTTATTTACATTTCAAATGTTATCCCCTTTCCAGGTCTCCCCTCTGGAAACCCTCTATTCCATTCCCTCGTCTCCCCGCCTCTATGAGGGTGCTCCCCCACCCACCTTTCCACTTCTACCTTCCCACCTTGGCATTCCCCTACACTGAGACATCAAACAACATCAGGCCCAAGGGCCACTTCTCCCTCTAATGTCCAACAAGGCCCTCCTCTGCCACATATGTGGCCAGTACCATGGGCCCCTCCATGTGTATTCTTTGGTTGGTGATCCAGTTCCCTGGATCTTCAGGGGGTCTGGCCAGTTGACACTGTTGCTCCTCCCATGGGGCTGCAAACCCCCTCAGCTCCTTCAGTCCCTTCTCTAACTCTTCCATCGGGGACCCCGTGAAGTCCAATGGTTGGCTGCAAACATCTGCCTATGTATTTGTCAGGCTCTGGCAGAGCAGGCAGGTGACTACATATACAACAAGGCTTGCAAGGCTCTGAGTGAAATCTCAGGTATTAATAATTTTAGCCATGAGGGTTTTTTTGTTTTTTTTTTTATCAGTATCATCGGTATGGTCCCTTTTTGCTTATTCGCCATCACCCACTAAAACCCAATCCTCTCTGATTCAGATCCAAGCACTAGGTGGTGAGAGGTAGAATTAGCAGTGATGACAGAAAGTTATGGAAAGGGTCAGGGAATTCAGGAAGCCTGAGTTTGGGAAGATTGGGTACACAGCATTCAAAGAGTGACGAAGAAAAATAGTAGGAAACACAACAGGTGAGATCCTCATGGAAACCTGACATTGCAAAACTTGCCTGAAGTCTTCGGTCTGATACTGAGGTGGTAGTTAAAACAGTAATCTACAATTCTGGTAGCTGGGACAAGACAACCAAAGGCACAACTAAGAATTTCTCCCTTTAAAGTGTGTGTGAAGGCATGGGTTAGTAAATATAAAAGAAAGACACCGAGTAACAAAATATGAATGTGAAATCTTTTCTAAAACCATATCACAAAGGAAATTAGAAATTCGTCTAAGATGCTAGTAGCCATGGAGGTGATCAAGAATAGGAAATACCACATAAGGTCTTCCTTCAGCTGGGCCAGGTACTCTTCCACACGATTTACATGCATTAACTTAGTCTCTGTTACCACCAAAGGTCAGACATATGCCATGTTGATATCTGAGGGCTGTGCAGAGCTGGATTGCATCCCTTGCCTGGGTATTGTGGGAGAGCTGGCCCTGCACATCACCAGCTGCAATGCTGAGGACAATGGATGCTGCACCTTGCTCAGGAAGCACAATAGAACTGATAGTCAGAGTTTCAGGTGAGCTGGCCCCCAAGGATGTGAGCATAGGTCACCTAGCTCTGTCACTCATCTGCCATGTGGTGGTATGGGTGAGGAAGAGATTCCCTCCCCACAGGGTCATGAAAACAGGAGAGCTGGTCCTGCCCTACACCAGCTGCAGCACTCTGGAACGTGGACCCTGCATCTCACGTGGGCAGCACAATAGAGCTGACCCTGGTGGCAGGGGGATGGGGAGCCAGCCCCGAGGTTGTGAACATGGGAGAGCTGGCCCTACAATGTGTCTACTACAGCACTTGGAAGAGTGTGCCCTGCACCTTGCCTGAGCAGTACAATAAAGTTGGCTCTGTTGGTGTGGGCAGTAGAGATAGCTTTGTCCCCTTGTCAGGTATGGCATTAGATGAACTAGCCAAAGCAGTGCTGGAGAGCTTGGTGTGGTGGTGTGGTTGCAGGAGAGCTGGCAAGCTAACCAGTTCAACTACCACCCAGGCCCAGATCCAGGGCTTTGATTTGGTTCACCCCAACATCTGTCCTATCTATGGCCTGCTAGAGCATGTGAAGGGGCTGGTCCTACATATCAAAAGCTGCAAGATCTCTGTGACACAGGGCAACAAGTTATCTGGAAGAAATCCCAGTGAGGATCCAGTATTGATAGTGTTGTAGCAGAAGCCAGAGGTCTCAAATCAGACCAATGACTCATTGTAATGAACATGTGCAAGAAATGTGGATAAAAGGGTATATTGTGGTACAAACTATGACACACAAGATTTTTGTTTTGTTTTGGGGGGATGATTGCAAGGGCAGGTACAACGGGACAGGGAGATGAATGGGACTGGGGTGAATGATGTGATCTCACAAAGAATAGAAAGTTTAAAAGTAAAGAAATAAATATTTATTGAGAGGGAAGAACACAGAAGTGTGGCTTCCTCTGCTTTGGGTGTGAAGCAGCAGAGAGCTGGGCAGAATACAGCGTTTAAATGGAGTTTTTTATGGGGGTGCTTTTCAAGCTGGCCTAAGATTGGAGGGATAATGTAACCAGATCATTGGGGAAAACTTAGAGATTTGTGAGGTCTTTTTCCTGCAGGGTGGAGGCTAACTTCTCTTCTGCCAGGGTTTGGGAACACCTGTTACAACCATTAGAAAAGGACTCTTAGGGTCTTTAGGGAAGTCTGGAGTGGTGGCAGCTGAAGGAGGGGGCAGGAGACCCTGGCCATTTTCTCTTGAGGGAATGGAAGGCTCTTAATGCTGTTTTAGCCTTACTGCTATTAGGAAAGTCTGGGTATGGGGTCTGGCCACTGGAGCTCCTTAGGCAGGGGCTGAGGCACTTGCATGCCTTGAGGGTTTACAAAGTTTACAAAGTATACAAAATTGACAAAGGGAACCCAAGGCAGGCAATGCTTTCCCTGCAGCTTGGGTTGGTATCAATAGTCAACACATGCTGATGCAGGGAATCAAGCATAGCTTCTCTGAAAAAGCAGTCAGTGTCCTTAATTGCTGAGCCATTTCACCAAATTCTGCAACATTTTATTTTTAGTTTTGAAACACATATGGCACAAAAGAAAAAAGATCTTTGCACTGATTAGAGATTATAATAATTGGAATTCTATGTACATATAATCAGAGTGGATTGAGGATAGAGAATGACTTTAAAGAGAAATAAAGATTACATGAAGAAACAGATTTGACTTATTTGTTAAATCATTTTATCATGGGAAATAATTTCTAACTACTGTGACTAAGAATAAAAAGAAAACCTTTTGTAAGTGTTACAGCTCTGAAGTGAAAGGCATCCTTGCAGTTGGGAGCTAAGAAATACCACAAAGTCACACTGCAGAACAAACCTCACACAAGAGATTTATTGGGAGGGAAAACTCCAGGAGAGTGGCTGCCTTTGCTCTGGTGATAAACAGAACTGAGCGGACACGGGCTCTATTTAGGGTTCTTGGGTGGGGGTTGTGTGTGTGTGGAGATTTCCAGGGTGAGAATTGGTGAGATTTCAAGTCCTGAGCTTGGGGAAGCTCAAGGATTGGTAGGTTTCTGAGGCAAACTTCAGAGATTGTCAGGTTTTCCTCTTCAGGGATTGTTGGGATTTGTTTCCTTGTAGAATGGGCCTGGCCATTCTCCCACCTCAGGCCTATACAACTATTAGAAAAGGATGGTTGGAACTGTTAAGGAAGTCTGGGGAGTGCAGCCTGACTGCTGTAGCTCCTCAGGCCTGGCCACTTTCTGCCTTAAGGGTTTACAAATTTTACAAAGTATACAAAGTTTACAAAGGGGTCCTCAGCAGCCAAAACTTCCTCTGCTTCTTGAGTTGGCATGAATACCTTTCCTCCACATTCAAAAGAGAAAAACTAGCCACTCTAAGACTAACAGTAACAAACTGATTTCAGAATGACCTTGTAGGAATCATCGGTGGTCCAGTGTGAAGGAAGGGAACAGTCAACGTGGAAGCAGCAGCTATCTAGATATTCCAGTATATGAGCTCTCTTGCAAATGTCAGATGCCCTTGGCTTGGGACTGGAATTGTGCATACTCACTATGTACTATTTCTGGTGTGCCGGGAGCCACCTGGCCCAGAGCAAGGAGCAGTGCTCTGAAAAGAATGCTGATTACTATCTTAGGCAAATACCTAGATACTTCCCCATTCTCAGGTTTTACAACTTTAAGATATTTCCCCGTCCTTAGGTTTTACGACTTTAGATACTGCCCCATTCTTAGGTTTTACATTAACTCTAAGTCAACTGCTTCGGAAGAATCGAAACCTATACTATAGACCCTCCACCTGCTGACCTCTGTGCTGCCATGGCTACGAGGAATTTCGGTCGTGTTTTTTTGCTTAAAAACTCATGCTGTTGTCAGCAATAAACGGAGCTTGACCAGAATCCTGTCTTGCTCTCCTTCTTCGTGTCTCTTGTCTCCCATACTCTTTCTCCAGGTTTTGAGGCCCCTGCTGACTGCCCTGCGGGTCGGGGAAACTGGTGATTTTTCCAGGCACACAACTTCTTCTTCTTCTTTTTTTATTTTTATTGATACTTTATTTACAAGCACACTGCTTCTTTAGCATCTGTAGGAGAAGGCTGACAAAGTGTTTTCCTGTAGAGAGGAGAGGGTTAATTCATTTTTCAGATGTCCTGTATTATATTTCTTTTTTGTACTAAGAATATCAAATTCAGCTACTGTGGTTTCCTCTTGACCCCAACATTAGGCCTCCATTATATTAATTATACTAATGTGATCAAGGAACATGTGTAAGATCAATTCCTTGAACCTAGATTATTTCCTCTGTTCCAATTTCTCCATCCAAGAGCAAATCTTATTGACTTGTCCAAAATCCACCTAGAATATTCCTCCTTTCCAGTTCCTCAATCATCAATACAGTTCAAGCCATTTTTCTCTTTTTTTCCGAATTGGATATGATTCTTTGTTAGTCAGTTTTGGTTGTCAACTTGAATGGACAACTAGAAAATTGGTAAAGCACACTTCCAAATGTGACTGTGAAAATGTATGTTATGAATCTCAACAAACTGGGCAAGGAAGGCCTACTCTGAACAGAAGCATTACTATCAAATAGGTGAAACTATCCCCCCAAAAACTAACCCTTAAAACCTATCAAATGTGTAAAAGTAAACTCCAAAAAACAACAACTCACATCTGTGCACAAATTGAAGTCTTTCCAAGAGGGAGCATTTGCTTGGCCTGTAGGGTTCTGGCTCCTGATTCTGCCTTTGAATTTTAACTTATAACAGAAAGCTATCCAGGCTGGCCTTGGACCAGGGCTGCATTATTGGACCTCTTCAGACTCTTGGCTTCCTGGACTAAGAAGCCATTGTAATTCCCAGTTCTTCAGTTTTTCTATTTCCATTTTAGCAATATCCTGACTTTGGTTCTATAAGCAAATTTCATGAATCTCTGCTACTATAATATTGCTCCTAAGTTTTCTAACTCCTGTGCATTATTAAAAGCAAACACAGACTTGGCTTAACATTTAGGAAGAATTTGTCCTTTTTTTGATACTTTATTTACATTTCAAATCTTTCCCCGTTTCCAATCTCCCCTTTGGAACCACCCTATCCACTACCTCCTCCCCTGCCTTTATGAGGGTATTCCCCCACCCACCCACCCATTCTCATCTTCCTTCCTTGGCATTCTACTATATTGGGGCATCTAACACCCTCAGGCCCAAGGGCCTCTCCTCCCCCTGATGGCCAACAAGGCCCTTCTCTGCCACATATATGGCCAGCACCATTGGTCTCTCCATGTGTATTCTTTGGTTGGTGGTCCAGTCTCCGGGAGCATCAGGGGGTCAGGCCAGTTGACACTGTTGCTCCCTCCATGGGGCTGCAAACTCCCTCAGCTCCTTCAGTCTCTTCTCCAACTCCTCCATCTGGGACCTCACACTCCGCCCTACTGTTGGTATGAAGTGACTCTTGGGTATTCCGAACTTTTGGGTTAATAACCACTTATCAGTGAGTACATACCATTTTCATTCTTTTGTGACTGTGTTACCTTGCTCAGGATGATATTTCAAGTTCCATCCATTTGCCTAAGAATTTCATGAAGTCATTGTTCTTAATAGCTGAGTAGTATTCCATTGTGTAAATGTACCACATTTTCTGTATCCATTCCTCTGTGGAGGGACATCTAGGTTGTTTCCAGTTTCTGACTATTATAAATATGGCTGCTATGAACATAGTGGAACATGTGTCTTTATTACATGTTGGAGTATCTTCTGGGTATATGCCCAGGAGGGGAATAGCTGGGTCCTCAGGTAGTATTATGTTCATTTTTCTGAGGGACCACCAAACTGATTTCCAGAGAGGTTGTATCAGCTTGCATCCCCACCAGCAATGGAAGAATGTTCTTCTCTCTTCACATCCTTGCCAACATCTGCTGTGACCTGAGTTTTTGATCTTAGCCATTCTGACTGGTGTGAGGTGGAATCTCAGGGTTCTTTTGCTTTGCATTTCCCTGATGACTAATGATGTTGAACATTCCTTTAGGTGCTTCTCAGCCCTACAAGTTTCCTTAGTTGAGAATTCTCTGTTTAGCTCTGTTCCCCTTTTTTTTGATAGGGTTGTTTGGATCTCTGGAGTCTAACTTCTTGAGTTCTTTGTATATATTGGATATTAGCCCTCAATCAGACATAGGATTGGTAAAGATCTTTTCCTAATCTGTTGGTTGCCATTTTTTCCTATTGACAGTGTCCTTTGCCTTACAGAAGCGTTGTAATTTCATGAGGTCCCATCTGTTGATTCTTGATCTTAGAGCACAAGCCATTGGTGTTCTGTTCAGGAACTTTCCCCCTGTGCTCATGTGTTCGAGACTTTTCCCCACTTTCTCTCCTATTAGACTCAGTGTATCTGGTTTTATGTGGACGTCCTTGATCCACTTGGACTTGAGCTTTGTATAGGGAGATAAGAATGGATCAATTCGAATTCTTCTACATGTAGATTGCCAGTTGAGCCAGCACCATTTGTTGAAAATGCTGTCTTTTTTCCACTGGATGGTTTTAGCTCCTTTGTCAAAGATCAAGTAACCATAAATGTGTGGGTTCATTTCTGGGTCTTCAATTCTATTCCATTGATCTACCTGCCTGTTGCTGTACCAATACCATGTAGTTTTTATTACTACTGCTCTGTAGTACAGCTTGAGGTCAGGGAGGCTGATTCCCCCAGAAGTCCTTTTGTTGTTGAGAATAGTTTTTGCTATCCTGGGTTTTTTGTTATTCCAAATAAATTTGAGAATTGCTCTTTCTAGGTCTATGAAGAATTGAGTTGGGATTTTGATGGGGATAGCATTGAATCTGTAGATTGCTTTTGGCAGGATGGCCATTTTAACTATATTAATCCTGCCAATCCATGAGCATGGGAGATCTTTCCATCTTCTGAGGTCTTCTTCGATTTCTTTCTTCAGAGACTTGAAGTTCTTGTCATACAGATCTTTCACTTGTTTGGTTAGAGTCACACCAAGATACTTCATAGTGTTTGTGACTATTGTGAAGGGTGTCATTTCCCTATTTTCTTTCTCAGCCTGTTTATCCTTTGAGTATAGGAAGGCTACTGATTTGCTTGAGTTAATTTTGTATCTGGCCACTTTGCTGAAGGTATTTATCAGCCTTAGCAGATCTCTGGTGGAGTTTTTCGCGTCACTTAAGTATACCATCATATCATCTGCAAATAGTGATATTTTGATTTCTTCCTTTCCAATTTGTATCCCTTTGACCTCCTTTTGTTGTCTAATTGCTCTAGCTAGAACTTCAAGTACTATATTGAATAGATCAGGAGAGAGAGGGCAGCCTTGTCCAGTCCCTGATTTTCATGGCATTGGAATTTGTCCTTTTATGTTCAAGATTACAAATGTAAATTCCACTCATGTATTTGAGACCTTAAAAGGATATAATGTAGGATTTTCATATATGCTTAATGGAGGAATTGCTATGTTTGAAGTGACATAGAAATGCAGGTATCAGAAAGGCAATATATATGACCATTGCTGTGTCCCCAGTAAATCACTATGTGATTTTAAGAAAAGCATGGGTTTGTTTACTTCCCTTATCACTGTGATCCAGAGTGACCTGGTAAAAAAAGTTCTCCATCATGCCCTCTTTGAGGCTGTCTTTCTTGGAGTCTGAATTTTGACAAAAAAAAAAAATTAAAAAAACCAACCAACCAAACAAACAAACAAAAAAACCCAAAAAACTTTTTAAGCTTTTATTAAAAGTAAGAACTTTAGTTAAATTTTAAAGACTCTATAATTCGACTTCATGGAACTGAGGAAGTCCCAAGCTAGGCAAGTACTCTTTGAGTGAGTGTAACACATAACCTGAGAGTCTTTCATTTTAAAACCTGATCCACCTTATTTCATCTATTTCTGACACAGAGACTCCATGTAATCACACTGTCATGAACAGGCAATAGGCTCCACACCACCCACCTCATCACAACCCACCATATCACACACCTTATGATCACATGATTGATGAGAATACATTAATTTGGTATTTTCCATGATTCCACAAATTAACTTTTCCCTCCATCCATTGGTAATCCCAGCTGCAAGGTGTGTGCAGAGACTCACAGATACTTGTGAGGGGATATGCCTTAATTTTTTAAAGTCAAAACTTGTGAATATATAAGCAAACTGGACACTTTCAAATTGTTGAAAGAAAATGCCTTTGTTAATAATTGTCAAATAAAATGTAAATTATAGAGAACACTTTGAAAGTGCAATATATATGACCATCTATCTTGTCTACCTGAGAAGACTCCACCAGAGTGGAGACAGTCCCAGCTCAGTTCTCCTTGATAATGCCTACCACTGGGATTCTGTCAATAACTGAAGTAATTTAGGGCCTACATGTAGCAGTAGGTGATTAATGCTACTCAAATCGACCCCAGTGCTGACAGCACATGTTCTTCTCTGCCTGTCCCAATGTTATAATTTCCTAAATGAAACACACACACACACACACACACACACACACACACACACACACAGAGCTTTATATTTTAGTATGGATTAAGAAGCTCAGTGGCTGGACCATTCCAAACCTCCATGTGGCTAGCACACTCTCCTTTCCGATATTCCTGAATTATTACTTATTAAAACCTATATTCTATCTTGGCTGCCCTGGATGCAGGCCTATAGCTATCCTGGGCCAGGATCTTACATGTTGGCTGTCTCTCTGTCCTGCACTTCTCAGGCCTGATCTTTCTGCTTTCCTGGCATGGTAGTTCTCAATTCTTCTTTCCCCTCTGTCCCCTTGCCAGCAGATGCTCAAGTCCCACCTCTGTTTCCCTGCCCAGCCACTGGCCACTGGAAACTTTAACAATCAGAACCAACTGGGGGCAGAGACCCTCCAGGTCTTACATATGGATTTTTGTGCAATTTTGGGAACCCAATAAACATAATACAAGCATTAGACCAAATCCACAACACCTACACATTATGTAGGTAGTTCAGATAGCTGCTTATCTCTTTCAAGACTTCAACCTGCTGCTACAGATAGTAAAACTTCAGGCATTTTTACAATGGTGGGCATAGCCTTCTGTATCCAGCTGGTACAGGAAATTCTGGGAAGGTTATTCTGGGTCATATAAGAAAGCAAGAGGGCTTGAGAGATGGCTCAGCAGTTAAGAACACTGGCTGCTCTTATAAAGGACCTTTTTACTTAATCGCCCTGCTGTTAAACAGCATGTGTTAACCACCAGATATTAGTGCTTATTTAAGCACAAATAATAGTTAATAAAGAGTTAAGTTTCCCTGGAGCTTAATGAATCACAGAACAATAATAGTTAATTTTTATCACAAAGCAATACGAAAATTAAATCTTCAGTGCTTATTTAACCACATAAAAGTAAAAGAAAAGAGTTATTTAGCACAGAACTGTAAGAAAGAATTAAGTTTCCTTTGTGCTTATTTAATAGTAAAGAGTTACATTTTTAGTGCTCACTAAAACACAGCAGGATTGAGTTACCAAAACCCAGTAGCATTTGGCCTTAAGGATAGCATGAGTTTACGATCGGTAAATATTACCAAAAGTAAGCTACCTTTGCCCCAGCAATCACAACTTCTGCCACCACAAATAAAGCCCCCATTGCTGCCTTCCAGACCTGAAATCCTATAGATGCCGGGAAGGTCACTAGCAGTTATGTTTGAATAGTATAAAGAGAATCAAGCAAAACTTGTTTACTAGGCTTCTTATCATGAAACCAAATGTATCAATATGAATCTTGGAAGGTGTCAGTTTGAGTTTTTCTATGATGACCTTTCCCAAAATTGGTAGAATTTCTGATTAGATCTCATAATAAAGCTACTTGCTACCTCTCTTCCTGCTAAGTTCTAGAACTTCTAATACCTCTTCTAGGAGTTCTATAGGAATTATCTTCATCACATGACCAAAAGACCGAGGGATGCTGTGTCAGATGGGCCTTAACATTTTTGATAGGATTCCTAGATGCCTGCTGGTTCAGTGAAAGTTATGAAAAAAAAAAAAAAAACAACAACAACAACCAACCAACCAATAAGCAAACAGGATTACATTCTTCAGTAGTTTTTGTTACTCATTTAGGGGAAAAGATGTAGACTACATGAGAAACTATGGAGACAAAAACCTCTTAGACCCTGAGTGATCAGACTTCAAGAAGATAAGCAGTCTCTTCAGATGCTGACCATCTCTTCAGTTAAAAATATTCAGTTGCTGCCATCAAGGGAGGTTGGAAACATAGCTTCTTCTTCTGTTGCTTTGAGAAATGCTTAGAATGAAGCTAGATTTTATGCTGGTTGTGTTTTTATTTTTCCAAGGGTTTAGAAAGGTGTTTTTCATGTGTATCAAATTGTAGACTGTTTTTGTTTATCCCACAGTGCTTTGAAGAGGTGGCTCCATTGTTTTTGCACCTGCAGAGATTTTGATGAGGAGTCTAGTGTTACTCTAGCTTTGGTTTCTTTGTTTCCAAGACATCTTCCTTTTTCTCTGATTGGTCCGAACAGACATTCTCCCAAGTATTGTGTGGTTGCCAGAGACTGCTTCCTATCATCTTTTTAAGCGATGTTTTTAGCCAATCAAGGTTTTTTTTGTTGTTGTTTTTGTTTTTTTTTATGTGTATGTATGTGAGTCTGAGTGCATGTTTGTGCACCATGCACATGAAGGTGCCAGTGAAGGCCAGAAAAGAGTCTCCTGGAACTGGACACATGGATAATGTGAGCCACTGTGTGTGTATTGGGAACTGAAGCCAGGTCCTCTATAAACAACCAGTAATCTTAACCTCTGAACTATCTCTCCACACTCCTGCTACACACACACACACACACACACACACACACACACACAACTTTCTTATCTTAATATTTTCAATGTAGTGACAGTGCTTGGTCTGCTTGGTCTCTTTGTAGGTTTTCTTCCTGGAGGTCTGGCCTAGATAGTCAACAATCTAGGGAGATCATAGGGCTCTCTTCACAAGCTACAGCATGGAATAACAGAAGAGCGTATGTACTCTTAGATTACATCAAAATTATAAAGTGTGTAATTTCACTTTATTTTTTAATCCACTTTGAGTAAGAAGCTGCTTTTAGTGTCTGCTTATGTTTTAGAGTCTGCACTTCTGTATTATGTTTAATTCATCTATTATGTCGAACCTCTATTGAATTTTAAATTGTGCAATAACATTTTTTATGTTCATGGAATTTCTCTTGTCCTTTTTTTCCTTTTGTAACAATCAGTGCTTACTTCATAATCCCATTAGCTTCTGTAAAATTGTGAGAAGATTATGCTAATTTCTGGTTAAGTTTCTTTCTATTTCCTATAAGATATCTGTTTTTGTCTCTTCAGACTTGCTAATATTTATTCATTCTAATCTCTATAGTTTGTTTAAAAATCTGATCTACTTTTTTTTCCTGCTAATAATTGGAAATTAAAGCCCCATTGAATTATACAAGGCAGTCAGCATGATCGTGGTCTGTAGATGTTATACCAGGTTTTATCTTGAATGGGATGTTAATGAGGGCATCTTTTTCTTCTTTGATGGTATATCACATGGAGCTTGCAAGTGTGCAATAAATCATCTCACTTTGAGCACTTTTGTTTAGACTGCTCTAATAATAGCCCTTGTGTTTCTCTCCTCAATTTCAAACCTATGAATAAACAAAGAACTCAGCTAACTGAAGGATAGACTTTAGTCTGAAGCCAAATGGACTGGCTTATACCGCTCTATTTCCACTAGTTAAAAAATATGACAGGATATAAAAAAATAAAATTTTAAATAAAATAGAGAAAAATGAATCCAGGAAACTTGGATTCTAAAGATTGAGTCATCATGTAGTCACAGGAGTGGATAGTACATAACGACTTGAAGATGTATTGTGCTACTGAGAGGTTAGAAATGTGAGGCTTTCAACAATGGGTTTCCTGGAATGAATTAATTTCCATTTTCTGCGAGATCCACAGCATTATAAAAATCTGTGTACCACCGGGTTCTTTACCTACCACTAATACTGTGCAAATGGAATAGGTTGAACCTTATTTACTATTTTTTGGTAGCAAAAATAAGGTGGTATCTTGTGTCTTTTCCTCTTCATCACAAGGCTTTAGTATATTACTACCACACTTGTGATTTTGTGGGACTATATCAAAACTTGTGCATTTAAAAGCAGGACAGAGACCTGACATATTAGTCAGTCTCTCTCTCTCTCTCTCTCTCTCTCTCTCTCTCTCTCTCTCTCTCTCTGTGTGTCCTTCTTTCTCTCTCCCTCCCTCTCTCATCTGTGTGTATTCATGAGAACTCCATAACATGTATTCTTTCTTTTTTTAAAAAGAAAGTACTTTATGTAAATGGTTCAGAAGCTAAAGAAACTCAGTCCACTTTGTAAGGATCTAAAACCCCTGACAGAATTACTATTTTCTTCACATGCCAGTTTAGAAATAACTAGACTCAAGTATTCAAAGTTGGATGATGTTAGAAATATCAATTTACTGTGTTCAGGCCTGTAAAACTCTCACTCATTTACTGAATCAGACTAAAGTATATTTAATTTAAATTAAAAAGGCATACATTTATAGTCAATAAATCTGTAAGTTAAAAAGCAACCATAGCATGGGATTATTTTGTAAGCTTTCACAGAAAAAAAAAAAAAACCCAAACAACTTCTAATAAGTCAGAGCTTTAAAGAGACAATACCAGCCTTTCACCAATATTCCCTATGCATGCAGTGGGAACTACTGAGATTTCTAGATGAAAAGCATTTTTGTGGTGAGAATTGCTATGTGTGCGCCCAGGTGTGCAGTGAAAATCAAGAAGGTAAAAGTAATTTTATATATAGAAAATCTTTCTGGAAAGTAATTCCACTGTTCATTGTTTCCATTTAAGGATTATGGCATCAGTAGAGAGAAAAATATTTCTGTGATGATTACAGCCAGCTCTAGAAGTGACCCCTGTAGTTCTTTGCCTATAAAATGGCAGGACTCAGAGAATGATGTCTCCTTGGTACAGACAATCTGTAGGTATCTCATGATTTGAAAAGAAAATGTAATCAAACCTCAATGTGAGAAGGTAGAAATCTGAGCTGGCAGAGCATGTAAAAGTTTAAGAATCCTCCAACTTCCACATAATGAATTAATTATTAAATTCAATAAAGATGGTCCATGTTACTAAACAGTTGATTATGGATATGGATAGGTTTTCTTTTTTCGAGACAGGGTTTCTCTGTGTAGCCCTGGCTGTCCTGGAACTCACTCTGTAGACCAGGTTGGCCTCGAACTCAGAAATCCGCCTGCCTCTGACTCCCGAGTACTGGGATTAAAGGCGTGCACCACCACTGCCCGGCTAGAAAATACTTTTTAAATATATAATTTCCTGATTATTTTGTCAATAAATGTTTACCTTATGAGATTAAATTTTATGAAGTTAAAGCCAACATTAAATTGAAATTCATTCAAAATTCTGAAAAAATTGTAGGCATGTACTGCTGAATTTAAAAGAAATTCTGATGATGCATGCATAATGGTTTTCTTTTCATGTACCTGCCATTTTTTCTGACCTAAAATTTTTTAATTCAGATGGATGACATGAAGTATTCTCCAATGAATACACTGAGTTCCATTGGTTAATTGTTCCTATAAAATGTAGCATAATTTTACCAACAACATTCAATAAAAATAAAGGTAGTTTAGTTCGGTAGTAAATGCTGTTAAATGGACAGAAATCAAAAAGGCATGGAGTTATAAAGACGTTTCTTGGCATAGGATCAGAGTTAGAAGACACATTAATCCCAGCTCCTCAAGTTAAAATTGAAACAGTCAAGTTCTAAACATTGAGACTTTAAATCCAAGCCCAAAACATGAATTAAATTTAGTGGTTGATTCCAAGACATTTCCTGGTGATCATCACCTCCTGCTGTTCCTATTCTTCTGAAGTTACATCCTGTATTGAATAATGAGTTGACACTATGTGGTCAATAGTGTTACCAGGAGCCCACCAGAGATGATCCCTCAGGCACAGTGTACAACCAATTGAAAGTCTTTATTTTAGCCATCTGGGACTACACTCAGGTGTAGCTCAGGACTGAATTGCTCAGTGTCCAGCACACCAGGGTTTTGAAGGCAAACAAACATACAAACAAACAAAAAACCACGCCCTGGTATCTCACCAGGCAGCTGCAGGGGGACTTCATAGACACAAGCACTTTAACAGAAACTAAGATAAGCAGTTAGCTGGGGGTGGGAGGGGAGTTCCACACAAAGAGGCAGATTAACAGAAGATAAACTTAGCAAGGACATAATTAACCTTGGCTTTCTAGAATAGAGTTGGGTTTTATTCCATGGAATTCTCTATCAAGGAGAGCAAATTCTAGTTAAACCTGGAATGGCCTCAGAAAGAATCCAAGATGGAGTAACCTTTGCACTATCTTGTCCTGTCACAATAGGATGTGGAAGTGGCACTTTTTAGAACTCAAGATATCGGAGTATGTCTCTTTTCTTTTTTGTCAGTCATTTATGTATGTATGTATGTATGTATGTATGTATGTATGTATGTATGTACACTCCAGACTGTATTGCTGCCCATCCTCCCAGACCACCCTTCGACTGTTCCACATCCCATACCTCCTCCCCACCCAGTCTCCATGAGGGTGTCCCCTCCACCCACTACTTACCCAACTAGCCCTCTAAACTCCTTGGGGCCTGTAGTCCCTTGTGAGTTAGGTCCATCTTCTCTGACTGAACCCAGACCTAGCAGTCCTCTGCTGTATATGTGTTGGGGGCCTCATATCAGCTGGTGTATGCTGCCTGATTGGTGGTCCAGTGTCTGAGAGATCTTGGGGGTCCAGGCTAATTGAGACTGCTGGTCCTCCTACAGGGTTGCCCCCCTCCTCAGCTTCTTCCAGCCTTTTCCTAATTTGACCACAGGGGTCAGCAGCTCCTGTTCGTTGGTTGGGTGCAAATATCTGCATCTGACTCTTTCAGCTGCTTGTTGGGTATTTAGGAAGGCAGTCATCATAGGTCCCTTTTTGTGAGCGCTCCATAGCCTCTGTAATAATGTCAGGCCATGGGACCTCCTCTTGAGCTAGAACATACTTTGGGCCTGTCGCTGGACCTTCTTTTCCTCAGGCTCCTCTTCGTTTCCAGGCCTACAGTTCTTTCAGAGAGGAACAATTCTGGGTCAGAGTTTTGACTGTGGGATGGCAACCCCATCCTTCACTTGATGTCCTGTCTTCCTGCTGGAGGTGGGCTCTATAAGTTCCCTCTCCCTACTGTCGAGCATTTTATCTAGGGTCCCTCCCTTTGAGTACTGCAAGTCTTTCACATCCCAGGTCTCTGGTGCAATCTGGAGGGTCCCCCCAATCTCCTACTACCCGAGGTTGCCTGTTTCCATTCATTTTGCTGGCCTTCAGGGCTTCAGTCCTTTTCCCTCACCCAATACCAGATGAGGTTCCCCTTCCCCCACACACCCCTGTCCACTTTCCCTCCCAGGTCCCTCCCTCCCTCCCTACTAGTGATTGCTTTCTTCTCTCTCACAAGTGGAAGTTGCCATCCTAATACCCAATAAAATAGACTTTCAACCAAAAGTTATCAAGTGTGATGAGGAAGGACACTTGGTATTCATCAAAGGGAAAATCCACCAAGAGAAAGTCCCAATTCTGAACATCTATGCCCCAAATGTAAGGGCACCCACATTCATAAAAGAAACTTTACTAAAACTCAAAACACACATTGAACCCTACACAATAATAGTGGGAGACGTCAACACCCCACTCTCATCAACGGACATACCTTGGAAACACAAACTAAACAGAGACACACTGAAACTAACATGTTATGGACCAAACGGATTTAATAGTTATCTATAGAACATTTCATCCTAAAACAAAAGAATACACCTTCTCAGCACCTCATGGTACCTTCTCCAAAATCGACCATATAATTGGTCACAAAACAACCCTCAACCAATACAAAAAGATTGAAATAATCCCATGCATCCTATCAGATCACCATGGCCTAAGGCTGGTCTTCAATAACAGCAAAAACAACAGAAATCTCACATACACATGGAAACTGAACAACTATCTATTCAGAGATAACTCGGTCAGGGAAGAAATAAAGAAATTAAAGACTTCCTAGAATTTAATGAAAATGGTGACACATCATACCCAAACTTATGGGACACAATGAAAGCAGTGCTAAGAGGAAAATTCATAGCACTCAGTGCCCTGGTAAAGAAAATGGAGATATCTTACTCTAGCAACTTAACAGCACACAGAGAGCTCTAGAACAAAAAGAAACAAACACACCCAAGAGGAGCAGAAGGCAGGAAATAGTCAAACTCAGGGCCAAAATCAACTAAATAGAAATAAAGAGAACAATACAAAGAATCAACAAAAACAAAAGCTGGTTCTTTGAGAGAATCAACAAGACAGATAAACCCCTGGCCATACTAACTAAAGGGCCAGAGACAGTATCCAAATTAACAAAATCAGAACTGAAAAAGGAGACATAACAAAAGAAATGGAGGGAATTCATCAGATCCATGATCAGATCCTACTATAAAAGCCTATATTCAACAAAACTGGAAAATCTAGATGAAATGGATGGTTTTCCAGAGTATGTCTTAATAAACCTTGAATTTGATTTGATAATCTTGTTGCTCTCACTTTGAGAAGTCTTCTATCAAAATCTACTTGGCAAGTGGTGATCTCAGGCCACATGGATATCTTAAAGCTGATCTTGTAAATAGATCTAGTTACATTCCCTGTCAGCTGTCCAAAATTAATTGCTAGCTTTCTATGTGCATCCTGTTACACATTCCTCCCAATGCAAGCCTTTCAAATTATACTGGCTCGCCTCTGACACTGACCACATGAGAGTTTCTTAGTGGGACATAGCTAACCAAGGTGACCTAAACCCTCAACATAGTAAGGAACTAAAATATATCCTTCTTGAGCCACTAAGATTGGGAATATATTTTTTTTGTGTGTAGAAACAGATGGTAGAGTGAAACTAGAAGTAAGAAAGCATGTGAAATTCTATTCCTTCACTCAGAACAGCAACACAAGTCTTCAAAGGAAATGTTTCCTCCCTTAAGTCTATTTAACTCTGACATTCAAATGAACTCTAGCTCTTTCTTTCCCTTCTAACCTGTCTAATTGTGCATGTCCTTACAGATCGATCGTCCCAAGAATATCATATGACATGAGTGTTTTCATTGCTAATTTTTGTTAATAACAATTTTTATAGAACTACTTTGAAGCCTGTTCTGTTAATGTCCCCATTTTATTGGTGAAGAAACTGAGAATAAGGTAAAATTTTACATTTTATTGTTCCACTTTTAAATAGTAAAATTAGAATCCAATTCTAGCAGTCTACCTAGAGTCTATATCTTTAAACAAGAATGCATTGATCTATTATACTGCTCTTACTTTATGTGTAACTTGTATACTCTGCCCAGATGACAGTAATATCATAAAGGGAAGGAGCAATACTTGTGTTAGTTTTCAGAGTTCTCAACACTTTATTATGATTATGGTTTCTTTATTGTTATATATTAAATAAATGTTTTATATTCCTCTATATTAATTTATCAATAGCACTTAAAGGCATTTTTACTAAAAAATTTATCAGGAGCAAATTCTTACTGTAGTTTCATTATTTATGTATATGTGGGCAGTGAGTATGCACACAAGCATGTGGGTACCCATGGAAGCCAGAAGGCTTAGATGCCCTGGAGCTGGAGTTCCAGGCAGCCTGATGTGGATGCTAGAAGAAAGCCATCTTTCCAATCCCAGAATCTAAAGTTTAACTGCTGTGCCTGAGTCTCACATTGTCACTGTCAGGTATGCATATTTTTCAGATGCTATTTAAGTCTGCAAGAAACTCAAGTTAGTATTATATAAATAAAACTTTTCCATAGTTATCATAATTACAGAAGGTCAGCCTTCTGTTCCAACCAAGTACTCATGCAACACACATATTTGTTTCAATTATTTGGTCAATAAAACCGCGATGAAAAATGGGCATGAAAAATTCTTCACAGGTGATTCCAGATGTGGACAAGTTGAAAGCCAAGATTAGACATCACAATGGCTAACAAGAAATGTCTCAAAGCCCAGCAATATTGAGTGAAGTGTTATGTTAGAAAGACATCACTTAATTTAACTCTCTATATGATCATTCACTTAAAGGCAACACCAAGACTGATTGCCCACCCCCATCCCTGGATCCTTGATGTGGTTTTACACTATTCAAGAAGAGTAGGACCAAGGGAAGCAGGGCTATATTTTTGTCTGCTAAATCTACTACTCAAACTAGATTTCTACTTTTAGTCTTCTTTTATTTGCCTCCCCACCCTGGCATTCCCCTACACTGGGGCATCTATCGTGTCTTCACAGGCCCAAGGACCTCTCCTCCCATTGATGCCTGACAAGGCCATCCTCTGCTACATATGCAGCTGGAGCCATGGATCCCTCCATGTGTATTCTTTCGTTGGTGGCTTAGTCCCTGGGAGCTCTGGGGGGTCTGGTGGGTTGAGGGTTGATATTATTTACTTTTAGTCCTCATATTCCATAATTTCTTTTTCATCTGTTCTGCAATCCAGTGTTTTTCTCCCCAATGGCTGTTTACACTTTGTCTTGACTTTTGTGGAAGTTTGTCATTTATATCTTAGTAGTAAAGCATGTACAAGGCCCACAGTTCTATCCCAAGCACAAAACAAACAACCAAACAACCCATAATAATTATAGCTAAAATATAAACTTTAAGAACATCCGCGAGCAAAATACTGCTATTTTGGTAAATGTATTGCCTAAAAGAATGAGGCCCTTGCTTTTAAATGTTTCATTAGTTTGGAGAAATTAAATTGATTAAACACAACTCATACCTAAAAAAAACCATTAGATATATAAAAAGGCTCAGATAAACTATAACTTTATAGTAGAAACAATAGTAGTAGTATCATCCAAAAAAATTCCTCTTAAGTACCAAGGTTAGGGTTTGGAAATTTAGCTCAAAGGTAAAGAGTTTATCTAGCAAGCACAAAGTCCTGGATTTGGTCACCAGCTCCAGGGGAAAAAGAACCATTTACAAAAAAAGATGGGCTTCACAAAAGTAGTACAAAAGTATTTCTTTGGTAAAATGTATAATGATTATCTTTTGTATCTGTTCATAGTACTAAATGAAGCTATGTAGTACAAATGGTACACAAAATGCTAGAGCAGTCATGCTGGCACATCAAAGCCTTAATTTTTATTTTAAATTAAATAGACAGTATTACATTATTTACAGAGCAAATTACCAGGTGAAAATTGTCTGTATATGTGTGTGTGTGTGTGTGTGTCAGAGTATATTTAGCTGGTAGATGGTACCAGAATCGAGTAGTATAGAAGCAGGCAAAACCCAGCAC
Organism: Rhynchomys soricoides; assembly: GCA_019843965.1. Lineage (NCBI taxonomy): Eukaryota > Metazoa > Chordata > Mammalia > Rodentia > Muridae > Rhynchomys > Rhynchomys soricoides. The sequence continues at coordinate 164,521 of JADRCH010007427.1, forward strand.
TTGGGAGGCAGAGACAGGTGGATTTCTGAGTTTGAGGCCAGCCTGGTCTACAGAGTGAGTTCCAGGACAGCCAGGGCTACACAGAGAAACCCTGTCTCGAAAAACCAAAAAAAAAAAAAAAAAAGAAGCAGGCAAAAACCAGTCCTATGGGGAGGGCACCAAAATAAGCAAAAGGAGGAAGGGTGAGGACTAACAAGGATTGTCAGAGACCAAGTCCACAAGATATCAATCCCAAAGCCAAAACACAGGTCTCAGATAAAACTGCAGTATTAACCTGAGGTCCTTAAAGGAGAGGAAAGGAAACTTTCAAAAGCCAAAGATTGACTGAATTACCTGAGGCCAGGAAGAGACAGCACTCAAACGTGATGTCACAGGGTGGTCCTCCCTGTTGGCCCTATGGCCCATCTTATACTGCTTACTCTCAAGACAGGTGAAGGACCATTCTTCTGGGTCAGAACTGGTGCCTGCCATACAACAAACCAAAAAGGGTCCCTTCTGCTGACATATCTGATGTGTGGATAAGGGAAGCACCCAGTATCCTGGGCAGCCAGCCCTCATCTTCCACAGTTCCTGTTCAGATACCACAGATCAAAGACCTGGGCACTGCTGTGTGTCAGAAGCAACAAGCACTTTACTTTCTGGTAGTTCTTGTGTCTTTTAGTCGCTGTCAACCCTCTAGGGGACAGTAACATCATGGTTTTTAGTTCTTGTTTTTGGCTTGAATGCTGTGTGTTTTGTATATCTCCACAGCCCTGTACTAGACTGTAATGGAATCGCCTATTTAAAGACATTATGTGATCTCAGATGTATCCAACTGTTTTGAGTATGATGGAATTGTTTCATTTCTCATGTTAATGTGAGAGACGTATGTCAAGTGATTAGTTAGTTGATGTATTTTTTTAATTTGGTATTTAAATAAAATATTTCGGGGAAAAAGTTTAAGAGGGACTCTTAGATGTGCTCAAGTGACTAGTAAGTGAATAAGCGTGTGACTGTAGAGATGACAGTGTTATGGATATGACAAAGTCCTCTGAGATGCTGGCAGTTTTAATGCCATGAGACTCATGGCTGTCATACTTAAGCAAAAATATTTTTCCCAAAATTAAATATATACATAAATAATTTCTCCAAATATATAAATAACAAAAATTTATAGCAGAAAGATCAAATCACTTTTACAATGCTTCCTTAATGTTACTGAAATCAGCCTTTGCTATTTTAAATTAGCTACATTTGGGGAAATACCATGTGGTCACAACATTTTAATCATAGGGTTTCTTTATGCCAAATGTCAAAAGCAAGTTATCTTAAGCAGGAAAAAACCAGCTTTAAAAAAATAAATCTGTAGAAATCACTATTACCATGAATTAACAAAATACACAATAGTAAGGAGTTTACATGAAGCAGATGTTTTCTTTTCTTTAGGTAATTAAAAAGTAGTATAGAAATTTTTTAATGCTGAGAAAACTAAGGTTTTCACTAGATTATTTCTGATTTCTGTACAGTGATATCCTACAAATTCATAAGAAAAATACAATAATTTTACCTAATTAAAAGAATGTAATTACTAAGAGCTTATGCAGTATTTTTACCATCTGATCATATTAATATATAAGAAAAATAAACTGTTGGGTTTAAAAATAGCTTTATTTAGCATACCAAAACCACAGAAATGTAAGAAAATTGTATCTAGTATAAACATAAAAAGTTAAATACCATAATTTAATGTAAACCAAGCATTTGAAAATGTGAAGTATTGTAATAAAATACATGCTATTTACACAGAACTTAGTTAAAGCTACCTCTGTAGTTACTGGATCAGATTATCAATCTTGAAGTTATCATTAGCAATCAACAAACATAACATCTCCCTTTTTTATTAGTCAACAGGAAAAGAAGCAATTATTTATTTAAAACATATATAATTTATTGTGACATTTAGAGCAAGAAAGCAAAAAGTGCCAGTTCAAGGATTCCACACACAAGCAATGTAGGTGGAGGCTTGAAAATCATTCTATTGGAGGAACCTTGAGCAGATCTTCTTATTTAAATATAAATTGTTTAATTCAATTTATTTACTGCTTACAAAGGTATTAAGTATATTCTGCAAAAATAAATCTTCATTAAAAATGATCAAAGGCAAATGCAGTATCAATCAGGTAGGAAAGGCAAAGCATAAAAATATATATTATTCCCAGATAAGCACCTTAATTATAATAAATGTTAAGAAACTCAGTTTATAAAACCAGAAGGGGTAGCAAACGGGATTTTAAAAGTATAGAAACCTAAACTGTACTCAAACACAACAAAAAAGTGTAAAATAAAAGTTCATGACGTAGTATTTTGATTATAATCTTAACATAAAAAAAGCTGCCATGAAATTTATGGTTAGTGCAGCTATTAAATTACTATGAAATAGTGTTTTCTCTGACCAACAATCTAAACAGCTGTCATTACTGATCAACTTATTTAGCTTTTGTTTCAAGAACCATCATTCATTGTTCTACTTCAGTTCAGAAAGTGTTAAACCCAATATTGAGACTTCAAAATATAAAGTAACTTTACAAGAACAAAAACCTAACTTAGTGGGAGGATGTCTTGTTATTTTGTCCAATTCTGTAGTTCTTAAAATTTTGGTTTCTGTATCCCCACTTAAACTCTTGGGGGAATCTAGACTCCAAAGAACTTTTGTTTTTGTGATTTATATCTATCAATATTTAACATGTTAGAAATGAACTGAAAAAAATTAAAGCACTAATTCACCTAAAAATTAAAAATATGCCAATATAAATTATTTTTATGAAAAATAGCTATATTTTCTTTTTAAAAAGATTTGTGTGAAGGCTGTATTGTTTTGCATTGTTCAACTCTGTTTTGAGAGAACTAGAATAAAGTGACAAATAATGTCTTCAGATAGGATGAAAATATTTTGGCTTCATAGATTCCACAGAAGACTATAACTCCTAGGGTTTATGGGACACAATTTGAAAACTGCTGGTCTCATCTAAAGCCCCCAATATTAGTGTAACACACACACACACACACACACACACACCCTTAATTTTCAGTTACAAACAACCCATAACTCCTCTTGTACATTGGATCAAACATCTCCAACTTCAGATTTAATTAGAAACAGGCAATTATCATATAGTAAGGAAAATATTTAAAGCAATATTGTCATGGTGAGACCAAATACCTTTTCACCTATCAGACTTATTAACTAATTCATGTACTTTAGTGTAAATTCCAGGATTTCTTCATCCAATACAGCACTGGTAAATGTACTTAAATTGGCATAGCTTTTGTTCAGTCCAGATTATGTGCGAAGGTAAGTAAAAGCCCATCCACTCAGCTTAGGAAAATATTAACTATTTATAGAGCAGCTTGTTCTATTTCTCATTATGTAAAAACTCTGATAGAATTCTAGGGAAACAGGGAGAAACGTCACCTTGAAACACAATAATAACATTAGGATCTTACAATGAAATAGTTCTGCATACTGAAAAATTATTTGTATACATGTCATCTCATTTAACCTTTTTTCTCTATACTTTCTGAAATATTTTATTTTGGCAATTCATTCATAACCTACTCCCTCTCCTCCAAGGAAAAGAAGTAAAACTACTGCAGCTAAAAAGAAAGATAGAATATAAAACAGCAACATAAGGAGATCTACTGGAACTAAACTAGATTTAGTGTACATCTACTATATCAGATACTGTGTAATCTTCTTCTATCAACAGAACATTAACACAAAAGTCACAGCTTATAGCTAAATAAAAAATTGTGTGCTAATAACTTTGAGAATAAGATTTTAACTTGTGCAAAACATTAAGAAAATGATTCAAAATTGCTTTTGGCTAAATTCTTGAGTGTATGGACAGTTTATAGTAGCGTTGAGAATAAAAATTAGTGTTAAAGATGTTATTGCCAACCAGACAATGAGCCATGGAGTAGTCAGTATCTACTCCCTGTCATTAACACAAACACTATTTCATTACCTAGAAATACTTGCAAGCAAGATATTAATACGAGTGGTATAAAACATCCAAAGATGCTACGAAAATTTTAATGGGACAGTGTTTGGTAATCAGCCAAGAAGAAAAACCCTAGTACAAAATGAGCTAAATGCTACTAATGATCAATGATTTCTCTGCTATATACTACAATAAAATACATACAGTAAATGCTACATGCTCTCTCTCTGTGAGATGTTTCTACAGTTGAGGATGAATCCATGCATATTTTTTCCTTTCATGAAATAGAAAGTTAACCGATGTCTTTAATTAGAAAACATGCATGTTGCTGTCTATCACATACACTGTCTATGCCCCCTGCCTTTTCAATTTTGGTGAGTAACACCGTCTTTATGGGTGGTGTGGTAGAAGTTAGTTGTACACAAATTGGATGGTACACATGTGGCTATATGCATTCATGTATATTCCTTACAGCACATAAAGACTGCCACTGACAAGTCTTTCCTTCATGTTTCCTCTCATAATAATAATAAGAAACAAAACTAAAGATAAATCAAACCAGTAAATGTGAAGTGGTATGCTCTAAGAGTCTAATAAAATAAGTCAATGCACATTTATGTAGTAGTAAAGTGCTAGAAAGTTTTTCCATTAGTATTTTAGAAATGATTAAAGTAAAAACAGTCTTGCAGCTTCATTTGATGGTGGTTACCACAGGCACCATAGCAATGGCATTAGCTGAACTGGAGTTAACTATGTCCTCATATTCTGGTGGTGGGTCTAAATGAGGTTCTGTTTCACTCCTTCTCAGGTTCAGTTGGCCAGTAGCTTCCTCATAGGTTGGTGGAGGATCACAGTTAGAAAGGCGAGTGGAAACTGAATCTGAGCGCCCAACAACATATTCCAAAAACCCTGGAGACAATCCACTGCTATCAAAGACTTCATCTGGTGGAGGAGGTGGAGTAATGATGTTAAGATGTTGAGGGAAAGGAATGTGGCTTTCAGTCACTGTCTGTCTCCGAGTTTTGTTTCTTAGAAAGCATCTCCAGATTAAGAAGATGACCAGGAGAATAATGAAGAGGCCAAAGATTAATGGAAAGGTAAGATAAAATTGAAACCAGTCACTTCCTCTGTTGGTTTCTCCTTGTTGCGCTTTTGTGTAGGTGCTCCAAAACTCCTTCTATAAATACAAAACAAAATAAATAGGTAAAAAAAGAAATCAATATGGTCAAAACATGATTAAGTATGAACAAATACTTGTGTTCAGATATTGACAAAAAGACAGAATCAGATGTGTTAAGTGACATACATAGCCTTATTTTCCATACCAGTGAATAACAGAGAAGGCCATCAGAATGGAATTATTCCCTGAGAAACTGGTTATCAGATAAAAACATCATTAATTTGCTATATTTAATGAATCTATCAACCATCATAACTTATGGCTCAGTACACTGACGTTTCAAGTCTCTTGTGGTTTCATGGCTGAATGAGAGATAGCAGTGGGCTGCAGTTCATTTGTTGGTGCTCACCGGTACCCACAAAGAGTGATTTACTGAACAGTGCTAGATAAGGAAAAGCTCAAAATCCAAAAGCTGAAATATAGTATCTATGATTTCTACAACCCTGTAAAGTTGAAAAATTATAAGCGAAACCATTATTATTTAGGGATTATCTATAGATCATCATGTTTATTCTGGGTGCTGCCTACAATAGTCATAACTCAAAGCTCTTTAAGATTTAGAGTTAGAGTTATTTACACTTTTAGCTGTGACATTTTAAGAGTATGAAAGAGTTTTGCACTCGGGAGAGGACCATAGTCTAGCTGTCATGTTTTAGAGTGAAAATTAGAGGAGTAGGGAGATGTTTCAGTAGATAAAGTACTTGCTATGCAAGCATGAGAACCTGAATTGAATACCTATCACACGTGTACTCAAAGAATATGTACACACACATATGTATATACAAAACAAAAAAACAATTAAGAGCTGAGTTTTCCTCTTTTAAAGATAATATCAAATCATTCACCTTTACAAATATAAGTCAAAGGGCTGGACATGTTTTAGAGTACTTGCAATATAGATATTTGTCTTAGTCAGAGTTTCTATTCCTGCACAAACATCATGACCAAGATGCAAGTTGGGGAGGAAAGGGTTTATTCAGCTTATACTTCCATGCTGCTGTTCATCACCAAAGAAGTCAGGACTGGAACTCAATCAAGTCAGGAAGCAGGAGCTGATGCAGAGGCCATGGAGGGATGTTACTTACTGGCTTGGTACCAGCATAGTGGGTTATTCCTGTGACAATCTGACCATGTTTTGGGGAGGACTGTAGAAAGACTTTGGAACTTTGGGCTAGAAGATCCATTTGGTGTTAAGAGCTCTGTGGGATGTTGTGTAGGAGCTTGGAAGATAATGTTGAGAACAACAGTGCAGAAGTGTAAGCTGAATAAACCATTTCCTCACCAACTTGCTTCTTGGTCATGATGTTTGTGCAGGAATAGAAACCCTGACTAAGACAATATGCAAGTAAATGTAAGCACGTATAGACATGTAGTTATGAACTGTCACTCTCCATATCCAAATCTGAGATTCTTATTATGTAAGACCCATCATAATTACTACTATCTGCTGGTTAAGGCTATTATATATTTTTAGTACCAAACATTCAGCAGATATACACTATGATTTCTAATAGTTTTGTTTGGGACACCCAACATACATTTCCTCCTCAACCCTTTTATCAACTGCAATGCCTTATATACAGATGTTACCTATGAATAAAATACATAGTATTCCCCCAAGAAGCATTAGGGTGGTATAGAAATTCTGTCACTGTACTCTGGAACAAAGACTTTAAGTTTCAAATGAAAAAAATATCCGGTATTTAAAACTTTTCATGTTTTTTGGGAACTATTTAGAAAATTCAAAGGAAACTTCATGTAATTATAAAGTATTACATTTCTTCTTGAGCCTTAATTTCTTTACCTGTAAAGTGGGACAATAGAAGTTGTTTAAATAGTAAATTAGATAGCATATACAGCACATCTAATTTTCTTATATATAAACTCTCAATAGTAATGATTATAATAAGTGTTATGTCTGCTTAAGCCTTTGCTTCCAAATGACTAACTTAATCTATATCTTGAATAAGGGCACCCTTGGTGTCATTCATATGGTCCTTTGTCCTTATTTTCTTCCTTTTTTGTATTAGTCACCTTTGTGTTATCACTGAGAAGATGTTCAAAGAAAAGAATTTAAAAGAAAGGAGAGTTTTGTTATTTTTTTTTGTTGTTTTGTTTTGTTGGCTTTTGGTTTCACAGCCTTCAGTTCACTGTCCCTGCCTCTGTTATGTCTGGACTTGCACTGAGGTAACACATAATGACAGGTATGGTGCTACAGTTTCTCACTTTATGGTACCAAGAAGTAAATATGGATTGAGGAATGTATCTCTGTTGTAGTACAAAACAGAGCACCCAACAATATGCCTGCCTGAGAGACCATCTTCTTCCTATGGAGTTCTACCGCCTAAAGTTTCCACCACCTTCCATTAATACGAATCCACCAAGTAAATTATTGTATTGATTATGTCAGAAGCCTGATAATCCAATCACTTCTTTAAAACATTTATTATCTAGGGTGCGTATACATGTGTGTGTGTACCCATGGAACAGCATGTGTGTAAAGTCAGAGGACAACCTTTAGGAGTCAGTTTTCTCCTTATCATGTGAGCCCTAGGGATTGAATTCATATCATGAGGCTTGGCACCAAGTACTTTTATCCAGTAAGTCAGCTTACTGTCCCTTAATCATGTCTTTATGATTTATTCTACCAGCTGGGGACCAAGAGTTCAACATATGAGCCTTATGAGGGATACTTCATGTCCAAACTATAACAGGTTTTAATTCTGACATGTTCAGTTTCCAACACATACCTGGGGTTTCAAAATCAGATATACTATAGGTTTATAGCCTTTATATAAAATACCAAATCTTCTAAAGAAATATTCTAGTCCCTAAAACGGGATGTTTACAATCTTACACTCATACAGCATTTAACGTACTTGTGGACATTGCAATGATTCAAAATGGTATCTTCTCTAAGTTGCATGATTACTGCAAACTTCTGTGATTTTAAGATTAACTTGAGTACACTATGAAAAAGATTTTTGATAAATGATATGTAAATACTCATGATTAATTGCAGTTTAAACCAATCAACAAAGAGACTGGAAAGACAGCTCAATGGTTAAGAGCATTTGGTGCTCTTACAGAGGACCTGTTCTTCATTCTGGGTAATCATATAGTGGCTTAAAACCAACTCTGACTCTAGTTTCAGGGTATCTAACACCTTTTTCTGAACACTGAGAGAACCAGGCATACATATGGAATACACACACTCAAACACACACAGGGAAAATATTCATATACATAAAAATAAAATGAATGAATCTAAAACAGTATTTTTTTTTTAAGATTAAGGAGGAGGCTAAGAGGTAGGGCTCATCAGCAGTTAAGAACTCTTGCTGCTCTCCAGAGGACCTGAATTTAATTCTCAGCAATTCATGACATCTCACCATAGTCCAAAACTCTAATTCCAGGAGATCTATCACCTTCTACTGACCTCCTTGGGTACTGCACACAAGTTCTCAAATATACATGCAGAAAATATACTTAGGGCACATAAAACAAAAATAAGTAATAGAAAATTAGGAGGGAATCAGCCAGGTTGAAAATATGCCAGCTGAGCATGGTGACATAGACCTTTAGTCCCAGCACTCTGGAGACAGAGGGAGGAAGATTTTTTTGTGAATTCAAGGCCAGCCTGGTCTACAAAATGAGTTCCAGGACAGCCAGGACTACATAGAGACACCTTCTCTTAAAAAAACCCAAAGAAGATGAAGAAGAGGAGGAGGAGAAGGAATGAAAAAAGAATACAAAGTATGCCCCATATATCCAGATGTAGCATTTATTTATTTATTTATTTATTTATTTATTTATTTATATAGAACAATTATAATATTATCAAGTGATTCTTACTTCACTTCTATTAACATTATAAAATGCAAATGAAAACTCATGAAACATGTATATAAAGTTGGGGTTTTGGTGCTAGGGCAGACCCTTAAGAGCCTTACACATGCTAGGAAAGCTAGGTTCTCACAGAGTTTTCTTATGCTTTTAATATTGTATACATTTTATACAATGGCCAATTTTACAACTGGTAATTTTCAGTACATGCAATGACATCTCGAATATAAAATTTAATTATATGAAGTGTTATTAATGCAGAAAGCTAGAAGAGAAACAAATCAGTTGCAATTTCATCACAAAGACATAAATCAGCATTATTAATGTTTGGGGTATATATCTTTAGAAACATTTTGAGTCTATTCAAATGCTTCCCTTTATCTTCACGTGAAATTTTACCACCTTTCTTGTCCCTTAGATCATGACATCTTGTTTCCATTTTATCTTATCAATGAACACAAATATGCAAATATGCTTTCAAGAAATTAGATGTCACCTTAGAAAAAACAATAAACTATATGTTGTTAAAGCATGATCCACATTAATTTGGAATAGTTAAGCATTATCAATGTACATGAAAAGGAATGGTAGAGATAGCTCAGTGGTTAAGAGCACTTGTTTCTCTTGTAACAGGTCTGGGTTCAGTTCCCAGTACCCACATGGTGGCTTATACCCATCTATAACTCCAGATCCAGGGGAATTCAATTCCCTTTTCCAGTCTCCATGAGGACAAGACCCACACATGGGGCATAGATATGCATGTAAAAAAAGATACACATGACTAGAAAGTAAGCAAGCAAGAAAGAAAACGTCATTTTTATATACACAGTTTGCATAATTCATTTTTTTGTTTCTTTGATATGAGAGGAACTTAAAAATCCTAGCGCTAATACTCTTGTTTGATTGAGAAAAGTTAGAGAAAAACAATCAAACTTTTATTTTGAGGGGGAAAAAGGAAAGGACCTTTTAGGCTAACGCAGATTTGTTAAACCTATTTTTTTTTTTTACTTAACACGGTGTAAAATTCTTCCATATAACCAATACTGTAGGTCCTATTATCAAGTGAGGGAATGAAGGCTCAGAGTAACTACATAATAATAGACTTTTTACTTGTAAATTTCAGCTGGAATTTCAACCATGAGGCCTGGACCAGAGCAAATAAAAAGGCAATCTGCAATAACATGTAAAATATTCTAAATCAATCTGGCCATCTCCTGAAAAATTGAATGGTTCCTTTATGCTTAATGTAAATTAAAAGTAAGTCTGCATATCTTACACATAAAATATTTTCAATTAATGCAAAAATTATCTAAGTAGAAAAGCACTGGCAAATTATTTCTTTGAGACATGGAATTATTTTGTCCTTGAGACCAGGGGTCCAGAGGAAGAAAGAGTGACTAAAGGGAATTTATATTTTCCTGTTTTGTTACATTTTGTTTTGTGCCACTAGAGACTGAACTCAGGGCCTTGCACATAGCAGGCAAGCACTACACCATTAAACTATAACCCAAGAAAGGGAAATTCATAATTTTAGAACAAGCTAGAATTATCCAAATGAAAAATACATTCTAAATATATCATAAAGGTTAGAAAACTCGGCCAGAGAGAAGAGGACCATGGGGGCAAGCATTTTATTGTGGCAGGGAAATTATAGAACAGAATTCAGTAAGTTAATGATTCTCTAAAAAAATATTTGACTTTCTATCAATGTGATTTTCTATTTGAATTTCCTTATTGCCACTGAGTGATTCAAGCAATACCTTAACAGCTTTACAAATAACTGGAAAGAGTAGAACTGTAGCTCCACCTTCCACATCAGTGCTGTGGTGTGTGAATGCAGCTGGGGCAGATTAAACACAGAGGTGCTAGACTACATTTCCATCCTCACTGTCATTGGAGTGGTGGTGGGGGTGGAACACAGCCTAAGATAGGTGCTCAAGCCTGGGTGAAGCTAGGATTCCCTAATTCCCAGACACCCAGAGTGTCCATGTCCAGAGGGCAGGGGGGCTTTCTGTGAGAGACTTAGGTGGTATGGCTTTTTATGAAGAACACTAACCCCAAGGTGGTTCTTGATGAGAGAGACAGTCTTTATTTGTCTAAACTGTTTAATGGTAATGAAAAACGGAGCATAAGACGAACTCTGAGTGGACCAGAGATTAAATACCTTTTGTCAGAAGGAGTGTCCAGGAAGGGAAGCTTACTGGCTAAATCCTCGGGCCAGCCCATCTAGATACCTTATTTGTATGGAAAACTCTGTACTCTGTGCTATGTGACTAGTGGTCAGGATCCTCATGCAGGGTGTTGTAGGCACACGCTCCAGGACAGGAACCAGGATTGGAGTAGATGAAATAAATGCCTACTGTTTTCAGATTTGAGAATTTACTGGTGTTTCTGAACCAGCTCAACTTTCTTAGTTTTTGTCTGGTGACACAGTTCCACTTGCCCCACATAGAATTGTATTTTAAGAGTTAAAAAAAAATATATGTGTGAATGTTTTCCATGTGTGGAGGCCAGAAATTATAGTGGAATCCACGGAGATGGAGTTACAGGCAGTTCGACTGTCTGACACATGTGCTAGGAACCAAACTCAGGTCCTTTGGAAGAGCAGCAAGGGCTGTTAACAACTGAGCCATCTTTTCAGCTTCATAATTGTTCATAATTTACTTTATTTGATTATCTCAAAATCCATTTGGGAAAGCAGAGAAGTGGGGTGATTTTCCAGTCAGTTTAAACTGCTGAGGATGGCTCAGTTGTTAAAAACATTTTCTTCATGCACAGTCATCATAAAAGGAAGACAAATTAATAAAGCAAGTATCTTGAAGGGATATGCTTCTTATGCTTAATATAGACTTATTGTGATTTATTTTTTGGAACTTGACGTATTGCCACTGCTTCAAAATCACTGTTGACTTAGTAAGGAAGGAATAAAATAGCTACGTTATAATGTTACAGTTTAAATCTGAACTATTTCCTAATGGCCAATACTTTGAATATTTGTTGCTTAACTTTTACGGTTTAGACATTTAGATTTGTCAAGCTGGTTAGATTTAGAATTACCTAGGAGACATGCTTCTGGTTATGTCTGAGGGTATTTTAGGGAGGTTTAATTATGGATGAAAGGCCTCCTCTGATTTTTGAAAGCACTATTCCACTGGTGAGAGTACTAAACTGAATTAAAAAAGGAGAAAGTCATCAGGGTACCATCATTGAATGCATATCTTTCCCTGTTTCCTGGATATAGATGCAATAAGAACAGTTTCCTAATTTTCCTGTTACTACAGATAGAATCACTGTGACCATCAAGCCTTCCCCATACACATTGTAAGGTAAAATAAACCATTTCTTCCTTAAGTTGCTTTTTGTCAGGTATTTGATAGCAGCAACAAGATAGTAACTAATACAGAGAACTGATACCAAGAAGTAGGCCAATTGCAGTCATAAATTTGTCCATGTGATAAGTTTATGTGGAAACATTTATGGCAAGAATATGGAAGAGTTTGCAGTTGTGGGCTAGATAGATAAATGTTACCATGCTATAAGTAGAGATTAATGGGCCATGGATCTGCAGTCTATAAAATTACACACCAAAATAAGATAATAAGTAAGGACAGGGGAAGCTCAGCACATAGGTTCCAGAGGGAAACAAGGATGCCATTGAGAAGATAGATTCTGGCTTATATTACACTCTGGGAAAGTCAGGCCATTTGAGCAATTTTCTGAAAATGTTTGTGAGGCTGAATGCAAAAGTAATGGACTAAGTTATTTAGTGAAAGAGATTTCAAGAGAAAATAACATCCTAACTGTGACATAGTTATTGCTCACTGTTCTTATTCACGTTTCCAGTAAAACAGAGAGCAGAGAAATATCCGCTTTGGTAAAGAAAGGAACAAAACAGAGTATAAGCAAGTTATATGAACTTAAAAACAGATTGCAGACATAGGGTGTGTAGAAAGCAGCTAAAGAGAAACTCCATTGTTCAGCCCTGGAACAATAGGAATTGAACAATTTACAAAATGCAAATGAGCCAAGTGTATTGGCACTCCTTGATCCTAGCATTTGAAATACAGGCCAGCCTGGTCTACATATTGAGTTCTAGGTCAGCCAAGGATACATAGAGAGACCCATCTTAAAAATGCAAATTTACTTAAAAAGAGCAAGCCAGAAACTAAGAATGCTACTACAGGGGTTCTCTGCTCCAAAATGGCCACCTAGGAAGATATTTTCCAGGTTTAGAGATTGTTTAGAACTTTGATTGAACTGCTCAGTGGGACTTTTGAGCAATGTTTAAGCTGTTAATGCTATGGGACATTCTGAAATTGGAATTTTGTATTAGAAGTTGGCCATAAGACTTTGAGAGTTAGTGGTGGGATGTTAGACACAATGAGTAGAATTGGAGTAGTTAACTAAAATGATTATTTGTATTACATAATAATAATAATAATAATTATATATGCTTTGCCTGCAGGTATACAGTGTACCATATATGTACCTGTTGCCTACAAGGGTCAGAGAGAGTGTTAGAACCACTGGAACTGAAGGTTATGATGAAGTTTATGAACTACCATGGGAAGACTAAGAACCAAATTCAAGCCCTCTGCAAGAGAAACAAGAGTTCTTAACCACTAAGCCAAACTCTCTAGCCCCTGTGGTAGTCAATTTCAGTTGTCAACTTGACTGGATTTGTAATTACCCAGAGGATACAACTTTGGGAATGCCTATAAGGTTCCTTTCCAGGGATATTTCACTGGGGTGGAAAGAACCATCCTGAATGTGGAAGATATCATTTCATGGGTTGGGATCTAGGACTGAATAAAAAGAAGAAAAGATAAAATCAGGCTAAGCATTCATCTCTCTGCTTCATGAGATTGTGGAGGCAATGTGTTAAGATACCTCATGCTTTCACCAAAATAAACCCTTCCTTAAATTTGTTCTCATTAGGTATTTATTTATTTATTTTGAAGTTATTGTTTTTGATACAGGGTTTCACTATGTTGTTCTGGTTGTCCTGGAATTCACTCTGTAGACAAGGCTGGTGTCAGACGCCTGCATCTAGCTTTTGAGTTATGGGATTAAAATGTATGTGCCACTAGGCACAACTTGTTATGTTGCAGTAAAAAGAAAGTAACTAATATACCAGCCAAGGTTGCATTTAAAACTGTGGAACATTTCAGGAAGTAGGGCCTAACTGGGATTCATTAGTCATTAGAGATGGGCCTTTGAAAATTATACCAGGTCCCGTTTTCTAACTTCAATCTCTGCTTCTTGATGGATGTGTTGTGAAAAGCCTCCACTATAGTGCTCCCACTGAGCTCTTCTAATACGGTATTTCACGCCATGATAAACTGAAATCTGAAACCATAAGCCAAAATGAATTTTCCTCTTTTAAATTATTTCTGTCTGGTATTTATTGTCATTTTCATGGAAAAGTAACTCATATAGGTAAGTAGCCAAGTATCTACCATATTTCTAAATGGTGGGAGACAATAAATTCAGTGATATCATTTTAGACTAAATATGTTCAGTACATTGGGTTTTTTTTCCTGCCAAGTAACACCTATGCTACAGAAATCACTGAGCAAATAAATGTGAGCACGTCAGAGTCATAAAATAGTTGAAATTGAGAATTATTTGGCAGTACCAGATAAATTCATATACTATTACATGTTACTATAAAATAGTATCATAAAGGGGTAAAAACATGGCTCACCAGACCAGTTAACAGCATTTGCTGATCTTACACAGGACTTGGGGTTAGGTTCCCAGCACCATCATGACAGTTAACAACTGTTTGTAATTGCAGTTCCAGAGGACCTTACATCTTCTTCTGGCCTTTGAGGACATTGGCACACATACAACGAACAGATATATATGCAGGCCAATACTCATTCACTACACATAAAAAATAAAAGTCTGTATCAGCAAACATTCCCCATTAATATAGTTAATGCTTTAGACTTTGGAGAACATAATGTCTCTGTCTTACCTATTGACTTTACCTTTGCTGTAGAAACACAGTGTGCACAATATGTTCATGAATGGTCATACATCTGTTCTGAAATTTATTTACAAGAACAGATTGGCTGGATTTGGCTTCTAGGCTATATTTTTCCAGCTCATGTTCATGATAAAACAAACAAGTTGTCAAAATGTTTATAAAACAGAATGATTAAAAGTGTGCATATTTGGTATTTGTATATGTATGTATAAAACATAAATGTAAAGCAGAAATTATCTTGTTTCCTAGGACATTTGCTACTTCAGTTGTTATTGAATTACAGCATATTTTCAGTGATTGATCCAGTGTGTACCTGAGGCCATGGTTGCATAAATCATTTGAGCACTGTTATTTTTCAGCATCTTAAGTACATCTTAAGGTGTATCCATGGTAACAAGCAGGATGATAAAGAATACTTCATAAACACAAGGTAGATACTCATTACAAAGTAACTTGTTAAGATGTAGATTCTAATTTAGGAAAAATGGGCTTTAGAATTTGCATTACAAAAAAGCTGTGAGGTCAGATGGCTAATGCTAGGCCATAGATGACTCTGAATGATATGATGCACCAATTTTCAATGCCTGCAAACCAATGCCTTAGCTCAGAGGCTAAGACATTTAGTCTGATAGAGACCTAGGTGCTATTTCCACAGCTCTTTGGTGACTACTTGAGAACCTCTATGCCAAAGCTCACAGTAAACTATCAACTTTACTCTTGATGATGTTAGTAAACATTTTTCCCCTTGTTTTTTGAGACAGGGTTTCTCTGTGTAGCCTTGGCTGTCCTGGAACTCACTCTGTAGACTAGGCTGTCCTGGAACTCAGAAATCCGCCTGCCTCTGCCTCTGCCTCTGCCTCTGCCTCCTAAGCACTGGAGTTAAAGGTGTGAGACCATATTGCCTGTCTGATATTAGTAGCTTTAATGTGGCCCCTTTTTCTCATTTACTCCCCAACCTTGACTATCTACTCTTGTCTGTTTTAAGTCCACATACCCTGGAGAGCAGGGCTAACACTACAACTTTTTGCTCCTCTTCTATTTAAAAAGTGCAAGGGTGCCATCTATCTTCCTGACAAAGCAACAGCTAAGAATTTTCCCTTTTAAATGTACAGTGATCTCATTAGTTGTAATACAAGAGAGACCTCCAGTGGCAAAATATGTGATGTGTATTCTATTCCCTAAAGCCTAAGTACCAGAAAGAAATCTAGAACTAGATATAAAATGACACTGGCTGTCATGGTGATTTATGTATAATAAATGAAGTACAGTGTATTATGTACTAGATAATTTACATATATAATCTTCATAATGAAAAGGGATCAATTCTTTTGTTATCCTTATCTTACATAAGAGGAAAACAGAGGCAAAGACTTAAAGAAATTACATAAGATTATAGAAGACAAGTAGTTAAATAAAGTGAGATTTTCACCCAGAAATCTGTGGATAAAAGACCACAATAGCAAAATGTTCCTCTAAAACACAGAAACAAGCATCCACAACGAGTTGAGTTTTTATAATATACAAAAATGATTGATTCTCTTCATGTGTAGGAGAGAGCAGTGTATTGACATTTGCACATGGAGGGACAGAACATAAATATGAACACGAAATATGCTCAGGTTCATATAAGTAGAGACCTGGTTGACAGCTCCTAGAAAGTGGTTGGATCCTGAGGGCTCTGTCCTGATCCTTTGTCACTGATTCAAAATATAATGATATTATTGGGAATTGATTAAAGGTAGGTGGTCAAGCCCAGTTGTGGGAAATATGTTACTAATGGTATGCTGTGGAAAGATTTAGCTTGTTCCTAGGTCCTTCTCTCTCTGCCTTCTAGGAAGCCATAATATAAATAGACAGCTGCTATGCTCTTCCACTGTGATACTCTGCCTCACCCCAGGCCCAGAGTTGTGAAGCCAGCTAAAAATGAAAGCCAAAACAAAGTCTTTTCCTTGAAATGGTTTTGTTCAGTATGTGGTCACAGAATTGAAAAGTCTAGACAGATGTTCTCAATCAGCTAAAGAAAGACAATAAGAACAAGTTAGACTGGGGGTGGCAAAGGAGAAAGAACACTTTTTAGAAACTTGATTAATATGACTGGAGGGATGGCTCAGTGGTTAAGAGCACTAACTGCTCTTTTAATGGACTCAAGTTTAATCCCCAGTACCGAACATTATAGCAGCTTACGAACACACATAATTTCAGTTTCAGAGTATCCCACACCTTTTTCTTGTTTTCTTGGGTACCATGTGTGCATGGTACGAAGATATCTGTAGCCAAAATACTCGTATACATAAATTAAAGACTGATTAACAAAAATTGTTGAACCAGCCAAGATGTCTATCAATAGGTGAATGGAAAGTGAAAATATGGCACATATAAAAATAATATTCAGCTATAAAAAAATGATATCATGACATTCACAGGAAAATGGATGGACCTGGAAAGTACAATATTAAGCAAGATGAGGCACACTCAAAAAAAAAAAAAACCTCACATATTTTATCACATAGGCAGATGGCAGGTAGCCTTATTATGTATACATGTATTCACATAAGTAAGTCTAAGGGTGGGTAGAGCAACAAACAAAACAGAGAGACAGAGACAGAGACAGACAGAGAGAGAGACAGACACAGAGAGACCGAGAGAGAGACAGAGACAGAGAGAGCCAAGAGAGTAATAAGTAGTGATGAAAGAGGTGGGGTGGCAGTGGAAGTGGGGGGATGCAAGTCAATTAAACATACTTTGTTCAAAACTGTCATAATGATATTTAACACCTTGTATACTAATGTGAAATAAGGACTAAGAATGTAAGAAAAGGATTTGAAGGGAGGGTACAGGTAAAAGTCATGGGAGGGATATAAGAGAGTGACAATGACAGGGACATAAGAGAGCAAGGGTGATGGTAATTTAAGAGTACTGCTTTATATATGCCTAAAATTGTCAAAGAATAAATTTAATAAAGTACTTTTAAAAGAATCATCATATTTATTGTCTTAGTCACTTCTCTATCGTTGTGCTAAGACACCATAACCAAGGCAACGTATAGAAGAAAGTTTATTGGGGGCTTACGGTTTCCGAGGGTGAGTCCATGACCATAATAGCAGAGAACATTGAAGCAGGCAAGCAAGCATGGCTCTAGTACAGGAGCTTAGCTTACATCCTGATCCACAAGCATGAGGCAGATATGTGTGTGTATATGAGGGGGATAGCTAACTGGAAATGGTATATGCTCTTGAAACTTCAAAGCATACATCCAGTGACACACCTCCTCCCACAAGACCATATCTCCTAATTCTTCCCAAACAGTTCTACCGACTGTGAACCAAGCATTCAAATATATTAGACCATAGAGGCCATTCTCCTGGACTCTTAGGAGTCGAGGTGTACCTAGCAGAGCTCACCAGAAAGAAAACAGAATATGGCAAGTATAGGCAGGGTAGCTACACTTAGAGGAGGCATCCAGAAGAGCTGCTGTTCCTACGGTGAGACAAATAAAATATAAATGCTTCTCTACACACCCAAAGATTATACTAAAATCTAAACCAGGCAGATACACTGAGAATGAATACCAGTGCAAACAGTAGAATAAGGTAATGGTTAAAGGTAAGAGGAGCATCTTTTTTGGGTGCTTGGCTGTACTTGCCATGCCCTGTTTTCTTTCTGGTGAGCATTATATCTATATGATGATGTTTCTCAAATGTCAATTTCAAAACCTGACAATCCACCTGGGCTGGAGAGATGGCTCAGTGGTTGAGAGGTTCAGAGGTCCTTAGTTCAATTCCCAGCAACCACATGGTGGCCCACAACCATCTGTAATTGGGATCCGATGCCCTCTTCTGGTGTGTCTGAAGACAGTGACAGTGTACTCATATACATGAAATAAATAAATAAATCTTAAAAAACAAACAAACAAAAACCCTGACAATCCACCTGGGCTCCTATAGGAAGAGAGCACATGCTAATTGTCTCCAACTCCACCATGACATTCCTACTTTTATGTGTAATTGGAATACAAAATTTTATATATTTTTTTCACTCTTGTAGCCCAGATGCTCCTATTTTAAGCACCTTCAAGTTAATGATAGCATCATCATCAATAGTTAAACCACAATGCCTATAACTGTACCATCTCCCATTCATTACCACCAATTCATGGATAAACCATGTTTACTTGTCCCCTCTGGAATTTGCCTATGCTTCTACAAACTCTCAGTTAAGAGTTCAAGCAAAACTACTTTTTCACCTGGACTAGACCCAATGACTGAGGGCTATTAACATGACTGGATAAAGAAAAGGCTATAAATTTGGTAAAGTACACTGCTGGATGGATCTGTGAGAATGGCTCCAAAGGTGATTGGCAGGAAGGTAAGCAAACAAGGTGAGAATGAGGTCATTTGAACATGAGAACTACTATCTATTAGCATAGACATACATGCAAATTCCCATACATATACAACCAATTTTAATTAAAAAGACAGAAGAGGAAGCTAACACGACTGTACAAACTTTACATTTTTAAAATGCTAATTATCTTGCTGCAATGATGGCCTACATGCATCAGACACCAGATTCTTTATCCCCCGCATTCCTACTTATAAGTGCAGAGTAGTTATAGAAGTTTAACTGATCTTCCTTTTACAGGTTTCTGGCTTCTCAGACTGAGCTACCAAGACTGATCAGCCTGTACACAGCCACTGTAGCAAAATCCAGCCTTTGTTCCTACATACATTTTCATAAATCCCCTTTTATAATTATGTAACTGTCACTGATCTCTACTTTAATTCTCCCTATCCTCTACATTATTTAAAGCAGCCAGTTTACTGATTTAACGTTTACTTGGAATTTATGCTTTTATATTTAATGGTTTAAATACGACCTTTATATCTGACCTCATGATTTTTCAGCCCTTCTGAAGAGGTAAGACTTTGTTTCTGGGGGCAGGCAGGGGTCAGAGTGACCATTTTAGTGGTATAAATAGTGTACTTTATAAGAAACGGGAACAGAAGCATTATGAAGGTAATATGTATGCCCCACTGGTGATCATAATAAATTCACCCTGTATTTCTGGAGAAATCAGGCTAAGTCAGACATTATTACCATAGCCCAGTGTGACCTGGTCATATTTGTGTTTTGGCCACACACAATTTCATGGCTTCTTTCTTGCTACCTAGAATTGAGAAACATTAATTTTATTAAACTAAAAGTATTTAGGGAAAGTTGAAAACTTCTTTTAGTTTTGGAGGTTATCAGAGATTGAACTAAGGGACTCACAGGACAGATGAACATCTGAAGCCTAAGGTTCTTTTCTGAAAATCTTTGCTCCATTTCATTTCCTCTATTTTAAGCCCACAGACAATCTCTCAGTTATACATGGACTAGGTCCAGACAACAAGGTCCCAATTCACCTATCCAATCACATCCTACCCTACTACCCTTTCCTATCCCATGCTCACAAGGTTTATAAGAAGGGCTACCCTTATATCATAGAGACCACAGAATGCCTCCCTCCCTCCCAATGCTTTAAAGATCCTCGCCATAAGAGGATGAAGCCATGAATATTTGGAACTCTTAGATACTAAGGGAATCTGACCTCATTCATTAAAGGTGAGAATTTTCCACAAATAAATCAAGTGGACACTGTTAATTTTGCTGAAAACAAAAGAACTTCATAGAAAAGAACTGAAACTGAAAAACTAGTGAGCTTGCTCTAAGGGCAATATGGGTCTCAGTCTGGTGACCCAGCAACAATCACCAGTCAATTCTTTGAGCTGCTGTCATCCAGGCTAAGCTTACTGAAAAGATACTCAATAACATCATCTTTCCCAGATTTTACCAGGCTCAGATTGGACAGAAAAACAAACATCTCCTGGATATCCTTCAAATGAGGTTGCATACACTGGTGCTTTAGGAAGCTACAAAGATGAGCATCTCCTTTGTTAAAAGCCAGCAGATACAAGTCCTGGAAGCTTTCAGTCACAGTCATCTCCAGGTGGAAGGCACAGTCCACGAATGTGAGGCCATCAACCTATTCATCATTGTCTGGCTTTTCAATGTCACGGAAGGAGATGTGGCCTCCTCACTCATTCTGAAGCATCAGGAACATCTCAGTAAGTGCTAACCATTCATGAGAATTACTCAGAAAGAAGTGGGTAAAGTGCTTCTGGTTCAAACCTCCATGGTCATAGAAAGCAGCCATGGACAAGTAGATATACAAGACATAGAGCTGGAACTGGATATGGTTGTTGATGGCGGCCTCACAGTCAGGATGGTAGTTTGGTCGCACTTGAGGCGATAAAGCAGCAGTCAGGGGTAGCTGGCAAGAGCAGCAGCGAGTAGGTGATGCTCACACTGGAACTGCGGAGAGGGCAGAGGCAGTGTTGGTGCTGACATCGCCTGTGTGGAAATCCCATTTCGGGTGTTGGGGTAACCTGGGAATGAAGGCTCCCGGCTTGTCTGAGGCAAGCCTGAGGTAGCACGGGAAGGAAGTAATGGCCGCAGCAGTGGCAAGAGGGGAAGCAACACCGGTGATGGGGGGGCGGGATTGTTAAAGTGTAAGGGTCAGAGGTCTAATGGCTGCGAAAGGAGTCAACAGTCCGTGTTGAGGCAGAAGAGTCAGAGGTCAGGGTGTGAGTTCTACTTTCTGTAGCAATATGGATACAGTATTATAAAAGTTTTTGTATCCAGAGAGATGATTCAGGCCATGAGGGTGATGGATAACTCAGATGGACAGTCTGAGTTAACCACCAGGACACAGCTGAAAGAAAGAAACTGTTTTCTGACTTCCATCAGAGCAGCCGGCCCATAGCACACATATAAATACCCTAGCATAAATGAGCCAATGTACACAAAAGTGTTAATTTTTAAAAGTTATTTATAAATAAAGTACAATGGTGTTTTAGTAAATCATCTGGATACCTCCCCACTTCCTTTTTGGTTTAATAATTACATGTATATGCATATTTTGCCTATATGTATGTCTGTGCATCACATGCATCCAATACCCACAGAGGCCATCTAATCTCCAGAAACAAGACTTACAGATAGGATGTGAGCCATTGTTGGGTGCTGGGACTCAATCTAGGTCCTTGCCAAAAGCAGGAAGTGCTATTAACCACTGAGCTATCACTCCAGACCCAAAGACCAACTTCAAAACATTTCTTAAATTTAGATTTATACAATGTATATGAGTATTTATATAATATGTATGAATGTATGAATTATATAATATGTATAATATGTGTAACATGTCTGGTGCTAGTGAGAGAGAGTGTTTTTCAGATGGTATGGAACTGAAGTTAGCCACTATGAAACGCCTCTAAAAGAGAGGTCAAGAATCAGGGGCAGGTGGAGGCAAGCAAGCCCTGAATTCCCTCAGTCATTATTAATTTCAATTTTATAATGTATTTCAATTTCAATTTGTATCATCTAAGTACTCTTTCTTCTCCTTTATTATTCATTATCATGGGCAGTTTTCATATTAACGCTATTGTCTTCTTAACAATTATAAGAACATGAAATTGAAGTTTTGGAAAATTCTCTTCTGTTTTCTGTGTTTTTCCTTTAGCATTAATTCTATTTGTTCATTATGGTATCTTTTTCATTTTCAGGTTAGTGAGTATATCTAGTCAGTACAAAATACACAATTTCTTCATACAAAATTGTCTGATAATGGTATCCTTTCATATATGTGTGTGATTTTCTGTGTTTATGGATATTTTCATGTATTGAGCCACAATTCCATTATAATTTTAAACATTTGTGAAAGTGCATGTTATTTCTTGAATACATGACATATGCTTTAAAAGCCACAGGGGTCTCCTATCAATCACATGTCAATTGCTTGTATGATCATAAAGAGATAGAATATGAAAAGAAAGTAATGATATTTATATATAGGAAAAACTTTAGCCTATATTTTATAAATTCATAATCTCAAGTACAAATGGAATGTTTACCAAAAGTCCTTTCTTGAGTAATTACTGAGCCTCCAAATGATTGAATTAGTAAACCCAAAAAGATTCAAATTCTGTAACACTAGAAATGGGAAAATAACATCTCAAAATAGAAAATTAAAATTCTACTCTAAGTACCAAAACCAAGGAAGGCAATACACACCTAAATCAAGCAAAAGAAAGAAAACAGCTTTTTAAAGGGGCAGAATTCAGTGACGTATAGACAAAAGAAAACTCCAAGATTTTGATATTAAAAATAGAAAAAAATTGAGCTCATCTTTATTAGTGAAAATATATCTAATTAGTAGTCTAGATCATAACTAGATTAGGGAATATTATTCTTTTCTATCTGTAGTGATGCCTTCTCTCTCATTTCTGATATTGGTAATTTGTGTTCACATGCTAGGCACATACTACTAAAAATCTATTTTTAGGGGGGAGGGCTGTAACTTATATTTGTTAGTCCCATTTTACTTATCAGTACAAATTTTTGTTGTTTTTTGAGACAGGGTCTCACTCTATAGCCCTGGCTTTTCTGAGACTCGGTATCTAGACCAGGCAGGCCTCAAACTCAATAGAGATCTGCCTGCCTCTGACACCAAGTGCTAGGATTAAAGGTGTGTACCATTGTGTCCAGCTTGGATCTTTATGAAACAATATTTTTCAGAGTAAAAAAATAATTTCTGTAGCTTTAAGGAAATTCAATAGCTATATGGAAATGCTTATCATTTTTTCTGTTCCTTTATGCAGCACTCTAGATTTATAATGAAACCTCATTTATTTACATAATTTAAAGACAGTTCTCTCAAAAATGATTGCACCATCACACCTATTAAGTGTCTAAGGTATACTTCTGGTTGTCACTGCTCAGATAGCAGGTAATCTCAACTTCTATATGTCTTTGGTGTTTTCTTAGGTTTCTTCCTCTTCTAGACATCCTACCTTGGTTTTGAGTGTGTCGTCTAACACGGTATGTTGCTTTTTGAAGAGTAGACTAGCAATCAAAAGCCACAAGTTTTTCAATTCCAGTAAAAATAACCAACCAACTAAACATTGGTACTATTATTAGCATTTACAATACTTGTTTAAAGATGGAAAAACATTAATTTTGTCTATCCCAAAGGGTATTCATAAAACATTGTAAAGAAATAAAAGTAAAAATAATGATAATAATAATAATAAAATAAGTCGTTACTGGTCAGTGTAGTGGTTTAACTAGGGAATGTCTCCCACAGGCTCATGTATTTGAACACTTGTCCCCCACTTGGTGGCACCTGTTTTGGGAGGTGGCGTAGACTTGCTCGAGGAGGCATGTCACTGAAACCGACATTGAGAGACTGTTTATTTCATGCTTTGTGGTATAATCCAATACCATATTATTTATCCTCTTGCTCCAAGTATTCAGCTTCAGCCACTGGAGCTCCTTAAAGCTAACTGTCAAGTCCACTTATCATCTTTCTATCATTTGTTTTAGTTTCAGGTTTTTTTCTCTTTTGGCATATCCTTACTTTCTTATACTACAATAAGTGCCGGCCCTATGATCATTCATTTCCTCAAAGAATTCTAATTTCTTTTCTAGGCTGGGGATATATAGAACAATTGCCTCCCCTTTATTCAATTCTCAGCTCCACAGAGAGTCAAGAAAAGAATATAGAGCTAAGCATCAGATAGGACTGTACAAGTTTGATAAGCACATAAACTATTTCCAGATCCTTTAAAGTTTGAAGTCAACTATCCTAGAGTCTATTATTTGTGAAAATAAATGTTCTGAAACAATCACTAGAATTTTCTTCACAACAGCTCAAGATTAAAAATTCCACCACACAGAAATTCATTATGCCCTAAAAACCCAGGTAGAGGCTGGAGAGATGGCTTAAGGGGTAAAAGCATTAGCAGAGCCTGTAAACCAAGCACGACCCTAGATGGTACACAAATAAAAAGCCATATGTGATGGCACACATCTGTAATCCTAGCATTCCTACTATAATATGGAAGATGGAAGAGGGGGGGTAGCAGTATAGTGACGGAAAAAAAAACCAAAGTGACTAAAGATGAGAACTCACTCCTCCAAATTTATCTTCTCTCTCTCTCTCTCTCTCTCTCTCTCTCTCTCTCTCTTTCTCTCTCTCTCTCACACACACACACACATTTTCAGAAAAAAGGGAGAAATATGAGTCCTAAATAAAATAGCTATAATTCAGCAGCTGAAACTTGAAAGAAATATATTTATTGTAGGATTTGACTGTTATAGGCACTACAGAGCACATAATATCAAACCTAAAATGTTTGTATAATTAACATCTATAAAGGTGAAATGTTTAATTTAAAATACTACAATCAGTAGGTGGCAGAGTTGAGATATCAAATCAGATCTATCTCATTCTCTGTGGTTTCAGAATGACATTCAGAAACCTTTTTCTACTTCTATTTTATTGAAATATAAAGGATAAAAAAATCTACATGTTTAAGATAAAATAGAATATGGCTTAGTAGAGCACTTGCCTAGTATGACGCCACTAAATTTAACCCTTCGCACCATGCACAAACATAATGCTGCAAATTTCAGGTTGAAAGTAGGTCAGTGGTAAAATGTTGACCTATCATTGAAAGTCTCTGGGTTAGGCCTATAATTCTCTTCCCCCAAACAAGATGTACTAAATGTTTACATGAATTTTTATGTCTAGTCAGTCACTTCTATCAGACCTTAACTTTTTATATATACTATGTCTGTTACATAGTAGTTATTTAGGAGGTAACATCTGCATAAATCTGAATCACTTACATGCTGAAAGGGAGGACCACTAAGCATGTCTTTTCCCCCAATCTATAATTAAACGTGTGCACATAAACATTTCATGAATGCTATCTACTAAATTCACATAATCTATATTTGAGGCTGATGAATATGTCACAAAATCTGTTTTAATAAGAAATTTTAGAATGCAAAAAGATAAGAAGTATAGGAGAAAACAAATCTCAAAAGCTAATCTTTTTTTTTTCTGTTACCCTAGTACCTTCTTAAGATGTAGCAAACATGATTCTGAAATAGTTGCCTTGAAGCAGGTTAGACATTACTACTTTGACCTAAATGCCTTCCAATGACTCCCTATTATAAATGCTATCATTTTAATTATATAAGTAACTTTATATAAGTAACTTTATATGACAGACTTTGAAACCATGGAGAAGACAGCAAACCAATATTAACAAAAAAAAAAAATCCATTTTAAAGTCCATATCTCTCATCTAACTCATGAAAAAAAAATTAAATTACTTCTTCTGATGTTTTAAATGTATTTTATAATTTCACAATTGATTACTTCTTTCCTTTATCAAGTATTTATTACTTCCCTAGTATGTGTCAGAACTTTTTGTAGCTATGAACCAAACAAATAAGAAATAGTGCTGTCACTGGGAAGAAAGCAAACAACTAATTAATAAAAAGAAAAGAAAATCAATGTCAGATGGTGATAAATGCTGACAGAGAGAGAAATCATAGGATAGAATACTTCCTTACTGAGTAAGTGAAACTCCACAATGACCAAAGCATATCCATTTGCAAGTGAAAAGAACAAGTGTCAAAGCCCCAAGACAGGTCACTTGCTTTCTATTAACTGTAAGGAAGCAGAAGAAAGCTACTACATAATCACTAAGGGGATAGAGTCATGGAGATATGAGATTCCTTCGGTAGGAAGTGCTAGTGTGCGGTAAAAACAACTGTACCTTATAGGTGATTCTGAATTCTTTGGCTTTTACTGGAGGAGATATGAAGCCTTTGAAGAGAAGAGATGTGTGTTGCTTTGTTTTGTTTTGAGACCTGTTCTTACTACTAATATGGCCAGACTAGCCTAGAACTCACTACATAGCCTAAGCTTAATTCACAGTCTTACTCACATCCCGAGTATTGGTTCTATAGGTATGAACTATCATGCATAGTGAAAAAAAGTTAAAATGTCATTCTAGCCTGCCATTTTAAAAATTATGCAGCTATCAGTTAGATGACTAAGTTGGTAAAAGTACCTGCCACCAAGCCTGATGACCTGCATTCAATCCCTAGAACTCACATGATGGAAAGAGAGAACTAACATGCACAACTGTCCTCTAACCTACTGGCATGTGCCCCTCCCTTCTCCTACGAAATCAATAAATCAATAAATAAATACATAGGAAAAAACTTGAGTGCTCAGAGAAATGGAGGTGGATCTTGGAAAAGTTTGGGAAGAGAGGGATGATGACAACATTGTACAAAATTCTCAACGAACTAAATGTAAATTTTAAATTATGTGGTAAGGATAAGAAATAGACTTAAGATGTTAGTAGTGATGTGTCAATCAGACATTCTGTGGCTGAGGCAAATGCCTAAAAGAAACAGTTTAAAGGAAAGGGATTAAGTTGTGCTTATTGCTTAAGAGGCATCAAAGTATGGCTGGTAGGATATATTGCTTTGAGTCTGAGGCAAAGCAGAATGGCATGGTTCAGGAAAATGTGCTGGTCTACTCACCTCATGGTGGTCAGACAGCAGAGACAGACAGAAGGAGGCAGAAGGAAGATACCTTTCAAAGATACACCCCCAGGGACCTACTTTGTTTCCTGAGACCCTACCTTCTAATGTTCCCAGTAGGTGGAAACTAAACTTTCAATACACGAGCCTGCAGGGTCACTTAGTAATCAAACCATAATAAATGGTTTTGGTATGAAGAGGTAACAAGTACATGGGTGAAGTTACTACTTACCATGGCAAGAGCAGATTATTTGGGAAGGAGTGCAAACTGAAAAAAAAATCCCAATATAAATGCTGATAAAATACTTCTCTTTATGCTAGACAATTTAATATTAAAATTCACATGACAAAGGTAGCCCATTGTCTCTTTGGTAGGTAAGAAATTTCACAAACTACTGTAGAATACCAT
Source organism: Rhynchomys soricoides (assembly GCA_019843965.1). Taxonomy (NCBI): domain Eukaryota; kingdom Metazoa; phylum Chordata; class Mammalia; order Rodentia; family Muridae; genus Rhynchomys; species Rhynchomys soricoides. Next base: position 192,384 of record JADRCH010007427.1, read on the forward strand.
AACAATGTAGGACTAGTTCTAATTTATATTAGAACATAAAACAAATCTTCTGAAAGCAGAAGGATAAACTAGAACAGAAAAATCTAGAAATAGATAAAGTACACATGGAAACCATTTATCTAATGAAGGATAACTAAGTGACTGTGAAGAGGGGCTGTTTGTTACGTGATGTTTGAACAACTACATAGCCATACATAGAAAACTATACCCATAATTTAGTACATATATGACAATACACTAAGACTTGTAAAACCAGTAAAATTTATGGAGATCATAGCTTGTTAATTATATACAGATTTTGCTTTTACTTTGAGCATGAGAATCTAGCAATTTCTTTGAGGCCCTTTCTCTCATCTTTTGTTTGTTTACCAACCAAAAGAGCAAACTCTCCTTCTTTAAAATGTGTATGTTCTCACTGTTCCTGTGGCATAATGAATGCCCCTATAGCACATATGCCACTTATTTAGCATGTAGTATTATTTTCTTGGTGCATGGGCATAGATCTTTACACAACAGCTACCTCTGGTGTTTAATTTACAACTGTAGAGAAGACTTAGAAAATTTACATTCTTGCTTCTGCTTTCATAACGCTGTTATCTTTGAATAGCCTGTAGTCAGAGTAAAGTGAAGTAATTCAGTCTTGTGAAATGTTGAAGAGGTGACCAAAAGTATATGGAACTAAAACAGATGTTTTTCTGGTTCTATAGTTGGAACTTGGGGTCTCAAGCATATAAGGGAGGCATCTTACCACTGAGCTATATACCCCCAGCCCAGGAGAAATAAAAACAATAAATCACTAACTGCTCCCCATACCTTCCTCCATCCACTCTCTCTTTGATTAAGCATTGAGAGGTAAAGACACCACCTACTTTATAGATCAAAGCCCTGTGTAAACTGAATGCCTTGCCGTCATAACTAGCTAAGCAGAGCATTGTGGAAACATGGCCCTCAAAGCAAGACCAATACAGAGGGAAGTATGTCTAGTTTTCTCCTATACAGAACAGTTTTACATGGAGACTTCTTCAGCAAATTAACTTTTAGCTAGACACAATTCATGTTCATTGGAAATGCAGGTTTCAGAATATATCAAGTGGTAAGTAATCCTGTGAACATGTTTTAAGTTGCCAGTATACTTACAGTTTTTTCATGATTTTCAAAAGCCTCTCTGGCTTCTTCATATGTGCAGACTTCTTCTCTGCACTCACGCTCAATGTTGCCCTGTCTTATTTCTTCAAAAAGTCCATTGGCTCTTGGGTAGCGTTTTAGTACTGAATTGGCTTTTTCTCCTGTGAGAAAAACTAAAAAGAGATATATTAATGAGCATAAAAAACCAATAAGAAACTACTGTGGGAAGTTGATATACAAGAAGAAAACTGCCAGATGCTCCCCAGAAATCACAGGCAACCTTCTAAACATCTTTCAGTAACTTAGGAGTGAATTAATATTTAACTTCAAACCAAAGCATTTGATAGCTTCCTCATAATAGGGATGTCAACATGGGCAGGAACAGTAACATAATTAACCATGTTATATTCATACTTTAGCACATTCCTGATGACCAATGGATGTTTAAAAATAGCAATAATGATATCACAACTTATATTCATTACTGTAAATGGATACCCAAACACATTCTGCAACCAAACCAAAAGACAGTCTCTAGACGATGTCACTGCCTACCTAAAAATAAATATAAATCCAATTGACCTAATATTATAAACCTAGAGAACCGTTATTTAGAGACTTAACATTGTGAAAGTCTCATTACATATCCTTCTAACCAGCAAAATAAAGAGTATATTCCAAAGAACTTTCTGAAATCAATGAAATATAAAAGATAAATTTATCTACATCTTAGTCCAAGAAAACAGTAATTTTGTTATAAATAAACAAGTTAAATATAGTGTAGCTGTACTACAAGGTATTCAATCTCATTTCATTGTCCTTAAGGAAAAGAAAAAAAGTCCCATGAATTATATCTTAGAAATATTCAATGTACAATTGTGAAATCCAGTGGAATCACAGTAAGTTCCATACCACCACAGGCTACATAGTAAGGCCACATGTTGTAAGATAAACATATAGCTGGTTGGAAATATATTTCAATGGTACTAAACTTGCCTAGTGTGTCTACAGCCCTGGGTTCAATCCCCAGTACTGCAATATATAAATAAATTAAATAAATAAATACATTCAAAAAAGCAGACACTGATTAGACCATAGTTATAGTTTACCCTTTATGGGGAAGAGATGCATTTACTTTTTGATACAAAAACATTTAAGTTCTACTTTGTTTCTTTTTTCTGAAAATGTCTCATTTGCCTGGTGTGTAAATAACGTGCCACCATAATTTAATCTCTGTTAATATAAAAAGATTAGAAAGTTTCCATTTTACAGACTCCTAACATGGAAAAAAACACATTACAGCAGTTGGAAAGATAGTTCAGGGGGTAATAACACTTGCTGCTTTTGCAGAGGACTCAAGTTCAGTCCCAGCACCCATCTAATGGCCCATAAATATCTGGAAGTTTAGCCCCAGGGGCTTCAACACCCCCTTGGACTCTGAGCAATTGCACACATAGACACAAATGCAGAAACTCAGATACAGACAGACAGACAGACACAGACAGACACACACACTTGCAAAATAAACCTCAAGAGTGGGCTGGACAGACGCTGGCAAGGATGTGGAGAAAGAAGAATACTCCTCCATTGCTGGTGGGATTGCAAGCTGGTACGACCTCTCTGGAAATCAGTTTGGTGGACCCTCAGAGCAATGGACATAATACTACCCGAGCACCAAGCTATTCCACTCCTGGGCATATACCCAGAAGATGTTCCAACATGTAATAAAGACACATGTTCCACTGTGTTCATAGCAGCCATATTTATAATAGCCAGAAGCTAGAAACAACCCAGATGTCCCTCAACAGAGGAATGGATACAGAAAATGTGGTACATTTACACATTGGAGTACTACTCAGTTATTAGAAACAATGACTTCATGAAATTTGCAGGTAAATGGATGGAACTTGAAAGTATCATCCTGAGTGAGGTAACCCAGTCACAAAAGAACACACATGGTATGCACTCACTGATAAGTGGATATTAGGGGAAAAAAAGCTCAGAATATCTACAATACTGCTCACAGACCATATGAAGCTCAGGAAGAAGAAAGACCAAAGTGTGGATGCTTCAGTCCTACTTAGAAGGGGGAACAAAATAATCATGGAAGGTAGAGGGAGGGAGGAACTTGTGAGGGAGAGGGAGAGAGAGATAGAGGGAAAAGAGGGGCAGGATCAGGTGTGGCAGGAGATGGGGGAAGTACAGAGGGGCAGGAAATTGAACTGAGATGTGTAGCAGTGGGGGATGGGGAACTGGGGCTAGCCACCAGAAAGTCCCAGATGCCAGGAAAGCAGGCGGCTCCCAGGACCCAATGGGGATGACATTACCTGAAATACCCAACAAAGGGGAGAGAGAACCTGTAGAGACCATATCATATCCAGAGGTTAGGCAGGGCCCCCGGTTGAGGGATGGGGCCACTCACCCATCTCAAAAATATTAACAAAGAATCGTTCTTGTCAAAAGTAAATGCAGGGACAAAATATGGAGCAGAGACTGAAGGAAAGGCCATTCAGAGGCTGCCCCACCTAGGGATACTTCCCATATGCAGACACCAAATCCAAATACTAAACACTATTGAGAATGCCAAGAAGTGCTTGCTGACAGGAACCTGGTATGGATGTCCCCTGAGAGGCTGTGCCAGAGCCTGAGTAATACGGACAGATGTGGATGTTCCCAGCCAACCATCTGACTGAGCACGGAGACCCCAATGGAGAAGTTAGGGGACTAAAGGAGCTGAAGGGAATTGCAACCCCATAGGAAGAACAACAATATCAACCAACCAGATGCCCCCACCCCCACCCCGAGCTCCCAGGGACCAAACCACCAACCAATGAGTACACATGGAGGGACCCATGGGTCCAACTGCTTATGTAGCAGAGGATTGCCTTATCTGGCATCAATGAGAGTGGAGGCCCTTGGTCCTGTGGAGACTCAAAGCCTCAATGTAGGGGAATGCTAGGATGATGAAGTGGGAATGAGTGGGTGGGTAGGTGGGTGGGTGGGGGAGCTCCTTCACAGAAGCAGGGGGAGGAGGGAGGGAATAGGGGGGTTGCAGAGAGGAAACCAGGAAGAGGGATAATATTTGAAATGTAAATAAATAAAATAGACAATTAAAAAAGGAAATGAATACAATAAAATAAAATATAATTACATAATTTAAAAAAACAGTGGGTTGGAGAGATAGCTCTAAGGTTAAGTGTACTTGCTGCTCTTGCAGACGACCAAGGTTGAATTCTAAGAATCCATGTGTTAGTTTACAATTATCTTTAACTCCAGATACAGGTTATCAAATGTCCTCTGGGCCCTCCACAAGCACCAGCCATTCAAGTGATAGAGATAGATAGATAGATAGATAGATAGACAGACAGACAGACAGAGATAGAGATAGTACATACATGCAAAACACTTATAAAAAATCTTAAACATTGTTTTCAATTGCACTAGTGGCTCAATGGTTAAGAGTGCTTGGTATTTTTGAGAAGACCCAAATTCTGCTCCAGTAAATCTGACACACTCTTTTGGCCTCCAGGGTATCTGTATGCATGTGCACAAACACATAGATACACACACAGACATACAACTTTTTCAATCCTTATTGGATTTTTATTTTCTTCTTTTTGCATTAGATTTTAAAGCTCTGTTTTATATTTTACATATATAATTCATTTAAACCCAGATGCTAAATTTGAATTGAGAAAATTTGATCTGTATTTGATTTTTATAAAATGGAATCTTCAAAGTAGTCACATAGCAAGTCTGAAAAGTTTTCCAAATTTGAACCATGTCAAAAAATCATTTTCAACAGATGCAGTCATATTGACAAAATGGGTGCATCATTTTCAGGATAATTGATTTCCTTAGAAGCAAACATGACAGTTTTAAAATTGCACGACTTCAAATAAAACAGTATTCCCTCCTGTTCACAATACATCTTTAGAAGTTATGAATTCCCAGGCAATCCTAATGTTAAAACAGTTTTTTGAATCACTACCCTTATATCAGTTCCTCAGAAGGCAAGTTCTGAATGTTTATGAAAAACTTAGATTAATAGATTTAGACATATTTAACTGAGATTATTAAGGTTTTTAACATCTATTTTATATATACTTTATAATTCTTTTGAAAATAAGTATGTCTGGTATTGTTTTGCCTATGGTATTCTTTTTCATGACTTAATTCACTAACTTGTAACATGTCAGCCACTGATCATACATATATCCTCTTAAATAACATAGAAGTCTCCTCCAATTTATAGAAGATACTGACTTTTACGGAGCCTTCTCTTTTTCAAGACAAAGTTTTCTGTTGTTTTTTTTTTTACTTCTTCATCTGTTTGTCATTTTAGTGGATATGATTTTCTGGACTCACCTTCCCTCATAAAGCAGCAAACTCCTAAATGTAGAAATCAAGCTAGCTGGAAAGGTAATATATCAGGACACACATCTTCTTGTATCAGACTAATCAAATTACCAGGAGCATTCCACATAAACATCTCTTATGTATTTCTTCTACCAAGAAGCAAGGTAACATAATACTGAGAACTCTAGATGCTGGCAAGTAAACTTTATCTCCTTGCCAAATACAGTTAATTAGAAGATATTACATGAAGTAAAAATTTTAGCAACAGTAAAAATTATTCTGATAGGTAAATTTTGTCTGCCATATATCAGGAAAAAACAAAGCATTTGACAGTCTTTTAAAAAGTGGTTTGGAAGATTAGAGATGGCTCAGTGGTTAAGAGCACTGACTGCTCTTCCAGAAGTTCTGCGTTCAATTCCCAGCAACCACGTGGTGGCTCTCAACCATATACAATGGGATCTGATGCCCTCTTCTGGTGGGTTTGAAGAAAGTGACAATGTACTTATATACCTTAAATAAATAAATAAATAAAGCCAAGATGTAAAAAAAAAATGGTTTGGAAATCTAATCGACTTTGCATTAGAATAAAAGAATTAGAGGCTTGTGAGACACTTCATTGGGTGCTTGCCACCAAGCCTATCAACCTGATTTTGATCCCTGGAATCCACAGTGGAACATAAGATCCTTTACATCCACACTTCATGGACCATATGATAGATCCATACATGTATGCACATGGACACACACACACACATTTTAATTTTTTCAAGAGTAAAATTCGACAGCTATGATCTATAAGATGAAGACACATTATCTCTTTTTCATAGTGCTTTTCTTTATTGAAAATAATTTTTTCATATAATATATTCTAATCATGGGTTTTCCTCCTTCGATGCCTTCCAGATTCCCCCCCCCAATTCATTCAATTCTATGTCTTCTTTCTCTCTCAAACAAGTAGGCAAACAAACTTAAAACAACAAAGAAAAATCACAAGAAACACACATACCAGCAAAGCCCATTAAAACCCCAAGTTGTAAATCATAATATACAAGCAAATATTAGTAAGACAATAAATGCTCAAACAAAGCAATGAGAAAAAAGTCTACAAAAATTCCATCAAATTCATTTGTATTGGCCATCTGTTTGGGCATGGGGCCTATTCTTCACAGTGATTAATATTCCAGTGAGGCCTCATTTGAGAATTTTTCCTTTGCAAGTGATGTCAATTGTAGTTATCTTCTTGGTCAGAGATGTCCACTTCTCCCTCTCACTGCTGGGGATCTTTCTGTCATGAAAGAGTGCAGGCCAAACACTGGACAGTATTCAGGCTGCAAGACTTGCTTTGGGACCTTTCCTAACTACATGGATTTGCATTAGGAATTTAAAATTCAAACCTAGTGGCTAACAGTATAGCTGGATGTTAATCCTTTCCATATGTAAGGCTGTGTGTTCAATCTCTAGTTTAAAAAATAAATCAAACCAAAGCAGTGATATTTGAAACTTGAGCTGATTATGTCTTTCTGCCTTTCTCCTTAAGCTATGTGAGTTAAATCAAAGCTGACAGAAATCATATGCATAACTTAGTCATGGAACACCTGATGGTACCAGTATATAGAATACAAATGAGCTTTAAGAATTCCTTAATATGCTATTCAATGATAAGCAGTTTTCTCTCTAAATAAAACAGCAAACAATCACAAGTGCTTTTTATCAGATTCAGCAAGAAACATTCCAACTTAAAAAATATTTCATATCCAAAACCAATACCCAAATATTCAAGATATTAATTTATTGAGAAAAAACATAAGTGTTCATTATTTCAAAATAAGCTTATACTCTCTTCAAAAGAAACAAATAAATGAAATAAGAGAGCTTTTCAAATGATTGTCTAAATTACTGCAAATATACAATAAATACCAGCACATAAATGTATTGAATTTAATGCACAGGTTAGTAAAATTGGATATTTTAAGCATTTAAACTGTAAATAATCTTCAGCCATGTAAAATCTGCAATGTTGCTGAAAAGCAGAGAAGACAGCCTGAAGCTGGAAAGCTCTCTACTATAGCTATCTCACTGGTTTTATCATCTTTGGTCTAATCTCACTGAAGAAGCTATTATATATACACTAAGTTTTGCTATGCTCAAGGCTTAGCAAAAACTGGATGGCCAGTAAGTATGACTTCTGGCAGTCCTGAGTTCAAATCCCAGCAACCACATGGTGGCTCACAACCATCTGTAATGGGATCTGATGCACATTTCTGGTGTGTTCCTGAAGACAGCTACAGTGTACTCATATAAATAAAATAAATAAATCTTTAAATAAAACACAGGAATATTTCATGGTGGCTATTTCTCCTGTAACTAATGTCTCAGTTATATCAAGGTATAAGTAGTGTTTGTGTTTACACAGACTACCACAATAAAACTTCTGTCTTAGGGTTGCCACTGCTATAAAGAGAAACTGTAACCAAGGCAACTTTTATAAAGGGCAACGTTTAATTGTGCCTGGCTTACTGGTTCTGAGATTCAGTCCATTATCATCAGGGCAGGAGGCATGGAAGCATCCAGGTAGGCATGGGACTGGAGGAGCTGAGAGTCTTCGTCCAAAGGAAGCCAGGAACAGGCTGTCTCACAAAGCTTGGAAGGTTTCTTCTCTACTGGGAGAAGATTCAAAGCCCACGCACACAGTGATATACTTCCTTCAACAAGGCCACACCTATTAGGCCAAGTCACACCTCCTAATAATAGCACTTTCCATGGGCCAAGCATATTCAAACCATCACAACTTCTTTTTGGATTTATGAGTCTTGTCTACACTGATTATTTTTCTGTCTCAAATGGAAGAACTACTTATTTTTATTAAATGGGGCGAAAGGCAGCCACATATATTATAACTCATTAAATCTGAGCAACCGTTCTGAACACATAGACTTATGCTATAGTGACTGCTTTATTTAAAAATCAACAGACAGTATAATATGTATTCTATGGGACAGCTAAAACAGTTAATGAAAATGTCACATTTCACAGCTACCACAAAAACTTTCAGCTACTGGTGTTCTCTCTAGCCTACAAATAGAGTTTAAGAGATCAAGGAAGTGGAGTTTTAATAATGAATATGTTCTTGTTTTGGTAGAACATGGATTTCAGGGATGCTGTCAGTGGTAAAATTAGCTCTCAAAGGTTAATTTACTCTAGAAATGATGAATTGAAAGTTTGGCTTGAACTTTTTTTTTAATATATATTTTTAATTTGTACCCTTAGGAAAGCTGGTCAGTATGGAGTTTACAAGGCCTTGTGTGCAGCTGCTGACTTGAATATTGCTGGTTGCTTTCAACAAACTAGAAGGTTTAGATGAATATCAGTGCTATAATTCTGTCATGGGTTTCAGATAAAATTTCCTGAAAAACTATTCAAATTATTAAAAATGAGATTTCACAGAGTTTACAGAATAGAACATATAGCATGTATATGCTTTCTGTGGTAAAAAAGAAAAGATTTATTTTTATTTTCTATGTACATGTATTCTTGCCTGCGTATATGTCCTTGTACCATATGTATACCTAGTTCTCAAAGATGCCAGAAGAGGATGTCAGATTCCATGGAACTAGAGTTACTGGCTATGAGCCACCATATAGGTGCTGGGAATCAAGTCCAGGTTCTCTGGAAGACCAGTCAGTGCTCTTAACTGCTGAGCCACTTCTTCCGTCTGTGTGTGTGTGTGTGTGTGTGTGTGTGTGAGTATATATATATATATATATCTTCCTACTATTAAAAGTCTGCATGTAGAAAAATATGGTCTAAGACCTTAGTTATGACCTAGTTAGTAGCTACTGGGGGAGCCCATATCTCATAACTCTTTAAAAAATGGATGCTACAAATATTTACTAAGAACAACCCATTATTTGTTAAACCCAAGTTGATCAAGAGAACTGTGGAATTTTTTCCCGTTTGCACACTGAAACAACTTTAGTGGATTCAATCTAGTGTTCATGAACCACACAACCTAAAATATGAAAAATATTTTTTGAGATTCATGTAATCCATTGCTTATATCCTAAAGTTAACTAGCCAAGAATCGTCTTCAAATCAAAACTATAGGGAGAAATAAAGACAGAAAAAAAAAATAGAGATCTTTTGTCTGAAGCCCTTCCTTCTCTCCCTTCTGTCAGGGGCACCTTTAAAACATAATGCTTCACTGAGTATAATAGAAACCACTGATCCATCTCAATCTTTTCATTTAACTGACTAGGAAATGGAAATGGACAGGATAAGTGACTAAAGCAAAAACATAGACATTTGATTATAGGGTTAGATAGAGCATGTCTCAATTCTAGAACCATCTATTGCTCTCTCTTTAACTCCTAAGAAACACAAACATGTCATAAGGATGAAAGACAAACCGCAGGCTGAGTAAAAGTTTTATAAATTACATGTGATAAAAGACAGTTTCATAAAACAAAAGCAGGGCGACTGTTAAGTTCAAGGTTAGTTCTGGATACATACTCTGACTTTGAGTCAAATATTCCAAAAGAAAAAAAGTCATTTCATTAAATGGATAAATAAGTCTTAAAAATCAAGAATAAAAACAAACAAACAAACAAACAAAACCATGTATTAACAATGTGCCAAAGACCTTAACAGTACCTTAGCAAAGATAATTATACAGAAGTCAAATCTGTGAAACAATCAGCAGTTCTCAACCTTCTTAATGCTGTAACCGTTTCAGAGTGTCTCATGTGTGGTTACCTTTAACCATAAAATTACTTTTATTGCTACTTCATAACTGTAATTTCACTACTGCTATGAATCATAATGTAAATAACTATGTTTTCTGACTGTCTTAGACAACCCCAGTGAAAGGGTTGTGCAACCCCAAAGGGGTCACAACATACACATTGAGAACTGCTGCTCTACAATATATATCATTAAGGAACTTCAAGTCATACACTACCTGATTCCATTTATATGAACTAGCTAGACTAGCTGACTTTGTAGAGATAGAACACAGAATAAAAATGTCCAGGGCATTCAAAGTGGAGGAGATACAAAGGTACAGATTACTGGGTGTGGGGGTCTCCTTTGTGTCTGATGAAAATGGTTGAGAAATAGATGGTTGCACAGTACTATAGATGTAATAAATACCATTGATCTACATACTTTAAAATGGCCACACCTACATTGTGTCACTTTTTACTCAATTTAAAAAGGTCAATTATTTTGAGATTAAGAAACGATTAAAAACTCATGTATTGTTAAATAGCTATGCTCATACAAAAGCTACTCCTAGTTTTAATCAAAGCAGCCTTTCCTGACAATGAATGCTGGTAAATGCAGAGCCACATGTCAGCCCAAAATGTACAAAATAAGTAACGTTTGTGGGTCTAGCCCTAAACAACCCCTTCTATGGCTAACAAAATACCGTGCAAGAAAGAATTAGGCAGAAGATATGGTACAAAGCTGTGAATACCATTCTGGACATGACATAACTACTGCAATCAGTAACTCACAACAACTATAGGTACCTGACCCAGGTCCTCACAAGATCACTGTTATAAGCAATCACAGGAAGGAAAAGGGAAGAAGGATCATGGGACCCTACTCCTTCCCTCTGACCTATTGGCTACTGATAGGTTGTAGGACAGGAGAACCACTGTCTTTAGTTGTATACCTATTGCTGAGCCCACCAAACTCCAGCCATTAGCTCCAAACCCATGATCATACAGATGCCCTGGTTAATCTCAGTGGGTCACAAAACAAAATGAACTGATTCAAACATCAGACAGATTCACAGGCATGATGTGAGGTAACAGAGGCAGTGAGGAGGTAGGAAGTGAGTGGTCAGTATGCATTGTGTACATGTGCAAAATTGTCTAAAGATAAATTTACGTAATAAAAAAGTAATTTAGAAATACTACTTATACATCAAGTGTTATATTCTCAAATCTACAGAAAAGGCAAAAAACCAAAGAAAAAGAAAAAAGAAAAGTCTGCATCAATGACAAGGGCTCTAATGGGATTTTAAGAAGTACCATATCCATTAAACAGCCCCTTTTTCTAGTGGAAAACACTTACCAGGAAGAAATAATGGTAGCTGTCAGCCCCAAGCAAATTTGTATTACTGTTATAAAATTAGGAAGCTAAGTGCTTACAATAAACTAGTGACATCATCTAAACTGCAGCAACACTAATGTCACCATAATAGACTCTCAGATCTAATAGAGGCAAAGTATAAAATAATTAATTGACTTTAAATAAATGCCCTTAATTGAACTATACAAACCAGGGAGCTCCCAAATGAAATGTTATAAAACTGTCACTTTATAAAACTTGTCAATCTGATGATTGAAATGTGTTTTTCAAATGTTTGAAAATATGAAGCTTTATGCCGAAGTTGACATTCAGAATTGCTAAGAATTGAGTTGTGCTACATCCACTGTAAGCCATCTTTCCTCATACTGTCATACTGCATAACTCCTGGCATGAGCTTGTGTTTTTCACCCTGAAGAACACGACAATGCTCCCAATTTATCAAGATGTAGTATGGAGGACCAGCAGTGTTTTCTTGTTATTCTTTAAGAAAGCATTTTATTTTCTGAGTTTAGTGATTTTTACACCATACTACTATACCATAAGAGATCAGAATAGTGGCTGGAGAGATGACTCAGCCATTAAAAACTCACAACCAAAAAGAGACAAGAATACATAATAATTAGTTTTGATTTTATTTTATTTTTATCAAACTCTTTCTTGTATAGTGGGGGAAAATAACCTTTAAATAGCAACAACAGAGACTACAAAGAACCTATGAGCTACGAATATATGCTGAATCCTGAGGCCCATTTTCTAAATCAGTTTTTCTTCTTTTAAATTAAAATCTTTTTTGAGACTTTTGTACAGTGGTTCTTTTAATTTTTTTTAAAATCTTTTTCGGGAGTTCTTAATTACTGCTATTACCATCATCAGGGGGGTTTATTTGCTTCTTGTTTGTTTGTTTTGTTTTGTTTTTGTTTTTGTTTTTTGTTGAACAGGTTTTTACATAGGGCAAAAGCTGGCCTTAAACTGTGAAGATGACTTTGAACTCCTAATCTTTTTTCCCTCCACCTTCTGTGTGCCTGGTTTAGAGGATTGTACCACCATGAGTTGAAATGAGTTCTCTATATTCATTCATAGCAGAACAGTGAGGTACCATTATGTATGGACCATAAAAATAGAAAATGACTTTTCAAACTCAGATTTTATAGATCTAAGACACTCTTCTAAACATTGAACTCTGTTTCTTGCCTGAGCATTTGAATGCATTCCAAATTCTCAATACTGGAAAAGGAAAAGGAGAGGAAAAGTTAAGCTACCGTCACACTTTTGTTTCATTATTGTTCCCAAATAATACCTGCTTGCTATTTCACGTATGTTAGGTTCTGTATAGAAAAGCAAAAAACCTAATGTGTTTAAAGATGCATGGCCATAGTTCCTATCTTGTAAAGGATAGTTTACTTATTAAAACATCATGGTGAGCTTCCTCAGCATCTCTATTCTTAAGGCAAAAACAGGGAAATAAGCCATGGGTAACAAGTAGATAACACAAATTATCAAAAAGCACTTATAAATGCAATGACTTTGGGCACAGAAAAAAATTCATAGGGATAGGTATTTTTAAAAATAATAATGCAGATTATAAAAAACTCACAATAAAATATTTTTGTTTTGCGGATAAAGATATTAAGAGTAATGTGTTTTCTAAAAATGATTTTATTCTAGAAATGTACTTATTATTCATGGGAAGAATATTAAAAATAAACCTTAAATTGTACCTAAAAATGTAAAGTCTTCCCATTCACTTCTTTATGATAATGCTAACTTCTATTAGACGTGTACATATAATCTTACATTGTTCTTTTTCAAGCCAGCATCTCATTATTTCGTGTCATAAAATTTTGGGTTGTATAACAGATTGTACGACACATTGTATTCTTTGTTACAAGAAAAGCACAAAGATAAAAGGTCTTTAGTCAAAAACGGAAGCTTTCACATAGGACAAGTAAATAGTGCTGAGCCTCTTCTTTTAGGCACCTTCCCTTGTAGAATGTTCAGAGCAAACCTTGTGAAGTGAACTGTCTTGACATCTACTATGATCTTTGCCAAGCTGTGCTGCTAGCTTTTTAATTGCTGCAGGCACAGATTATTGTTGATAACAGGATATTTATATTTGTGGCTCTTTTCTATCTGAAATACATGTGTGCTTTAGCTGTCACCAGAAATGTTAGTTGGCACTGACCTATTTCATTTTGAATACCTGTCTATTCTCCCATAATATTAGACTGTCACTATAAATCTCAAAAATAAATAGCAACTGAGGGCACCTATGATGTAATTAATTTCACATGTTATTAATTGTTATGATATTCAGAGTTTATCAGAAGAAATGAAAACGTATAATGACATAAGACCTAGTTTTACATTTTGGCTTTCTAATATAAAAAAACTATTTATAGGCTATTCACTACAAATGATTTTTTCTAAATCAATTTCAGTGTATATATAAATATATAAATAGAAATGATTATCCTTATTTTGTAGTAAAGATTTTCTTATAACTCAAGATGAATGTCAGAGGAAACATCTGTGAATTACAAAGTACTGCAAATACTTATTAATATAAAAGTAATTACAAATTCTTGAGCCCAAAATAGTAAGCCACGATTAACTACTTCATAAATAGTAAAAGTGATTTTAATACTACACACAGTAAACACTGATTATAGTCAAATAAGAAACAAAATATACATATCTTTTCTTTACCTACCCTCTCATTTCATTGTGATGGGGGGTCTCATGAATTACAGGGTGGCTTCAGACTTGCTATATATTCAAGATTGATCTGAATTCCTGGGCTCATAGCCTTCATCTCCCAAGAGCTAGGAATACCAACTGCTCATGTAATGCTATGGACCAAATCCAGGGCTTTGTATATGCTAGTTAAGTACTCTAGCAACCAAACTACATAGTCCTTGTTCCATTTTTTCCCAATGATTTAAACTTACGATCTTTCATGTACCATGAATAAAAGTTTCATATATTTATGAAGTATCAATTTGTTCTTATTAAAGAATAGTAAAATAAATTAACTTTAATTTTAATTTTTTATATAAGCCTGTTGCCAGCTTTCCGGTTGTAGTTTGCTGTATAACATATTGAGTTATTTGTAAGAATGTTTACAAATGTAGCACAATTCATTATACAGCACCAAATAAGAAAGTTATGAGCATACACAGTAACATTTTGTTTTTTTCCCACTAAAAGTAGCAGCAATTAACCAATATAACCAAGCAAACTTAAACAAAGCTTGAAGAATAACGGATGGTGTCTCTTTGACATTTCCATGAATATTTTCATGGTGGTCACCACAAGCAGTCAAAAAACAGCTTTCGCAAGCTTCCTGTGTTTGTAAAAACAGCATTATGTGACGCACTTCCTTTTTTTTCAATCTCCAGGTTGGAAATATGCCCATCTTTGCAGATTACATTACATTACTATGCTCTGTTCTATTATTTGCCAGACCTGGAATCACTATTTGTTCTAGCCTCTTTTAAAGGAGGCCCTTTTGTTGGTGACTGATGATCAGTGTAAAAATAAAAGAAGAAACAAGTAAAAATTGGTCTCTTGACTTCATGCATCTCTTTCCCACATAGTGATAATAGTTGCCAACAGCTAGGGAATTCCCCAAATCTGCCTATAGCGTTGTGGATTGAGTAAGGACCAAGCAATGAGATACTCTGGAAGCTTCAATTGGCAGCTGACTTTAGGATCTAGCAAGTATGAATTAATCCTAAAATGTGTCGTATTGTATTTAAAATTATTACACGTTTTAAAAACATGTAAATGGTTGGAGAATGTTTGGAAAGATCCTGGATCTCCAAAACAAATCAGCTTCCAAAGGAAGCTCTGGAGTACACAAGAGTACGGGAAGAATTCCTATGAGTGAGCTGTGATGTAGAGGCTGCCTGTAAACATACATATCGTGGTGAGGCAAGCAACTTAGGGCAGAGCTCTTAGTGAGTTTCAGAGCTCCACCCCAAGCTCTGTTGCTTTCAAAAGAATCTGAACAAATAACTTTTTTTGACTATTAAGAGGACAAAGAAAGATATGCTTATTCAATAAAGGTAGCAATAAGCTAATACCACTGCTCTATGCTATTAGACACTCACACATATTCATCACATTGTGCTAACCACATCCTCCTGAAAGTGGAAGGACAGGATACATTAAATCTCCCTCAAAGATGAAACAAAATTCAGGCCTTCTAACTCTGGATTTATGACTCTGTTTTAAAGATTATTTATTTATTATTATTTATATGAGTACACTGTAGCTGTCTTCAGACACACCAGAAGAGTGCATCAGATCCCATTATAGACGGTTGTGAGCCACTGTGTGGTTGCTGGGAATTGAACTCAGGACCTCTGGAAGAGCAGTCAGTGCTCTTAACCACTGAGCCATCTCTCCAGAACCGTATGACGCTTATCATAGTACTCCACACAGCATTTTTCCTTAATACCCTTTAAAGCACATTGCTTTTACAATTTATATGAATTATAATTATTTATAAAGTCATTGTGACAGATGGCCCATATTAGTGAACTTAAATATTTCTATTGTCCAAGTTCCATAGTACCCTTATGAAAAAACAAAAATAAGCACAAAGAATTTATGTAATAGTTCCCACTTTAAAGAATATTAAAAACACTGGCTGCATAATAGGACCTGTTGATTTGTGTTACTATACTTCTTTTTTAAATTTTTAAAAAGATTTTGTGATTTATTTTTTATGTGTGTCGATACATGTGTACCTGGATGAGTTTGTGTGTACAATGTATACATACGTGCCTACAGAGGCCACAGGGTATTGGAACAAGGCATATGGGTAATTTTGGCAAGAGCTTTAAGGAAGTTGGAATTTGGGCAGATTTATATAATATCAAATTTGAACTATCACACACACACACAACACACAACACACAACCACCTCCACCACCACCACCACCACCACCAAAACCACCAAAACCAAAAATCAGAATAAATAAAAAAGCCATTGGACTGAGCCTGGGGACCCCAAATGAAGAGCTAGGGGAAGGACTGAAGGAGCTGAAGGAGACTGTAACCCCATAAGAAGAACAATATCAACTAACTGGATTCCCCAGAGCTCCCAGGGACTAAAACATCAACCAACGAGTAAACCTGGAGGGAGCCAAGACTCCAGATACATATGTAGCAGAGGATGGCCTTATCTGAAATCAGTGGGAGGGAAAGGAAGCTTGACGCCCCAGCATAGGGGGATGAGGGGTGAGGCAGGAGTAGGTAAATAGGTACAGGAGCACCCTCATAGAGGCAAAGGGGACTGGGAGAATGAGGATGAGATGAGATAGGGAGTTAAGGAGGTATAACCTGGAAGGGGATATCATTTGAAATGTAAATGAATAAAATTATTAATAAAATTTTTTAAAAAAAGAACCAATGAGTAACACATAGTACGTTGGTCTTTTTTTTTACATGGTGTTGAATCAGACAAATTTTTCTATCACCAAGCAAAAACACAATTTAAGCATCTACAAACAGCTCTAGACTCAATTTCTCCATTATACTACATTACTATTATTAAGAGAATATAAATAATTTTAAAAGGGAAGAAAGACTTACCCCTCCCCATTTTTTTCTTGTAGCTTCTGACAGGTCTTGAATGATGATTCTCTGTACAAAACAGAGCACATACACAATCAGATTCACAGAGGCTGAGTCACGACATTAGATAAGCCCCATTACAGCTGATGTAGTCAGTATGAGCATTTCATTTCAATGCATTCTAATCTTGTTCCCTAACAAAACTGTGTTCTCGACCACAGATACCTAACCTCAGAGGACAGAAACAGTATTCTGGAAAGCACAGGCTGTCTATATCAACTTACTCTGATCATCTTTATCTGGTAATAGTTTTTGCTCCTGCCAAATAAAACTCATCAATCTGGTCACATGCTTAACTCTTAGGAGGATAGTCATACCAACAAAAAATGACAGGCAAAAATACCAAAGGCTCAATGTTAATAATCAGGCTACCATGTTATTAGCTTTCCTGTCACTGCCTTCCCTTCATTATCAATGAGACAAGTATAATACCCTTTACAGTGTAACATTTTCCTGAATGGTGTCAAACAGCGGTTCCCCTAATCAAATTATCCTTGAGGCAAAGCAGCACAGTTCGTTCCAATAAACATCATGAATCAAAGTCCATGGATTCCTGACAACAGCATAAAGAAAATTACAGAAAGCACACAAATTGCAGTGGCAATGGAACAAAGGTATACATAGCAAAACAGAAATTCTGTTTTATAGGTGAAAAAAACATAAACATACAAGAAATGCAGAAGCCAATGCATATGATCAATGCTTTAGTTTATTTGACATACAAACCATAAGCTATTATTTATCAGCCACTTTTAGCAGCTGGATGTAGGTGCGTGTGTGTGTGTGTGTGTGTGTGTGTGTGTGTTAAAAAATTTGATCTATCAGTCCATTAGGAACCTTACTTGAAGTTCAGTAGAGGAAATCAGTAAATAAATGCCAGACTGAAACTTGCTAACTAGTTGTATGGCACCAAATAAACCAATTTTTTTATTTCAAATTCCTCACAAAAAGGGGGAATGTCCTACACATGGGTTTCTCAAATTATATATACTCTTATTTTATATATCATATAATTTATATATTATGTCATATATATATATATATATATATATATATATATACATATACATATATGCATGCATGCATTAAGTATACTCTGGATATCTTGCAGGGCATTACAAACTATGTCATTCAAAGCAAGGAAGGCTCTTTGATAAAATAAATATCTGAAATACTGACATAATCCTATACAAGTTTCCTTGTCAACAAACTTTTCAGATATTTAAAAATGATAATGATGGGCTGGACAGATGGCTCAATGGTTAAGAGCAATTGTTGCTCTTACAGAGGACCTCGATTCGATACTCAGAACCCACATAGTTGGTCACAACCATCCTCACTTCTAGTTCCAGATCAGACTCCCTCCTCTGACTTCCACAGGTACATGGAACACATACACAAATGTACACAAAATAAATAATATAAAATTTTAAAATTAGATAATAAGAAAATGTAGCAAAAGTACAATTTATGTGGCAGTTTTGATAAGCAACATATTTTTTTTAAGGTTTAATTCTTTAAAGCATGTCTTATTTCATTTTCTTTTGAAATCAGTTGAAGTTCTTCAATATAATCTTATACAAGGAAGGGTTAGGTCTTGTGAGCTCATTACAACACCACCAAGCAAATAAAACAGAAAAAAAATGAATGAATGATTAATAGTTCAGAAGAAGGGGACTGAGAAAGTGGGAGGTGAACAAGAGAAGGTAATGAAGAGTGATATAATCAAAATGCATTACATATATCTGTCAAATTGTCATAATAAGATCCACTTTTGTATTAATCATGCCATTCATTTACATCTCAAATGATACCTTACTTCCTGGTTACCCCTCTACAAACTCCCCATCCCCTCTCTCCCCCTTTCCTTTGCCTCCATGAGGGCGCTCCTCTACTTCCCCCCTTTCCCCCCCCACACTAGGGCATCAAACCACCCCGGGACCAAGGGCCTCCCCTCCTATTGCTGTCAGGCAAGGCCATCCTCTGCTACATATGTGTATGTAATTAATATATACCCATAAAAAAGTTAACAAACTTTTATGAAAAACAATAGTTAATAAATAGGATAACTTTCTAAGTTAAATTAGGGTAATAAGTATTGTTCCATTCACTGGAATTTCTCCTTGAAGTAATCTGTATATGCTGTCATTAGAAACTGGGAGTTTGAAGCCCCAGTTGCCTCTTGACCTTTCAAGTGAAATTATTCTGGGAAGGCATCTGGAAAAAGCCAGTACAGTGAAGGGTAATCCATCCTTGTACAAATGGTGACTTGAAAGAGTTAAGCGGGGTGGTGGTGGGGTGGCTCAAGCTGGATTTTAAGAGGCAATCACTGGCAACTATGGGGAAGGGAAAATTAAGGGGTGGGGATAGCTTGACTGGACAATGATATCAAAGATGCTAAAGAAATCTGGCAGGATTTCTTTTTCAAAAAAACATCTTGTAATTTAATAATTTCATCTTAAATAGATATTTCTCTAAATAAATGTACATTTAGCCCACAATATTCTAAAAATGCCGTTCATGTTGACTTAATTTATCATTTTAAAAAGAGAGAAAAAATAACTTTCTCTTGTCAGAAAAGTAGACCAATTAGAAAGATAGAGTTCACAGTTTCTCATAATAAGATCAAAATCACAGTGACTCCAATGTCTCAGTATTTCATTCAGAAATCAATGACAACAGTATATAGAAACTAATTAAATTTGTCAAGTCTGGCAGGACTTCTTGATTTCATTGTTTTTTTATTCCTTGCTTTTTCTTCTTTATTATGTAATCAATCTCTTTAGAAAAAAAGCAAGCCTATTTCTGTTGTTAGTGGGAACCACAAAGGAAAGAAAGGACTATGAGACATGGCCAGAATTTTCCAGAGGTCAGCATGGTAAGAAGAGTCATCTGGAGAAGATGAAACCAAGGAAGCAAAAGTCAATACCTGCTCGTCAGCCACCTGATCTAGACGACTAGAGGCAACCCTCAAAAAGTCAGACTCTTGTTTTAAACAAAATGATTTCTTTAAGCATATAGGCTTCATAGCCTACTATGCACATCACCCCAAGTCATTTGCTGGTTGCTTACTTTTAGGTATAACCAGAAGATAGCAGGATACTGAATTGGAGAGACTGTCATTGTCTCAGGGTCAGCAAGCAAACCAGTCCACAGAAAGGGACTAGTTTTATATTCCTCAGTACAAAGCATGCTAAATAACAATTTAGAGCCACAATCATGTATTTATGTCTAGATTAGTTTGAATTACTTCTTGTCTCCTGGTTTCTTTTTTAGGAGAATTACTTCCAAACAAACAACAACAAAAGCTTTTGTTGGTTCTTTCTCTATTAGAACTATCTACCTTCTATTCTGGTTCTAGTGGTCAGTTTTCCTAACAATTGATAATGTTCTAGAAGAAAGAAAATTTGAGGATATGAGATATGTAATAGAAAATTATGAACCAGTGAAAGTAAAAGATGATGAATATTTGATAGTCATGTGAGATCCTTTGAAACTGGAACATCAGTGTAGCAACTATTTAAAATAAACACAAGAGCTGAAGAGTTGGCTCAGCAGTTAAGATCAATTGTTCTTGCAGAGAACCTGGATTTAACTCTCAATACTCAAATGGGGTCTCCAGTCCCAGGGAATCTGATTCCCTCTTCTGACTTTCACAGGCACTAGATATACATATTGCAAAACACATGCATAAAATAATAAAATAAATATACATGAAAATTAAATAGGAGCATGGCTCTTTGGAATCTTTGTATGTCCCTCAGGAATTCTATAAGAATTGAAATGTCTATATATTGATTGCCAACCAATAAGACCTACGTTATGAAAGAGAAAATAAGCAAGAGAATAAATACGTGGTGGGTAATATGTAATTTAATAAAGACTTCTAACAAAAGGTGAAATCACAGTTCAGGCTTTAGGATTTATGCCTGGCTTAACAACTACTATCTGATCTTAGGCAACTCATTTAACCTTTTCCACCTTAATTTCATCATATTGGGATTATCAAAGCATCTCTAGCATCATAGGCCTTGAGGAAAGTTTAAATGAAAAAGCTCTAACAGTTCTTGGAATCAGTAAGTGGATCATGAAGGTGTTATGTTTAGCACGTACTACCCAAATGCTTTGGTTCCATCTGGTTCTTCTGCCTTTCATTTCATGTGGTCAGTATGGTTCAATACATTCAGAATTAATAATAACAGCTTAAGACAGAGGGTAGTATAATATTTCTTTTACAAGTGGAATTTTGAAAGTTAAATTTTAATTTTTCTTCAGCTATAATAACTATTAAACTTGGAGATGGCAATTCTTTAACTGTGTCCTTTTTGATTTCTGCCAATATTTGCCTTCTTTTCCCCAGTCTCCTATTCCTTGTAGTTATTCTAATAATCCTCTAAGATTCAATTACCATTAGCTATTAGTTTCAAAACACTGCAGGCTACATTTTAATTGGCAGAGATCCATATCCACACTGCCATTAGTTTTCAGCTACAAGGATGTCATCGATGTTTGGGCAAACTGCTCATTTCTCAGTCCTCCCCTGCATGTTGACTCACTTTACAATAACCTCTGGCCACCCTGCTTATAGTCTTAATGTTTAATTTCTTTACCACATCTCAAGGCTCTTGTAATTTAAGGTTTAGAAGCCAAAGGGTTCTTGTAGCACATGCTAGAGAGATAAGATAGTCCCTGGAACCTTTCCATTGTTATGACATCTGCTAAAGCTATAGACATCTTCAGTTGACAGAGGGTTCTTCTGTAAGAGAAAGGTTGTGTCTTGTCCTGTCTTGTCTTGTTTTGTCTTGAGACATGATTATACAATGTAGTCCTGGTTAGTCTGGAACTCAGAGAGATCCTCTTGTCCCCCTAGTGGTACAACTAAAGGCCTGCCCCACCACACCCGGAAAGGTTTACTCTATTAGACCTTTGGAAGTTTCATTTCCCTTTTGTCCCCCTCTTTTCTTTTTTTCTGAAACCATATCCTTCAAATAATAAAGGCTTAGCTGGTATATGTTGCATACATGTACACTGTTTGAAGGCATCTTTTCAGGGCCCAAAACAACCCTATAGAGTAGAAACAAAAATACTTATTGATAAACTTTGAAGAAATCAAGTTCTTCATGTTCAAATAGTTAATAGGTAAGAGCATTTCAGGATTGGATTAATGTCAACACATTTATCCTGAAAATGCTAATACTGTAATTTGCTAATCTTCATGGAAACACTTGTGATGCTCTGGATGAAAAATGAACCACAAGAGCCATGTGTAAAAGGCATGGTCACCAGTTAATGACACTACTCAAAGGTAGCAAAAACTTTAGAACGTGAAACCAGTGTCATGAAATAGGTCCCAAAAGAACATGAAATAGGGATGTCCCAAAAGAACATATCCTGCCCCTGTTTCCTTTGTTGTTGTCCTGGTAGCCATAAGAGTGCAGCATTCTTCCAGCACATCCACTGGCTTACCACAGGGAGAGAAACAACAGTCAAGTGACCGTGGACTGAAACTTCTGAACCCAAAATATATTCTTCCCTCTTTAAGCTGATTTTCGTAGGTCTTTATCACAGAGAAGGAAGGCTGACTAATACAACACCAGTGTTACTAACAGATAAATCAAGATTTAGAGTACATTTCAAGATCTTGACATGGGTTTTCTTACACCAAATCTGGTATTCTTTCAGTCAAATCTTTAATCATTAAATAGTTCTTTACTTTAAGGCGAGAGACATTGTTTACTTGGTAGACTGTTTGCCCAGCATGTACAAGGCTCTGTGTTTGATTCCCAGGCCAATGTAAAACTCAGCATGGTGATGTGTACTTGTAATTTCAGCAGTAGGCTGTGCAGGCAGGAGGATCAGTGCCAT
Source organism: Rhynchomys soricoides (assembly GCA_019843965.1). Classification (NCBI taxonomy): domain Eukaryota; kingdom Metazoa; phylum Chordata; class Mammalia; order Rodentia; family Muridae; genus Rhynchomys; species Rhynchomys soricoides. The sequence continues at coordinate 215,472 of JADRCH010007427.1, forward strand.
CCTTGGCTACATAGCAAGTTGAAGGCCAGCCTGGAATACATAAGATTCTATCTCAAAGCCAAAGTCAAATATTGACTTAATATCATGTTTTAGTAATTTTCCTGAATATTAGAGAGTTGATGGCAAATAACACAGATGATCACTGCCACAGGAAAGCAAAGAATTTGTGAAGGGGTGTGTGTGTGTGTATGTGTGTGTGTGTGTGTGTGTGTGTGTTCATTAAATTTTTAAGGTGTAAATAAAGGAAATTAATTAGAGAAAAATAAAAACGTCCAATACAACTTTAGTAGAGTAAATGAGAGGATAAAGATGAAAATCAATGGTACAAAGCATTATGAGTTGGCACAACATTTAGACATCTGTTCTAACTGCCATGAACACCATTAAGCAATGCCCTTGTGGTCATAAAACATCAGACTCCCTAAGAGCTTACTGAATTCTTCTAAATCCCACAAACACTTAGCTACTTCCTATGCAATGTTCACTTCACCAGCTCCATTGTTTATAATTCAATAAAAGTTTGCATTAATTCACATAAAAGATTGAAGTGCTGGTGTAGGTCATAAGTGAATACTATGTATTAATATTTACCTTTTTAAAACACATAAACCATTACATTAAAATAACACTATAGATACTTTAAATTTATTATGTAACAAATCATATACCTATGCCCACATACATGTATATATGTAGTTACTTTAGGTAGAGGTATTAAAAATCACATCAAACATTGCTGAATTTTGAGATACCTTGGAGAATCTGTGGCACAATATTAGCCAAGTTATAGGATCAAAGAGCACTTTCTATTTTGTTTTCCAGTTTTCCTAAGCTTAGGGTATAGTAATAGTCATCAATAACAGCATAGCCATCTTTTCAATTCAACAAACATCTGTCTACTCAGATATATATTGCTTATCTGTTAACAAGTCTAGGACCCTCAGAGTACAGCAGTATATAATATAGGCAAGAAAATTCTCTGATCTCACAAAAGTTACAAACCACAGAGAAAAACACAAAATTACTTCTGTGCCACTTTATTTAAATAAGTAAATTATGTAATATCTTACATAATGAGCAATAGTGGTAGATACCAAAAAAGACAATTAGGGAGGAAAGAACATAAACTATTAAAATAATAATAGTGTAAGATAAGTATTTCTATTGCTTTTATTGCTGCTTTTTATATGTTTGTTTGTATGTTTGAGGCAGGGTGTTACTACAAAGCCAAGGCTGATCTAGAATTTGAGATCCTCTTGCTTCAGCCTTCCATGTTGAATTATAGAAGTACCCCATCATGCAAGACCCACTTCTGATCTTCTGGTACTTGATTTTTACTAATTTCCTTATGTCATAGTAGTTGGTATATATCATACAGCCGTGGTCACTAGACTTTTCTATAGCACATACAAGGGAAAATATTTACATTTCAAAGATTCCTGCTACGACATTCTCCTGTTACAGTATTAAATCAGGCAGAGAAGTGAATTTGTATGTGACTATGATTTAACAGGGCCAGTGAGAGGGGCCAGTGGGTTAGGACAGTTGTCACAAAACCGGACAACTCAAGTTCTCATAGGTTTTAAAAAGAGAACTATTAGCTAGAGCAATTAGAGAGCAAAAGGAGATCAAGGGGATATAAACTGGAAAGGAAGAAGTCAAGGTATCCCTACTTGCAGATAATATACTAGCATGCATAAGTGAACCCCAAAAATTCTACCAGAGAAGTTCTACAGTTGACAAACAACTTAAACAAAGTGACTGGATACAAAACTGACTCAAAGAAATCAGTAGCATTCCTTTATACAAATGAAAAACTGGCAGAGAAAGAAATTAGGGAAACAACGTCTTTTAAAATAGCCACAAATAATACAAAATATCTTGGTGTAACTCTAACCAAGCAAGTGAAAGACCTGTATGACAAGACCTTCAAGTCTTTGTAGAAAGAAATTGAAGAAGACCTCAAAAGATAGAATGATCTCCCATGCTCATGGATAACTAGGATTAACATAGTAAAAATGGCCACCTTACCAAAAGCAGTCTACAGATTCAATACAATTCCCAACAAAATTCTATTAGAAAGAAATATGCCATACCATGTGCACGAACTCGGCAGCCAGTCGACACCAAGAGGAAGCTCCACTCCAAGGTACTCTAACACACCCAGTATCACAGGATCAGAGGTGAGGAGAACACAACGTCTGTCCCAACACTCTGAGTAACTGGGGCCAGAGGGATCCAGGGACCCAGGAACCCCTCCAGACCAGTGGTACGGATTCCTTCTGTTCTGAGACAGTGTCATGAGCAGACCTTGGGCACAAACACCTCAGCCAGTCCCACAACACCCAGAGGAAGCTCCACTCCCAAGAGCTCTAACATGCCCAGGATCACAGGATCACAGGAGCACAGGAGCACAGGAGCACAGGAGCATAGGAGCACAGGATCCCAGGAGCTTGGTCACACCAGGATTTCAGGGTCCAAGACACAGCTTGATTCCCAGAAGGTCTGATACACCCAGGATCTCAGGATCCAGGATCCCAGAATCACAGGATCCCAGAGACAGCTTTGTGGAGATTTGACACAATCAAGATCACAGGAAGGACAGGCTCCAGTCAGACACAGCAAGGGAAGGTAGCACTAGAGTCAATCAGATGGTAGGAGGCAAGCACAAGAACATAAGCAACAGAAACCAAGGTCACTTGGCATCATCAGAACCCAATTCTGCATCATAGAAAGGCCTGAATAAACCATAACACTGGAAAAGCAAGATTCAGATCTAAAATCACTTCTCATGATGATAATAGAGGACTTTAAGCAGGACATAAATAAACCCCCTAAAGAAATACAGGACAACACAGGTAAACAACTAGAAGAACTTAAAGAGGAAACATAAATAACCCTTAAATAATTACAGGAAAACATAATCAAACAGGTGAAGTTATTGAACAAAACCATCCAGGATCTAAAAATAGAATTAGAAACAATAAAGAAATCACAAAGATAGACAAAACTGGAGTTAGAAAACCTCAGAAAGAGATCAGGAGTCATAGATGCAAGCATCACCAACAGAGTAAAAGAGAAAGATGAGAGAATCTCAGGTACAGAAGATACCATAGAAAACATTGACACAACAGTCAAAGAAAATGCAAAAAGCAAAGAGCTCCTAACCCAAAACATCCAGGAAATCCAGGACACAATGAGAAGACCAAACCTAAGGATAATAGGTATAGAAGAGACTGAAGATTCCCAACTTAAAGGGCCAGTAAATATCTTAAACAAAATTATAGAAGAAAACTTCCCTAACCTAAAGAAAGAGATGCCCATGAACATACAAGAAGCCTACAGAAATTTTTACTGTCACATAATAATCAAGACACCAAATGCACTAAACAAAGAAAGAATATTAAAAGCAGTAAGGGCAAAGGTTTCAAGTAACATATAAAGGCAGACCTTTCAGAATTACACCAGTCTTCTCACCAGAGACTATGAAAACTAGAAGATCTTGGGCAGATGTCATACAGACCCCAAGAGAACACAAATGCCAGAGCAGGCTGCTATACCCAGCAAAACTCTCAATTACCATAGATGATGAAACCCAAGATATTCCATGACAAAAACAAATTTACACAATCTTTCCACAAATCCAGCCCTACAAAGGATAATAGATGAAAAACACCAACACAAGGAGGGAAACTATACCCTAGACAAGGCAAGAAATTAATCTTCCAACAAACCCCAAAGAAGATAGCCACACAAACATAATTCCACCTCTAAAAACAAAAATAAGAGGAAGTAACAATCACTTTTCCTTACTATCTCTTAACATCAATGGACTCAATTCCCCAGTAAAAAGACATAGACTAACAGACTGAATATATAAACAGAACCCAGCATTTTGCCACATACAGGAAACACACCTCAGTTAGAAAGACAGAGACTACCTCAGAGTAAAAGGTTGGAAAACAATTTGCCGAGCAAATGATCCCAAGCAACAAGCTGGAGTAGCCATTATGATCTCAAAATCAAGAATAAAAAAATGGGACCTCATAAAATTGAAAAGCTTCTGTAAGGCAAAGGACACTGTCAATAGGACAAAATGGCAACCAACAGATTGGGAAAAGGTCTTTACCAATCCTACATCTGATAGAGGGCTAATATCCAATATATATAAAGAACTCAAGAAGTTAAACTCCAGAGAACCAAATAACCCTATTAAAAAATGGAGTACAGTGCTACACAAAAAAATTTCATCTGAGGAATATTGAATGGCCAATGAGCACCTAAAGAAAAGTTCAACATTCTTAGTCATCAGGGAAATGCAAATCAAAATGACCCTGAGATTCCACCTCACACCAGTCAGAATGGCTAAGACCAAAAACTCAGGTGACAGCAGATGCTTACAAGGATGTGGAGAAAGAGGAACACTCCTCCATTGCTGGTGGGATTGCAAGCTGATACAACCTCTCTGGAAATCAGTCTGGTGGTTCCTCAGCAAATTGGATATAGTATTACCTGAGGACCCTGCTCTACCACTCCTGGGCATATACCCAAAAGATGCTCCAACATATAATAAGGACACAAGCTCCAATATGTTCATAGTAGCATTATTTATAATAGCCAGAAGCTGGGAAAAAACCCAGATGTCCTTCAACAGAGGAATGGACACAGAAAATGTGGTACATTTACACAATGGAATACTAATCAGCTATTAAAAAAATGATGAATTCATGAAATTCTTAGGCAAATGGATGGAACTAGAAAATATTGTCCTGTGTGAGGTAACCCAATTACAAAAGTACGCCCATGGTATGCACTCACTGATAAATAAGTATTAACCCAAAAGCTCTGAATACCCAAGATACAATTCACAGACCACATGAAGCTCAAGAAGAAAGACCAAAGTGTGGGTGCTTCGGTCCTTCTTAGAAAGGGGAACAAAATAATCACAGGAGCAAATGTGGAGACAACGTGTAGGGCAGAGACTTAAGGAAAGGCCATCCAGAGACTGCCTGACCTGGGGATCCATCCTGTATATAGTCACTAAACCCTGACACTATTGTGGATGTCAGGAAGTGCATGCTGTCAGGAGCCTGATATGGCTGCCTCCTGAGAGGCTCTGCCAGAGCCTTACAAATACAGAGGTGGATGCTCTCAACCAACCATTGGACTGAGCAAGAGGTCCCAAATGGAGGAGTTAGAGAAAGGACTGAAGGAGCTGAAAGGGTTTGCAACCCCATAGGAAGAACAACAATATCAACCAACCAGACCCCCTAGAGCTCCCAGGGACTAGGCCACCAACCAAGGAGTACATATGGCTCCAGCTGCATATGTAGCAGAAGATGGCTTCTTCAGGCATCAAAGGGAGGAGACGTCCTTGGTCCTATGGAGGCTCAAATAGATGCACCAGTGTAGGGGAATTGAGGGCAGGGAGGGTGGAGTGTGTGGGTGGGTGGAGAAACACTCTCATAGAAGCGGGGGGCGGGGGAGGGATGGGATACGGGTTTTCTGGGAGGGGGAAAAACCGGGAAAGGGGATAACATTTGAAATGTAAGTAAAGAAAATATCCAAAAAAAGAAAAAAAAGAAAGAGAAATGCCATATATACAAAATCATGTATGTGTGTGTGTATATATATATATATATATATACACATATGAAGAGGGAGAACATTTACTCACAGACAATGAGGTCAGGTAAGGTGGTATACACCTTTAATCTGAACACCAACGAAACTGGAAAAAAAAAAAAAAGCACCATTTCAAGGCCAGTCTTGGGCTATATTAGAAGTTTCTGTCTCAAAAAATAATGAAAGGAGAGATTAGAAAGGAACAGTAGAAAGCTTTTTAAAGGCAGACAGGGGAATGTGACAGCTTATTCAATACCTTGACTGTGACAACAATTTCACGGGTAGATTTAAAATTTTTTGAAATTTATCTTCAAAAATAAACATAACAATTTATATCTATTTTACCTCAATAAAACTGGATACAAAAAAGCTGAACTAAATCAGTAAATAATCCAATCAAAAAATGTAGAAAAGTATTTCCACATAGTATATTCGTGATATCCTCTCATTTAATACACACACACACACACACACACACACACACACATATGGTTCTTGACATTCAATGGATCAATTTACTTGTTTTCAACTTCAAAACTGTATGAAAGGTATATACGTTCAAAAGAAAAGCACATGAATTTTCAATCTTGATCTCATTCCAGGCTGGTAATATATAATCTGATCCTTTCTTGTTTTTCTTAGGCAGAAGCAGGGAGCCACAGACACAAGTCTGCCAAGCAAAATTTGGTGTACTATGTTGCTGAATGTGATAGGTTGGATGTATTAACTGTATTTTCAACTTAAAATATTTTCAAGTCATGATGGGTTTAAACTTTGTATAATCCCATTGTAAGATTGGATATAAAATGTTACCTCTGTGTGTGGTAGAGAGAGTTTGTGTGTGTGTGTGCGTGCGTGCACGTGTGCTTTAGCTTTGGTTAATGCAAAGACCTTTTACTCAGGCTTGCCTCAATAGGTATATGAGTCAACTATCTTGGAGGCAGATTCTCAACCCCTTTTAAGCCTTCAAATAATTGTAGCCCTACCGGGCAGTGGTGGCACACATCTTTAATCCTAGCCCTTGGGAGGCAGAGGCAGGCAGATTTCTGAGTTCAAGGCCAGCCTGGTCTACAAAGTGAGTTCCAGGACAGCCAGGGTTATACAGAGAAACCCTGTCTAGAAAAACAACAACAACAACAACAACAACAACAACAAACCCAAAATAATTGTAGCCTTGGCCAAGAACTTGAGGGTCATATTAAAGGAATATGCTATACTAAAACCACCCAGTTATACTGCTCCTGGACTACTGGTTCTCAGAAAAGCACATCTGTTAATAAAAATTGTTAAGTCTTGGTATAATTTAATGTGCAGGATAACATAACTACTGTACCACATATCATTTTTATGTAAGTTTTAAAAGGAGCATACATATCATATAGGTAAGAAAGACCCAACTTTTTGGGGCCCTAGTGAAGGAGTCAATCACTGCTAAGCATTGTTATATACTATTAACTGTTGTTACATGTCTTAGCAATCTTAGTTGCATGTTGAGCTTTTCCTAACTCTATATTGATTTGCCATACTCCTTCTAATGTTTTCTTTGATTAAAAGTGCCAATGGTATGGGCTGCTCAGTGTTGAGGATTGATGGCTCTTGCAGAAGATCCAGGGTCATTCCCAGCACCTACATGGTAGCTCAATCACCTGTAACTTTAGTCCCTGATGATCCAAGGCTTTCTTCCTGACTTGCTTGGAATGCATGTAGTACGCATAACGTGTAGGCAAAACATTTAAACACATAAAGAAATCAATAAGTCTAAAAGTTTAAAAGTTAAAAAAATACCAATAGTAGGTGGCATTTGACAGGCTTTTTTCTTTTTTCCTTTTCCTTTTTAAAATTTATTCTTCTCTTATACAATATATTCTGCCCTCAGCCTCCCTTCCTGAACTCTCAGTACTTCCCCACCCCCATGGAAGATTAGGGAAGAAGGATTGCAGGAGCCAGAGCGTTCAAGGGCTGAGAACATAGCCCACAGAATCAACCTAGCAGGGCTCATAGGGGCTCAAAGAGACTAAAGTGACAATCATGGAGCCTATATGGGTCTACATGCATATATGTTATGGCTGTTAGCTTAGTGTTTTTGTAGGACTCCTAACAGTAGGGGTGGGGACTGTCTCTGTCTCTTTTGCCTGTTTTTTCCTTCTACTGGGCTGCCTCATCTGGCCTTGATGAGGGTATAATACAGTTGTATTATAACTTGTTATGCTGTTATTGTTCAGTGGATATCTCTGGAAGGCCTGTTCTTTTCTGAAGAAAAACAGAGGAAGTGAATCTGGAGTAGGGAGGAAGTGGGGGAAAGGGACTACTTCCCCTGAGAGTTGCAATATTGAGCCCATTAAAAGGCTTCTTCTCTATAATGTTTTGTTCTTGTCTACTTTAAACATTGTCATTAGAAGAACAAGCTACATTGGTAACACAAAGAGCATACAATGGCTGCAGCAATGGAGCTGCAGCAGTGAAGAAGGAAGCAGCAGCTACAGTGCCAAGGGGACAGATGTAGACTTCCAGAGAGAAAAAAGGACAAGTCTGAAATTAATGAAGGGGTGCAAGAAAGTTCTTGGCAATTGGAAGCATTTTAAGGAACTCCCAAGCACCCTAACACTCTTGGCCTGAGTATTAACATTAGCCATTACCAAGGCTCAAGAGTCACAAAAGACTAGGCCCATCAGCTGTAACATTAGTCACTGTAAGGCTTCTAAAACCTTAGGCTCAAGAGCTGTAATATTAACTATTGTAGGGGCCAATGGTCCCAACACCTATTAAGGAGCTTAACAGTAGCAGATACTGAATTATGCTGTAACTCACTGTTGCTGGAAGCCAAGGGTTAGAACATCTGCAGAGTGCCAAGGATGTCTTCAAACTTACTATGTAACCCAGGATGGCCTTGAACTCTTGGTCATCCTATCTCAAACTTCCAAATATATGAGACAGGAAGCCAGGCAGAGCATATACTTTTAAAATAAGCAAACAGTCATAATTTTATAAACATTCTCTATGGCTTTGTGAAAACAAAGGCTTGAGCAGTAGAACAGTCATTAAGACAAAGAGGGCCAGCAAGATGGCTTAGGGGGTACATAACACCCAAGCCTGGCAACTTTACTTCAAACCTCAGAACCCATATAAAGGTACAAGGAGAGAGCTGAGTTCAAAATGTTGTCCTCTGACTTCCATATGTACATGTGCTCACACACAAATATCATGTGCACACAAACTGTAATAATTTTTAAAAGATAAAGAACATCAAGTGGGAATATCAATAGTTATCTTTTCCAGTTTATAAAGACTGAGAATGAAAACTAGAAAAGTAGTAAGGAAAAGGAACCTCTAAAAGCAAGAACAAGACAAGGGGCGGGGGATATTATGAAGATAAGACATGTGACTAAGATCTGAATCTTTTTAGCAGATGGGAAGTAAACCACAAAAAAGAAACAGGTCAAGAAACATGTTACCCATATTCGCCGTCCAGAAAGGCTTTTTGGAATAAAGCAGGGTATAGATGGTCTTTAGCCTGTTTTATAGTGATGTGTAATTTAGGGCAATTCAGTGCTCTTAGGATAAAACACTAAACATTAACATAAACAGATATGTATCCTACCTTTAAGTGGTATACATACCTCAAGGGTCAAAAATCCATCCTTTACAGATACTGTTGAATTAGCCAGCAAGGATATATTAAGCTTTATTTAACCTCATAAGCCAACATTAGCCTTTCCTTTCCTCCTTTTTTCTTTCTTTTATGAGTTACCAGAATGTACCATAGCATTAGCTATTTATTTTTACCTTACTTATTACATTTTAATAAGACTCCTCAGATAGCAGAACAATCAGTTAAAGTTAATATTACTGGACAAGATCAATGCCTAATGGACACCATACGTAAGTGAAAAAAAAAAAAAGAAACAATAATGTGGCTTTGGGTTTCAAAATCTTAAGCACATCCCAGCACAGAATTTCAGCCTGAAATGCAAAAAAAAAAAAAAAAAAAAAGTATTTTTAAAATTTGGTCTTATAAGAGATTTAAAATAAATTGGATCACATGTAAAGAGCTCAACACAACAAAGGCTAGAAAAGCAGAATAGATTGTCACAATTAGAATTCTTGCATTATCTTATTGTATGTCACCAAAAGAAATATTGAATAATCACTGCAAATAGCATATGAAAGGAATTTGATGTCTTGGAGGCCTTAACAGGAAAGAGTCCTTTCTAAGCTATGTATTGCTATTACATCACTATCTAACAAATCATGCCACTGTAATGAAAATACTTAAGGATATTACATTAAGGTCATTGAGAGAACCAAAATTCAATTGCCTGCATGCACAATTAAACATTAACCTCAAGTCCAAAGATTGAATATGGAACTGCCAAGATGGCTCTGCAGTTAAGAGTGACTGGCGCTACTGCAGAGGACCTAGTTTCAGGTTCCCACACCCATATCAGGTGGTTCAGAACTACTTGTAATTCCAGTTTCATGGGATCTGATGCTTTCTTCTGGCTGTGTTAGCTACCAGGCATGCACATGATGCACATACATACATACATATGTGCAGTTACTTACATAGACACATAAAATAAAAATCAATATATCTTCAGAGAATGATTACTTTGAATGATGAAATTCTTAAATAAACAATACTTATATAGTTCCTTCAATAATTGTTTCAAAATCCACCCAGCTCCTAGAAAAAAATTATTCAAGGGCTGGAGCTACATAGCTCATTTTTAAGTGTTTGCCTAACATACACAAGTCTCTAACTTCAAACTCTAACACTTTAAAAAAATTAATAATGAAATGATTTTTCTTATCAAAAATCTTTCTCCTATAAATATCTTTTAAGGACATTTTAAGAGAAATTTGTTTCAAATAATTAAACTAATACTCCACAACCAGTAAGATTTACAACCCATAAACGCACAAGAGTAGGGTTGTTTACAAAACCAAATTTTAAAAACCCTAAAGAAGTGCTATTTTCTTTTGCAAAGTAATAACTTGCCCTGCAAAAACAGTCCACAGAAATTCATGATGGATTCCTTGAAGATTATATTATTGTGACACTAACCAAAGACAAAGAAAAACATAAAACCTAATTCAGTGCTAGGTCTGAATTATCTGTTTTGCTTTTAAACTCTTTTCAATCTAATTGAACTGGAAAGCCATGAATCCTCAGAGAAAAAGAAGAACTATGAATTGAAGGTCAAATAAAATTCTACCATATAGAAAATAAGCTTAATCATATTTAACTAAAAATCACAACTCCCTAAAAGTAAATGTAATGTCATAAAGTCATTTTGTTTAATGCCTGCAGAAATCACATATACCGTGTTTGATTTTATAGACTCATACTTATTACTATATTTGAAACATACTAATGCATTTTAACAAGTTGAGCTTATATGATATTGTATTTTGTGATCTACCGTTTAGAACAATTATTCTAAGAACTTTCCTGTAAAATTAAAATCTCACAAACATTTTTGTTAATAGCTGTATTATATTCATATACAATAATCTAACCGTGTTCTAAATATTTTACTACTTAAAAATAAAGTGTGGTAGATCCAATCATTCAAAACTGGCAGCTCTTAAAAATGTGATCTATTGTTTTCTGTTAACAATAATGTAGCAGGGGGCTGGAGAGATGGCTCAGCATTTTGCAGCACTGGCAACTCTTACAGAGGATCTAGATTCAATTTCAAGCACCCACATCAAAATTATCTGTACCTCTAATTCCAGGGGATATGACACACTTTTCTAGCTTCCTTGGGTACCAGGTACACATGTGGTACACAGACATATGTGCAAGCTAAATACTTATATACATAAAATAACAAAATGCTTTCTAAAACCTCGGCTACAATAAACAAAGAAATATATTATAGCACACCAGGCATGGTGGTGCATGCCTCTAATCCTAGCACTTGTGAAACAGAGGCAGGCAGATCTCTGTGAGTCCCCACTAGTCTATACTATATAATCCCAAGACAGCCAGGAATGAGATCTAATTGAAACTACATACAGAGACATAGTAGAAGTAGTAGTAGTAGTAGTAGTAGTAGTAGTAGTAGTAGTAGTAGTAGTAGTAGTAACAATATATCAGTATTTTTAAATAGCAATTTTCATTCTCACTTCTGATTACTTCCTGGGGACAAACAAATGAGACCATCAGATGTGGAAATCTGTAGTGAGCTATCTTATCCTTTGCAGCAAACATATTTTTCCCCTGGGAAAATTAAACAGATGACTACTAAATTTTTATACATACGTAAATTGATTTAGCCAATTTCCAGACTAATGCCTACCTGAAGCAGCATTGGAGTTATCCTATGGGAAATGGGCATAGTATGACAGTGGCAGAGTTAGACCACAGATTGTGAGTGCAAGGTAACTGACACCAGTAAGGCAACTTCAACCGGGTCAGCGTGTTCTGTTCCTTACTCAGTTGTGAAATATGTGTAGCACACTGTTTCCACTCTCATTAAAAAGTTTCCTGCTGGAAGGTACTGAGACTCAAGGAAGCCTGAAAAGGAAGACTCACAATATAATTTACATATACTTCAAAGTGTTCACTACGCTGGTTACTGTATGCACATGATTCGTTGTTGCTCTATTTATCTATAAGCCCAATTATATTTTTGATCTCACCTAATTTGGTGCTGTAGACTGTCACCAAATTAAAAAAAAATATTGGATATCAATTCAACTCATTATTTCAGTATCAAATGCAATTTATCCACTTGGTATTCGGATGAATTAAACAAGATAATATAATATAATATATGTATTATATTATAATAAAAATATAGTAAAATATAGTAAAATATAGTAAAATATAGTAAAAATATAGTAAAAATATAGTAAAAATATAGTAAAATATAGTAAAATATAGTAAAATAATATAAAAGAAGATAAAGTATTTGAGGAAAACGTGACACTGAAAAATTACAACTATAAAATACAAAAGATTGAAGTTTGAATAAAACAACTGGCTGAAAGATTCTGTAACACTGATAAATGTAGCTGGTGCCAAGAAACGTGAGTTAAATGAACCATGGTATCACCAAGATAAAAACAAAATTATTGACCAGAAATTTCATCACTTATGATTTGAGACTAGAGGGAAAAAAAAGCTTACTCTGTTATTCTCAAAAGAAAAGCAACAATGATGTCTTCAATATTCACATAAGCAGATTTTATAATAAATTCCTTATACCTTTTAAGTAGACCAACAGCAATAAAGCCAGAAGTATAGTATACACACTATATTTATATATTTAGAAATTAGCTCACACAAATTGCTTCCTAAAATTGCATAGCCATACAACAGAAAGTGCAGCCAATGAAGTGACCACGACAAAGGCAACACTTTGAATCTATTTGATCCAGACTGATGGCCATTCTATAAACAAAACCTAAAAGATCTGACTCACTGGCTCTTCTCTAAAGAGGGAAGCAAGCAGCCCTGGAAGAAATACTGATAAGCAAACACATGGGCCAAAAGAATTTCGAATGCTGTTCCGTTCTAAATTATTAAGGGCAAAGTTTATAGTTCATTTGGGGGAAGCCTTGGGTGCCTAAGAATTACTGCTCAACATCAACAGATTGTGGAAAGCTTACTACATTGATTCCCCAAATCTGTATTGCCTTGGAAGCCAAAAATCAAACTAAATGAGGATATCTGCTATCACAAAGTCACAGATAAAAAGAAACCTCTACAGCTTGTTCCAGCTGTAAATGATGTACACCAGTTGGTTTTTTAAATTTTTTTTTTTCCTGGAGTTTTGTCACTTTGGGACTCCACTTTGAGAAGAGTGAAACTATTTCTGTTAATCCTTTATTTCTTAGATCCACACTTTTCTTTTCATTGGAAGTGAAGAACTAGTGCTAAGCAGATTTGAAAAATCTCCTTTTGCTCTCTCAGTCCTGCATTAAGGCCATTATACTATTTCACTTAATCTGAGTATTAAGATCTCTATAAGGGTAGACATGAGGGCATATGCCTTTAATCCCAGTTTTCTAGAAGTACACAGATTTCTGAGTTCAAGGCCTGTCCGAGCTACATAGTGAGACCCTATCTCAAAAACAAACAAAACAAACAACAAAACTCCTGTAAAGCCAACAGAGCAGAACATGCTTATTAATTCCAGGCTGAATGTATAATGGTATTTTCTAGGCACTTGAGTTCATAAACTTACTTGGCTTAGTTTCTCTATATAATTCCAAGAGAATTAAATAAAAATGGACAAAAGAAAAATGGATTGAATTACAATTTGGTCAAAGGGGAGGTCTGGTTTTCTTTGCACTGTGCCTATGACCATTTTACAATTTGTAGAAATCCATACATGGGGCAAAGGCTAGAACACCTACATTTTCCAGTGGAAAGCAGAAAAAGGAAATTTATTCAATGTGTCCACACTGGGAAGAGGAAATTAGAGACCCAACAAACAGCCCTTGCTGCTGCTGCTGCTGCTGCTGCTGCTGCTGCTGCTGCTGCTGCTGCTGCCGCCCTCAGTCGCCGCCTCCGCAGCTGCAGCCGTTACCGAATCTGTGTTAGAGGTTCTGAAGTAAGATTAAAGTTTACATAGAAGGTAAAGAATACACAAATCTGCTGGGCAGTGGTGGTGCATGCCTGTAATCCCAGCACTCGGGAGGCAGAGGCAGGCAGATTTCTGAGTTCGAGGCCAGCCTGGTCTACAGTGAGTTCCAGGACAGCCAGGGCTACAAATAGAAAGCCTGTCTATGAAAACCAAAACGAAAACAAAACAACAACAACAAAAAAACCCAAAAACAACAACAACAACAACAACAAACAAGAATACACAAATCTAAGAAGTCCCAGTCCAGGTGTGGTCCTGCTCACTATGGGTTTCTAATCCTCTAAAGTGGTCTGACAAGTTCTTAAAACTGAAATCTCTCCAGAAAGACAAGTTCCCACTGTGGCTAATGCCCTTTCCTTCTTCCAGCATGAGATTCCTGGGAAAATTACCATTCCTTTGGTATCTCTAGACTATCTTTATTTCTTCTAGGCCCATTATAATTTCACACTTTCTATTTTACCACTTCACTTTTGAGGTGGAATATGTATATATCTGAAGTAAATATAATAAACAGAATGCAAGTAGGGATCAAGATTAGATACAGTCCTATGCAGCCACATATTAAGAACCATTTTTTTCATAGCCTAGTTATTTTCAAAAGGGCTGGCATAAGCAACACCATGTTGATTTGAAGCAAGGTCTTGTCATGAAGCCTAGGCTAGCTTCAAACTTATGAACCTCCTGTTTCCACTCCCCAAGTGCTGGCAAGAGATTATAGGCAAGAGATGCCATACCTGCTGTGAAATTTGACTGCAGCATAGGCTAAGCTGCCTGTGCTAGTTTGAATGAGAATGGCTCCTGTAGGCTCATATGCTTGACTCTTTGGTCCCCAGCTGGTGGAACTGTTTGAGAAAGATTAGCAGGTGTGGCCTTATTAGAGGTGTGTTGCTGGGAGTGGGCTTTCAGGTTTCAAAAGCCCATACCAGGCTCAATCTTCTTCTTTTCTCTGCCTCTTGCTCGTGGATCAGATGGAAGCATCCAACTACTGCTCTAGCACCATACTTGCCTGCCTGCTGCCAGGCTCCTCCCTGTGATGGTTATGTACTTATCTTCTGAATCTGTAAGAAAGCTCCCAATTGAATGTTTTTTCTTACATGTTGCCTTGATCATAGGGTCCCTTCACAGCAATAGAAAAGTAAGGAAGACACTGTGCTTTTGGGAGGGTTACGGGAGACCTGGGCACTCGAGGATTCTCCATTTCAAAAGATAAAGTAAGTGTTTTATGAAATAGAGCAGTCCTACCTATTCAGTTCTTGGCAGAGCACTTTTACCCATTCAGTCTTTTATCCACAAGTCCATTACTTTGGTAGTTGGGAGATAGCAACCATTTTGTCTTTTCTTTGGAGACTAACTTCAAGCTATAAACTTCTGAGATCCTGTCTCACCAGTTTTCCAAGTAAGCATGAGTACCTGATAGGTTAAAGGGGGAGCAAGTGTCTTTCTTTAGAATATCTCCTGTCCTGACAGGCCTTCTGCATGACATCAGAGTTCTGTGAGTCCAGGATGATTAAAAATATTTCTGTTTCAGAAATAAGAAAACCACATCTTAGCTTGGTCATAAAGCCACTGTGTAATCAGAACTACTATGCCCCAGGTCAGATTCATACTCAAATGCTATCCTTGTTGTAGCATTAAGCTAACAATGAAAACAATAACCAGTTATTTTTCTTTTCACCTGAAAATAGATTTTATTCTACAGTAGATGTTGATATTTAAAAGGCCATTTTTAGCAAACCAGAAATATAGGTCCTAAATCAAGACATTCAGAGATGGAGCCCAGCGATCAGGTCTTCCAAGACTTTTTTTTTTTTTTGGAATATTTACTTTATTTACATTTCAAATGTTTTCCCCTTTGGGAACCCTTATCCCATCCCTTCCAAGACTTTTATAGTGAGAACATTATAATTGAATCATCTCAAATCTCTACAAATGTTGAACACCTTCCCAGTTTAAAGACTTTGCTCATACTATGTGCCTTTATTTAAATGCTAGTCCACTTTCAAAACTTAATCGATTGCAATTATTAAAAGCAGTACAAGTCCCTCCTCTTTAGGCATGCATGCTGATTAGCCAGAACATCTCTGTCTGAATTTTGGAAAAGACTTAAATCAAATGGACTCATCCTTATGAACTGACTTTCTACCTGTGCACAGTATTTCCCTCAGATGGCAAACTACTTAAGAGATGAGGACATGACTTGGCCTCTGCAGGACTGTCATTCAGCAACCAGCTGGCACAGAAAATGCTTAGGAGCTCCCAGCTAACACACCAAATCTCCTCAGCAGTCTAAATAAACCACTTGTCTGTCTTACTGTTTTGCTTTAACTATAAATTCCACTAATCTTTTTTACTTGTTGATAAACTATGGCTTTCATTATCAACAAGAAACAGTGAAATGTGGGCAATATTCAAATAATTGGTTTTGTTCTTTTTGTTGTTTTGCTTTTTTTGTTTATTTTACTTCTACGTTCATATAAAATAATTTGTTTCCTTAAAACATTTCATACATGTATATTACTGTACTTTGATTTCCCATTTTCCTTTACTTTTATTTTTCTACCTTATACCTAACACAAAGTCATATGCATTAGCACTGTATTGAACATAGATTTTTTTTTTGACACAGGATTTCTCTATGTAACTCTGGCTGTCCTGGAACTCATTCTGTGTACCAGGCTGGCCTTGAACTCAAGAGTTCAGAGATCCACCTGCCTCTGCCATCCAAGTGTTGAGATTAAATGTATGTGTCACCACTGCCCCTGAATAAAGATTCTTTTGTACTAAGTCTGATAAATATTTTCTGTTCACTAAACTGATTTACAGCCTTTAGGTCAAGAACCTGTAAAATGCATACATTTTATTAGCTGCTTTATAACCGCCTACATGCAATAATTTATAAGCAGTCCTATGTTAATGGTTGTTCATTTAGGATGGCTTCATTTCATTATAAAAGAGAGAAAAGTACACTCTTCTTTTTATACACACTTATTATTTTCTAATAATAAATTCCTTAGGTGAGTCATTATTCGGTAACTTATCATCTAGAAGGATGTGATGAATTTCATTTTACCACTAGTGAAACAAGAGTATTAGATTGCAGAATGGTTGTCTCAAATTAGCAGTAAGGAGAACAGTAGCAGCAAAAGAAAGCAAATCCAATTAGGGGAGAGAAGACATTAGAAAACATATTTAGAAAAAAGATAAATGCAGAATTTCTACTTTACTGGCCTTTCTACTTAGGATACCTTCATCTTTTATTTTATTTTTACCAAAAACTGTCCACTCATTTATATCATTTTATTTGGAAATGTTTCTAACAGTACAGCAAAACTAAACTTCAGAGACAATGTCTGTCAGTTTGGGCATCATCTGTTTGTTATAAAAGGGAGGTATAGAAATTTACATGATCTAATAGTCGAGAAAGAACATAGCAGAAAGGGCAGCTTCATGGGACACGATTTTAACAATAATTTCAGCCCTAATAATCTCTAAATAAGAAATAATCTTTGCCGTCTAGAACTGTTCCATGTGCCTTCATATTTTGGGAGAAGAACTTTGTCTCCAACTTTCATACTAAATCGGTTGAATCTCCTCATCCTTTCCTTTTGTGCCTGGTCCCACAGCCATGACCACTGCTTGCAATACTTTTCCCTGAGACTTTTCAAGAAACATAATGCCACCTTTGGTTACAGTTTCAGCAGCACTCCTTTCAACCAATACTCTGACAAAGAGTGGAAGAAACTTTCTAAAAGCTTGTGCAGCCATAACTTGCACCACAGCAGCTCCAGACTCTGCACTCGGGCAGCTGCTGCAAGGAGTCTTGTGGGCCTGCTCAGGACACTTGAAACAGCCACACAGGGTGCAGGCCTACTCCCATTGTTTATATCTAAAAGAAAGCGTTTTTCAGGCATGGTAGAATATGACTCTTATCCTAGCATTTGGAACATGAAGCAGGAAGACTGCTGCAAGTTCAAGATGAGTATAGGCTACACAGTGAGTACCAGGCCAGTGGGGGCTATAAAGCTAGACCATGTCTCAAAGAAATAACAACAAAATTCTTTCTTAAAACACTGCCTACTGAGGCTCGAGAGATGGCTCAGCAGTTAACTGGCTGCTCTTCCAGAGGTTTTGAGTTCAATTCCCAGCAAACCACATGGTGGCTCATGACCATCTGTAATGAGGATCTGATGGCCTCATCTGGTATCTGAAGAGAGCAATGGTATATTCACATACATGAAAAAATAAAAAAATCTTAAAAAAAAACAAAAACCACTGCCTACTGAACACATCTGTATTAGCATTTTGTTTTTCATCTTTGATTCAATAAGTTAAAAAAATGGCACTTCATTAGTTGACCATTCGTAGAACATGTAACATGAACATATAGGCTAGATGCAATTATCTCTTACCATTTTTGCATAAAACCATGAGGTTTCTTTTTGTTATAGGTATGTGCACTCATTGGTAAGATTTTTTTTTAAAAGCATTCAAGAATATTTTCTTCTCAAAAACTTATTAAACCTTCTACACAGATGAACTACCTTGTTAGAATCTTTTACATATATGGTCTTTTTATACTTTGGTGGTGGTATAGTCTCTAATAAGTTGCCCTTGTTCGACTCAATAACCTCCCACTCTGCAGAGTAAGTAAATCACATTAAATTTAGTGGGCCACATACAAAAAGAAATAGAAGGGAAATTTATTAAGAAGGGCTGCAGAAACAAAGAGTAGAAAGAGGGAAAGGACATTAGATAAGTGTATGAAGCTATAATTCATACAGACAGATAAATCAATCTACGAACTAGATTTATTTCCCTACATCACCTACTGTACATCTCCCCGGAAAACAAGACCCTGTTTATAATAGGTCTGGCAGGAATGAAGATATTTTATGTTGCTCAATCTGACTATCACACTACAAAACAATGAGCCCCCCCAAAAATGAAATCTAGTGCTGGTAGAAGGAAAAAGTACCAGAGGGGGCACATTTCTCCAGGAATGTAATTCCAAACAGTTCTATTTCTCAGACCACTGTGTACATGAAACTGAAGCCTAGACAATGATGGGTCAATGGTGGGTAAAACCGCACTTTGGAGGGTAACTGCTTAGATGTGAGTGTCCTTGGCCTTTTATATACATTTTAATCTTATTGAAGGATCTGTACTTCAGAAATATTCACTGGCTCTCTTTGCACTTTTTGAAATGTTGCCCCATTAAATAAATGTCCATTTTCTGCTTTCTACTATTTTCTCTTTTTATTAAGGACAGGTGGCTTGAGGCACAGGCTTTAATTGCCAAGTTTGATAACACATTGAGTGACTATATTATCCTATGGAGAATTGAAGTATTTAGTCACAGAGTTAGACCTCTTAGTTTCACAGCTGAATAAGTCTTCTTTGAAATGACATAACTTCTAAGGTCACACTACTCTGAGCACACCAAATCTGGTCTGAAATAACCTAACACAAGGGATCTTTTTCAATTTTTTTTTTCCTCAAAGTGTTCCACAAGGAAGAAAATGCTATATTACCAAACTGAACACAAATTTTCTGAAAACAAAAATATAGAAATATTCCTAAAAGCTTTTTCCCAAAAATCCTGTAGAGGGAACCACAGTTTCTGGGGAAAAAGATTACTAACGGATATCAATATCAACACAGAGTTCCTGTTAATATAGCAAAGAAATAGGAATTCATGTGTAAACAAATGTTTTGCATATGAAGAAAGAACAAGGATACATAAACATTAATTGACAACTATTTGCAGAATGAATAAAGAACAAATGTAAACTCAGAAATAACAGAAAGGAGGCCCTTTAAGACAATAGAAAATAAAAGGAGAAATAGAATTAAAAAAAAAAAAAGTATAGAACTAAGGTTTTCCAGTTGGCTCAAGCCTCATTCCAGTGAGATGAAAAAAAAAAAAAAATCCACTGATAACCAGAGATTCTGTTGTTAACAGGTCCCCAGAACTTAGTAGACTCCCAAACCTTAGCACAACTGACTCCATGAGGGAAATACCATTTAGTTTGTAAAATTCAACATTTAGACAGAACCATCTGACAAATCTAAAACAAAGGCCTAATCCATTAACGTTCTTATAGTTTCTGGAAAGTCTCTAAATGTTCTAACCTTGCTTTTTAGCTTCTGAAGTTCTGCTTGTGGTTAACTGTTCATGTTAACTGAAGTATGTCAACTCAGAACTTGGTTTTTGTGCTTAAAAGCTCACTCTGAGAAAGGTTCAACATCCTGACCACTCAGTGCAGTTACTGGACAGCTAGCTAATAATGGCTTTCTATTAATTTAAAACCATGTCGAAGTAGTCTGATTTGGTGAATACTCCACAACATTTCTGGAGGCCCCACTGAGATGCCAGAGAGACAGACCTCAAGACACTGGGTGGGGCTGGTGGTGGGTGGGGGAGGAGTCTCAAAGCCTCTGGTGTGAAAACTCACTGGCTTAAGATCTGTGCTCTATTCCACTGGGGACCTGAATCCTTTTGACTCTGCCGAGTCATACAGAGAAAGAAAGAAAGAAAGAAACAAACAAACAAAGCAAAAGCAAACAAAAAAGCAAAACCAAACAAAAAACCAACCAACAAACAAAAAAAGTCTACCTGGAGCAAACACACTTGCTTGTTTTGTTGATTGACTACTGTTCATAGTCAGGTTTGGTCCCTGTGTGGAGGTGGGAAGAAGCCAGGCCTCTCATCCAGGTCTTGCTGTCCTTTAAGAAGAATGCATACAGGAGAAGGAAAGAGTTCTCAGAGGTGAGTATTTCTTCTCCATGACTGCTCTAAGCAGCCCTGGGGAAGAGGAAACTTTCCCCTGGGTTGAACCCAAAGGAAGAAAGTTTCATTCCTTTCTCATTTACGATTTATGCTGCCTTTTAAATCAATGATCTGTAAAATCCACTGTTGTCTAAAAAAAGAGTCAAAAATTAGCTGGCCAGAGAGATTGCTGCGTGACAACACAGCCTGGACAAAATAGATTTTCCCTTTTGTTCAACACAACCAAGGAGACTTTAAGCAATTCTCACTAGGTACTTTTAAAGAAAGATTAGAGACAGCTGCTAAAAAGATTGCCTTTGTTACCCAGTCAGTCCCAGATATTAAAAAAAAAATTATAAAAGTTTAAAAAAAAATAAAAGTATTAGCAGGTCCCCCTTGTTGGATGTAACTCAAAAGGGTGTTTAACAGAGAACAGATTGTGATAAGACATTTTGCATAAACTAAAAAACACCATCATCTTCTGTGATGATGAGAGCAGTTAGAGTTACAGATATTGAGCAAAATGTTAATGTCCCACCCTCTGTCAGATGAAACCAACAGCTCAGGACTGGCTCAACACCAAGGTCTTATAATTTGGTCAACTAACTAGTTCAGCTACCTCCATCCAGATTAAACAATAGCCGGTGACCCTGGAAATAAATGGGGAAATTGCTGTCCTTCTTGCCTGGCTTGAGAGAGTCAGTCATTCTGGTGCCCTATGGGTCACCATGGAATATGCCTCTTCTGCCTGTGAAGAAACTTAGGACTTCTGATTCTCATGAGTCTGATTCTTCCAGAGAAGCAAGTGTATACTGTCTTGGAGCTGAAAGATAAAGTGTTCTTTAGCCTCCATTGGCAGAGGTCAGTAGATCCATTTTTGCTTTTAAATGGACAAACATGATGGGAGGTTACAGCAGGAAACATACCTGGATCAAGTTGCTTCAGGATTTAAAGACACTAAATTCTGAATTCTCCCCTCCCATCATCATTGTTTCCTGAGAAATAGATTATTAAAAGGTCACTGCTGGACTGCAGCAAGAGTTACAGGTCTTTGGCTACAAAATGTTGGCTTAGCTTTATAGGTTACCTATCTTGGCTACCAGCTTAAGAAATAGTGTTGCTGCGATCTTTCAGATTCCAACTCCACAGTCTAAGAAACAGGATTGAGAGTTTGAGATTTGAGACAGCTGCAGCAGGATACTGCTGCATCTGAATACCAGAGTTTGTGGAAATAATAAGGCCTCTATATGCCAGCATGAGAGCAGGGGTTTGGGAGAGCAATACGCACTAAGTCCCTAACCTGGATTGAGACTAAACAAAAGACAAAAGTTTAACCTGAACTTTGAGGTCTTGGAAATGCCCTGTGACATTTCTGTCGAAATGATTGTATCCTGTAGCCACAGGATGGCCCCACCTGCCTAAGAGCTGGTATTGGCAGCTATTGCTAGTTTAATGAAGGAAAGCAAAGAAGTTAACTCTGGATCATATACTCACAGTACTCCACAGCAAAGTTGAGGCCCTTCTCTGAGAAGCAGCACCAGAACGCTTCCTGTCTAAAGACTGTATGAACCAATGCCAGTCCCTAGCCCAGACCTACCCTCAAGTTTGGTTGAAAAACCCACCACCATCAATTCTGTTAGGCACAGGTATTCATCCATGAATGTCTGGAGATGAAAGATAAAACCAAGTATGTGGAAGCTGCAGCAGTTACTTTTACCAAGACAATTTGGGCCCATGTCAGTTACTTCAGGCCAAAGAGCAGAACTGATTGATATGACCCATGCTTTTGGATAGGGAAAACAAAAGTCCCCCACCATATTCATGGACCATCCATCAGTATGGTTTTATGACCAGTCATGTCCATGGTGTGGTTTATAAAGAGAGAGGACTTCTCACTGCTGAAAAAAATAGGACATAAAATCTTGGTCCTCCTATAGAGGCTATTTGGCTTCCCCTACAAATTGTCCTCCACTGCTGGGCTGCTGACCTAGCTGCCCAACAAATGACCCTAAGACTAGTAGGGCCTATCAATATTCTGATAACATATTACAACCCCACACTGCCTAAGACTCCACGGTAAAGAAAAAATGAACAGCTTAGTTAGGGTTTTATTGCTGTGAACAGATACCATGACCAATGCACTTCCTATAAAGACTTATATTTAATTGGGGTTGGCTTACAGGTTCAGAGGTTGAGTCCATTATCATCAAGGCAGAAACATGACAACACCCAGGCAGGCATGGTGCAGGAGGAGCTGAGAGTTCTACATCTTCATCTGAAGGCTGTTAGTAGAATAGTAGCTTCCAGGCAGATAGGACTAAGGTATAAAAGCCCACACTCACAGTGACACACCTACTCCAACAAGGCCACAACTCCTGATAGTGCTACTCCCTGGCCCAAGCATATACAAACCATCACAACAGCTCAAATCCACAGGTTGATGGATATCTTAGTTAGGGTTTTCATTGCTGTGAGGAGACACCCTGACCAAGGCAACTCTTATTAAGGACAACATTTAATTGGGCCTAATTTATAGGTTCTGAGGTTTAGTCCATTATCATCATGGTGGGAAGCATGGCAGCACCAAGGCAGTCATGGCACTAGAGGAGCTGGTAGATCTACATCTTGTTCTGAAGGGAAACAGAAGACTGACTTCCAGATAGCAAAGAAGAGGATCTCATTGCCCACTCCCACAGTGACACACTTCCTCCAACATGGCTAGACCTACTCCAACAAGGCCACACCTCCTAATAGTACCACTCCCTGGGGCACGCATATTCAAACCACCACAATGGAGGACATCAGAGGGAAAGATTATACTCCTAGAAACACTTGGCAGGACTTTTGGTAACTAACCTTCACCAGGCTACTTATCTTGGGTCCACAAAACATTCTGAGTTGTTCAGTCCAAGATATGTTATACCTTGACTGGACAGTCTATCATGAGATGTCTCAGCCAAATGCCAGGTGTGTCCTCAACTAAATCCAAAACAGAGAGCCCTTACCCAGGAAGAGGTCAGAATGACAGAGCAATACCCCTACAAACTCTTGGAAAAAACTGACTTTACCAAGATCCAGCCAGCTGGGGAAAGACAAAATTATTTGCTATTTTTTAAAAATACCTTTTCCAGGTGAGTTAAAGAGTTCCTAACCCAAACTGAAATTGTTCAAATAGTAGCTAAAAAGCTCCTCTAGGAACTGGTCCCCTGATTTAGCATACCCCTAACAATGGGGTCCAAAAATAGCCCAGCTTTCATAGCCAAAATCTCTCAATTAATAGCTAAAGCTTTAGAAATAGATTGAAAACTTTACTGCACATATAGAACTCAGAGTTCTGACCAGGCTAAAAAAAATAAATAGGACATTAGAAGAAACTTTAACAAAACTCTCATTAAAGTCCTGCAAAGGATGAATAGGCCTCCTTCCTTTCCTTTGCATCAGCCTGCTACACCCCATATAGGGAGGGATTTTTCCTCCTATGAGATTATGTTTGGAAGACCTCCCCCACTACTTCCCAGGCTCAGAGACCAATAGTTGGCAGCACTCTAACTGCTCCTTTCTCAAGTCACTATAGGTACTTCAGTCCTCCATAAAGGCTGTTCATTGGACTATCTAAGCGACCCAGCCAACCTCCAAGTCCATCACCAGTTTCCACTTGTTCCTTTCCAGTGATACTGTCTTCATCAGGCAGGGAGCCAAAAGATCACTGAAACCGAAACCAACTCTGAAAGGACTCTACATGGTAATTCTCTCCAGTCCTATATTTATGAAGATAGTGGGCATTAATAACACCATGGATCCACCTCACTTAATAAAGTGGAAGCCACGGATGCTGCTTAATGAACTATTTCCAGAGTGTGGACTTATTGAAATTTAGGTTTCATTGGGCTCCAAGAAGTTCCACTCTATGCCCCTCTACTTTTTCCTGAACTTTGAGTTTAGTATGAATGCAGGGTTATGGTCCAACCCCTGTAGCCCTCTGGCCTGAACCTGGGAACTGATGAAGACAGATACAGAGAAGGTATTAGCTAGTTTGAGTACAAACTATCAACCTACTTTCCATCTTGATTTTTATTTGCTGATGTCCACGTTTAAATGTCTTGTTATACTGGAGAAAGGAAAGATATAGGGGTTTATCTTTTGAAGTAGAAATATTTCATTTACAATTCTGTACATGCCTTGTGGCTGGGTACTCTAATTGCCACAGCAAGGTTGTTTCCATTACAAAAACTATGTTTGTAAAACTGAGGCTTCCAAAAGAAAAAAAAAAAACCCCTTTAAATGATTCTGGCCTTTGAAAAACATGAAAAACAAAACAATAGAAAACAAAACAAAACAGGGGAATCAGACTCTATGCCTCAGGAAGGTTCCCTGTCAATAGAGTTAATCATTTCCAGTTTCAGCTTCCCCCATCCCAATTAGACAGGATTGCTGGTTATGCTTAAGATACCCAACCCTGTACTGTACACGGATAGGAACTAATCAGACTGTCAGTTTACTGACAAAACTCAGTGTGACTAGGAGCAGCCCAAATTAATGCTAGAGGACTTATAAGGGGCTAGAACTTGTCTAATATCCAAAACTTTTAACCTAGGCATTCCCCCTTATTCTGATGCCCATGCCACCTATTCTGCCTTATGTGTTAATTCATATGGATAACAACAATATTACTGGACCTGAGATTACTTGGTGGGCATGTACTAACAGTTTGATAAAATGTGCTTCTTCTGATTCTTTCTAAACTAAGTAGATAGGTTGATCAGGACCTTTTAAAGGTATTAAAAGTTTCAGTTTCTGAATTAAAACAACAGTTAAATTCCCTTGCAAAAATGGTCCTACATAATTTTGGAAAGGCTTAGACGTCTCATGGGATAAAAGAAAGTACATATGGCTTTGGGAAAAACCTGTTGTTTCTATGCTAATTTGATCAGGAGGAGCTAGAAAAAAATTCTTGCCATAGTTGAGAAAATAATTGGTACCAGACTCTGTTGTCTTGGTTTCCCCTAGCTAACTACTTTGTTATCAACACTGGCTGGGCCTTTAATTCTCATTCTGATTGGATTAACAGCAAGGTCCTGCATCTTAAACTATAACAAGATGAGCCCATGGTTTGACCCATTTACTAAGACCAGTGGGGAATGTAACAGGGCCCCAGCTGAAGCTTAGTAGGTCCCAGACCTTAGCACAACTGACTCCATGATGGAAGTACCAATCAGGTTATAAAACTCAACACATAGCCAGAACCACGTGACAAAAGTATAACAAAGGCTCAATCCATCAAAGTCCATATAGTTCTGGGGAAAGTCTCTAAATGTATATTTTGGTTTTGGGTTTCTGTAGTAGTGTTCTTGGTAACTTAAGTATTTCAATCCAGAACATGGATTTTATGCCTTAAAGCTCACCCTGAGAAAAGCTGAGTGCTACACTGGGATCCTGAATACCCAGTGTAGTTGCTGACCAGCTAGTAAACACATTCTAAAGGCTTAGCCAAGGTCTGAGCAGTCTTCTTTGGTGAATACCCCATATCACTGCTATTAAACAAATTCCCTACAAATAATACCACCATGTTTTGCAGACAGAGAAGGGGTTGGAGAGTTATAACTCATCTGGTAAAGCACTTGCCTAGCATGCACAAAGCTCTGAGTTTTGTCCTTAGTATAAACCAAACCTGTGCAAAAATGCCTATTACTACAGCTCTCTCTCTCTTTCTCTCTCTCTCTCTTTACCAAGTGATATAAGAAATAAGATCTTCTTTGTCAGATAGAATTCTTCTGCCAAATATCCTCCTTCTATTTGCCCTCTTTCTTCTTGTATGGAATATAGTCATTTGAACAATAACAGCCACAAGAGAGAGTTTTATTCTATGTTTGGCAAATTAGAAAAATAGAAAGGTATATATACTTGAAGACATCCTCTAGGAACCAAGCTTTTCCAAGTTTACTTTCTGAAGTAGCTACATATTTACCTAAGGCTATATTGATTGACTTCCTGTTTATTTTTTTTAAGTGAGAGTAACAAAGATGGACAGATGAATAATAATTAAGCTCTCTACTTGCATAAGAAAGGCAGGTACCAAAAAAAGGCAGGTACACAATAAAGATGCAACAAACACATCTTACACTCTATGAAAGGGCACACTGTGAGAAGAACGATAAGGTTGGCTACATCTGGAGAAAATTATGAAAATAAAGTCTTGTTTGCCAGGAGCAAAAGGGAAAGAACATATTATTCTACCTTCTGCTCAATACTCCCACCTCTATTCCCATGCTAAAAAAAGACTGGAAGCCTAGAAAACTGTCATGAAAGATAACTTGTCTCTACAACAAAAGTTAAAACAAACATTTATCAAAGCCAAGTATTCTATCAGGGCTCAATGATTACCAAAATGAATATAAAACTTGTCCCCCACTGTGTATATACTAACGGATATAACCAAGGCTACTTCACCAAACTAACTAGTCACAACTCAGTATGTATCAGATATGCTGTTTCATCTGACCTGATATCTGATCTTCCAAGTCTTCTGACTAAAACCTATTTTTGTTCCTTCCTATGTAGTAATCAGCTCACGTCCAGAATAAAGAGAAGAGCATCATGATGTCATTTGTGATCATTAAAAACTCTCAATGCAATTATGAACCTGGCAGAGATCCCAGGAGATCAAATCAGACTACTGTGTAACTCACTGCTTCAAAGTCTCTAGAGACTAACTGGATCCAAGAACGTTAAGAAATTATCTCACCATGTATTCATTTTCTTGGAAACTGTCTCTGAAATGTCTAGATGCAACATTAACTACAAAGAAAAATCAGTCTTAGGAAATAGTCCTCTTACATACCAATATTGCTGCTAAATTGAGGAGAAAATTCTCTTTGAACAAGTATTTGCAAAATTCCATCACATAATGGGGTTCTAATTTACTATTAATTCTAAAACAGACTTTCTCTGTGTCTATAACATAAATATGGAGTTAGGAGGCAAGACCCTTGAAAGCATACCTCCTTACTTCTTATTTAATTGAGGCATTAATTTATCTACCACAGATGTGAGAGTAAGTCGAAGGATAGTAATCAATGTGGTATTTTTAGAGAATCAACTGGAATGCAACTGGATCCTCAGAAGAATCAAAAAATCCATTAAGTTACAAATTAATCTTTTTGACCCTCTGGGGGAAAACATTCATGACTGTCCATAAAAACATTCTTTAGCCTAACTTGCTTTGTTATTCTTGTCTTAAATCATTTGTAAATTAAAGCCTGAAAGTAGCTTGGAACATTTGGTTTCAACTCATGATACCTGCCGGAGAAAGAAGCTGCTTATAAGTTGATAAGTAGCTGTGGATCACAAGAGTCACCAGCAAGATAACCACACAAGGAACCCAGAAACCCCCAAATATTTTCAGGGTTCCCAAGTCTACCTGTATCACAAGTGCAAACCTAGGGCAGAGCACTGAAGGCTCTCTTCCAAATCATAAACAAAAACCTCTCATTCTTTGCTATTCTATACTTCTAAATCTGTGATAATTTCTTCAAGTGTCTTAATTTCTATATACATCTTTAAGGTGTTCCTATAAATAATCTCATTTACTTTATCTTTTGTCTATGAGGTAGAAGCTACAAAATGAACTTTATTTAATTACCTTGTTTACTATTCCCTGCAGTCCTCCAATAAATGAGCTAGGCAGAAGTACAAAAAACATCATTATAGGGATCTCCCCAAATAGTTCATTTATATAGCATTATACAATAAAGCATATCATAATAAGCTAATTTTTAACTGAGATGATGTTAAACATATCTGTGCAGCTACATTACTAAAAGAAAACTCAAAATTATTTTTCTTTAATGTTCACACTTAGCTATTTTACTAATGATGAGCAATCTATTACAGTGGGCACATACTTAATGCACTGTACTATCACGCATTAAATATTTAATTTCTCAGAACACCTTGTATTAGATGCAATTTCTAAACGGCAAGCATTTGGCTCAAAACAGCTGTAAATAGTTTTCTTTTTTATTACAAAAAACAAAAATCTCTAGATTCTGTGCAATGTATTTTCAAATGCAATATATTTTAGAGAGGTGGGAATTATACACGGTACACATAGCCTCCTAAGGGTTATTTTAACCTCTAAAATTCGCTATACTCACTCATTGTTGTATGTCTTGAGCACTGTAAGAATAGTAACTAAAGTGGTTTTGAAAAAAATGGTTCAGTAAAAGAGAGGTAGGTATTTCCCTTGGTTTAGTTTGCCTTTCCATCGAAAGGGGAAAACAGGCTTGAAACCTTTCCATTTCTGGTATGATAAACTTAGCACCTATAGGATTCCCACATACTAACAGGAAAAGAATTACAAAATGCAATGATCCAAATACAATAAAAAGATAACTAAACTTAAGGTATGGGATAGAGGCATACAGAATCTGAGAAAGAACTCAGAATGTCTAGGAGAGATGAAAGACGCATGGAACTCTTAACCTTTGCTTTGGTCAAGGCTACACATGGTGAAAGCTGTGAGAGAGCAGCGGAAGGACCTCTCATTTCTCTGGCATATAGGACAAGAAAAGTCATATTGGAAAATACTGATAAGTGTAGGACTAGTAGGAGGAAGGGAGCTAGAGAGAGTCTCCAAACTTTTGTCTACCAACATCTCTAACTGAGCCCTAGATCAAGTTCCTGAAGAAACACAAAGCAAAATAATTGTAAACTAAGGCCAGAACTGCCACAATAAAGTTACTAGTATGTGCAGAGAAGTAGATGGATACAAGTTGGAGAGGGTGCACTCACTTGGTGGAAGGGAGAGTGTATGGTATGTCTTTCCACATAGGAGTGCTTACAAACAAAATATGTATGGCACAAGTGAGGGCAAAAGAAAAAGAACTTAGCAGTCTGGCTTTAGAAAAAGAGAGAAAATCAATTCAAGGAATCATGATCATTCAAAAGAAAGAGGAAATAGAGGTGAAACCTTAATCTCTAACTACTGGTATTTTTGACTAAGCCCTAAAACACTTTTATAGAGACCAGAATGTTAGTGGCCTAAATCATATACAAAAATTAGATAAGTGCTGCTTCAAAAGTCATAGTTACTCTGTGTATGTGTACGTGTGAGAGAGACAGACAGAGATTAATTAAGCATGTGCATACTTGCATGCATCTGTGTGTGTATGTGTGTACAAGTGTGAAAGAGAGAAGAGAGAAAGGGAGAGAAAGCCCAGCAAACATGTCCTATCTGGAAAGTAAATCACACAAATCTAAGTAAATATTGCACAGAGAATAAATTTCAGAGAATAAATTTCAAGAGAAATGAAATGAACTTTTGGGACTATGTGGTAATGAAAGTACATCAGAATCTGTGAAATGCAATTACCAGTGCCTAGAAGGAAATTTAAAGTATCAAATGACTATATTTAAAATGGATACAATGGATGATTGAGTGTATGTGGTTTTCTGTCACTGTGATAAAAACACCATGAGCAAGGAACTTATAGAAGGAAAGGCTTATTCAGATCTAATAATAATTCTACAGGGATAGGACTCCATCCCTGTTATGGAGAATATGTCAGTAGGCAGGCAGGCATGGCACTGGAGCAGCAGCTAAGAGCTCACATCCTGATCCACAATCAGGAAGCAGAGACAGGAGCATGCTCAGGACGGCTGGAGGTCCCCCCCCCCCCCACAGAGACTATGGCTATTTTATTCCGTCAGTCAAATATCTATAGCTACTTTTTAAAAAAGTTATTTACATTTCAAATGTTTCCCCCTTTTCAAATCTCCCCATTTGGAACTCCCCTATCCCCTCCCCACTCCCCTGCCTCTATGAGGGTATTCCCCCACCCACCCACTCTTTTCTTCTCTCCTTCGCATTCCCCTATACTGGGGCATCTAACACCCTCAGGCCCAAGGGCCTCTCCTCCCTCTGATGGCCAACAAGGCCCTTCTCTGCCACATATATGGCCAGCACCATTGGTCTCTCCATGTGTATTCTTTGGTTGGTGATCCAGTCTCCAGGAGCATCGGGAGGTCAGGCCAGTGGACACTGTTGCTCCCTCCATGGGGCTGCAAACTCCCTCAGCTCCTTCAGTCCCTTCTCCAACTCCTCCAACTGGCATCTCACACTCAGCCCAATGGTAGCTGTGAAGTGACTTTTGGGTATTTCGAACTTTTGGGCTAATCCACTTATCAGTGAGTACATACCGTGTTCATTCTTTTGTAACTGCTCAGGATGATATTTTCAAGTTCCATCCATTTTCCTGCGAATTTCATGAAGTCATTGTTTCCAACTTGTAATATAGACACATGCTCTACTATGTTCATAGCAGCCATATTTATAATAAAACCCAGATGTCCCTCAACAGAGGAACAGATATAGAAAATGTGGTACATTTACACAATGGAATACTACTCAGCTGGAGGGTTTTGAAACATTAAAGCTCATCCCTAATGACACAGTTCCTCTGGCAAGGCCTAATCCTTCCCAAGCATCAACTTGGGACCAAAGAGTCAAACATATGGACCTATGGGAGCCATTTTCATTCAAATCATCACAGATAAGTATAACAGAAACTTTTTTTTTTCAAAAATACAAAATTTAGAAAACATTTTTCATTTTGCCTTCTATTATTTTCCAGAGCTATTACCAGAATAAGAATAGCTGCAGATGCTTGTATAGTAAAAACTTGCTTTTTTCTTAGAGATATTCAAAGCATTGTAGATTGAATAGCCTACGGGGTTAATGAACCGGAGCCAAGAACATATTTAAAGGATATTAATCTGAATAGACCTACACAGTGTCACTACTATTGCTTTCCTACTAAGGTATGTTACCTTAACAAATATACACCACTGATTTAGCTGTTTTGTTACTTACATAGACAGCAAAAATAAAATCAATGCAGCATTATTTTCCCAAAGCAGAAAGCCATTCACTCAACTGAAACTAGAAAACAGATGAGAAACAACCTTAAGGTTATTTCCTATATCATAGAGATGGGACATATAGTTCCTAATAAAAAGTTTTTATTGGGCTTCTTATCTTCCTTACTCCAGCAAGAATTATGAGGCTCTTCCTTAAGACCTGGGTCAGGCTGGGCTGTAGTGCCACATATTTTTAACCCCAGCACTTCAGAGGCAGAGGCAGTTGAATGTCTGAGTTTGAAAGGCCAGCCTGGTCTACAGAGTGAGTTCCAAGACAAGGGCTACACAGAGAAACCCTGTCTTGAAAAACCATAAACCAACTAACCAAGCAACCAACCAACCAAACAAACAAAAAAGATCAGACTACAGATAAGCATGGCCTCCATGGCCTGTAAAAAGTTGTGCAGTTGTTGCTGTTCTAGACCACATTAAACATATCAGTCTTCTGGAAACCAGAAGTATTAATTCAAATATTATAAGCACATATTAAGAGGGGACACTGAGTATTTCAACTAGTCTCCGAATTGATTAAAAGAAATGACTACAGTGAGTTTTGATGGTTCTAATAGAATATTCTCTAATATCTTCCATAGAGTGTCAGGTAATTATTTACTTCAAATGGAGGTACCTAGGAAGCTGGCGGCTTCCTTGTACATGTTATGTGCTATCTACAGTGAATAAGGGACTTACATTTGTTGAGTTCCTGAGTTACTTAGTCTTGGTTACATGGAAGAGTACTCTAAAGGTCTGAGAATATTCCCTAGAATTAATGCTATTTTTTGTTAAATATTTTATGACAAATCCAAGATTATGGTTCTAAAATATCCAGCTATGTTAATAATCTGAAAGATCCATGCCTACATACTTTTGAAAAAGTCATATTATAAAACAAGCCCATCAAAGCTCTCTCAGCACTCTTCCTGAACTCTGCCTAGTTGGAGAAAGTCCAAGAAAATGAATTGGAATTGCATTTAATTAAATACAGATATCAACATATAGATAATACATAATCACATAAAAATAAGGTTTATCTATGCCAAAAAGAAAGCCAGAAGCACATTAACTGTTAGCCACCTTAATATAATTCAAAGCTTACAATAATACTGTACATAGAGATATGTTAAACACTTCTTGAAATAAAAATAATGTAGTGCCCTTAAGATTAAAGACTTCATGGCCAATATTATACAGAGACACCCAATTTAATTAAAGTTTCTGGGAAATAAGTCACATAGTAGCCTAAAATAATATCTTAACCACAATATGATAAATTTAAAAGAGAAGAACAACACATGTCCTTGCAGTAATTTAACAGGATAAAAAATAACATCAGTTAAAGCTCAATAGCTATGCCACAAGAGAGATAAGCCTTGGCTAGACCTAGAGGAACAAATTAAAAGTTAACTATACAGTGTTGTCCCTAGGCAGGCCCTCATTAAGGACTGAAAGTAACAGGAAAAATAATTCATTAAACAGCCTGTGGCTATTGTCCAGTTAGGAAAGAAATGGAACAATGAAGAAGAAAATCCCCATAATCTTTGTGAGTTTTTTATAGACACGAAACCTCATTGAAAGTTTAAGAGACTATAGTAGTCTCACTAAGGACTACAAGTAGACAATGGGACAGGTCAACTCTTCAATACAGTGTTAACTCTCAACGTAATTATTTACTAGGTTATAAGGTTATTGTAGTCAAAGGAATGCTTAATATCAGGTAAGATGACAATTTTGAACTTCATACCTGCATTTTATATACACTTGGAATGAGAGCAGTGTGCATTAAACTGCTCCATTTCAGCTCATTATGATAAAAAAAAAACAGTGATGAAAGATAACGTCCCTTCTTGCAGTTCTTATTTGTATAACTAAAAAAGTATAGAAGGTAACTGTCAAGAAAAGTGGTAAAGAACAGAAATTTATTTGAGGGAAGGTAATACAGACTGCTGCCAGCTCCCTAATTTAAGGCCTTTAAGTCTAGGACCAGGAACACGATTGTGAGGCACCAGCAGAGTAGCCTATCAGATAAAGGTACTTGTCTTGAAAGCTTGAGAGTTTGAGACCTGTGCCCAGAACCCATGTAAAGGCAGAAGGAGAAAACAGATCCCAAAGTTGTTTTCTGACCTCCAGTTGTCATTACATTTCTGCTTATACTCAGGTTGTTTCTTACCCAGACATCTGGCTATAGTCTTCTCATTTAATAATATAAGAAATGAAAGACACATGGACATGAAAGATGAAAAAGAGACTAGGGAAGTCCAGGGGAGATGACAAAGAGAGAGAATCAACTAGAACACACTTTGTTCACAATGCTATAACATTTGTATAATGCTAGAACTTTGTATAGTAAGTTAATTTTTTAAGTAAGCAAAGAAGGAAAGGAAGGAAAACAGATATACAAGTGGGGTAGAAGGCAGGGGGAAAATTCTGTTTTACGTGATTTTAGATTATGGAAGGCAATCATGTCTATGTTCTTGAGCCTTCATGAAAATATATCTGGCTAAATATAAATGTGGGAAATTTTCTACATGCAAAATCAGTCTGAGTCATTATATTAATTGATTGCACTATTCAGACAAGAGTAAAAGGTGAGGAAGGATTTGAAGATAATGAAAAATCAAGGAAAACAGAAAAGATCATTATGTAAAATCAACTATACGTTGATTTAACCAAAACCAAATAAAACAACAAGAAAACATCATATCATTCTCAGTTGGGCATAGTGGCATACACTTTTAATCCTAGCACTTGGGAGGCACAGACAGGCAGATGTTTGAGCTTCAGGCCAGCCTGGTATACATAGTGAGTTCTTAGGCCAGCCAAGGATAGAGAGGCATTGCTTGAAATAAATAAATAATCAATCTTGCTTTTCACCAGAACACTGGACATGTTACTCAAACACCTATGCCATTAGCATACCTGTTTTAAAAGACAAGTCAAATGGGTATCATTAATTCAACAATGGAATGGAATACATCAATATAAATATTTTGAATATACACCATATTCCCACCATTGTGAGAGATTCACAGAGTGCAGGAGACACATAAGCACAGAGAGCCTGTACTTTTTTTTTTTTTTTTTTGGTTTTTCGAGACAGGGTTTCTCTGTGTAGCCCTGGCTGTCCTGGAACTCACTCTGTAGATCAGGCTGGCCTCGAACTCAGAAATCCACCTGCCTCTGCCTCCCAAGTGCTGGGATTAAAGGCGTGCGCCACCACTGCCTGGCCGAGCCTGTACTTCTAACTACATAGTATTCACTTGGCATTGATATACAGAAAGGCAAAACACCCATATACTAATAATATATAGAATAATAAACTCGTTTTTTTGTTTTTGTTGCTGTTTTAGTTTTTGTCTGTTTTTTTTAAAGAGTGGTTTGTGTTGTAGAAAAAAAGTACAAAATCGAATTCTATATGGGATTTTTTTTCACCAGGCACTTGACTTTTCTGGTCTGCTGAGGACTCAGATATCCCTTCCTCTCACCAAAATGAAAAAAAAAAAAATGAACTCAGAAGTTGACTAGGGACCACTTAAAACAGTGGCAAGGATAGTTGAGGTACATCACACTCTGAATTCTTGTAATGATAACTAAGCAAAGCACTAGACTGTAGGGCTGTGGGTCTGCTCCACCACAGGGCACAGTCGCTCAGGGAGGTGGGATGCTTGGAAAGTTTGACCTCTTACCCCATGGGTGGTAGGAAAGCCCTGGGACACTGCTGGGGGACAAGAATGCAGTCTGAGGCGTGGGACAGCCAGAGCTGGCTCATTAGCCCCAAATAAAAACTTAAGGCTTGAAGTGCAAATGTAGAACTAAAATAGAAAACAAAAGTTTGTTCACAAATGACTCAGAAATGTTAGGCACATAAAACCTGACAAAGTGACCAATTTGATCTTCAAGGATATTGGGTGGGGCCTCCCAGAATCTGTGTGAAGGGAATGGGGATGCAGCAAATCTGAGGCTTTAATTATCTCTGAATGAACAGATTTGGTGTTAAGAATAGGTAATACAGGACTAGAGATATCAGTTAAAAGGACATGACTACATAATATTAGGAAAGAAACAAGGATCTCTGAGCTAGGATAAGAACAATATGAATGGACTACTCAGAACCGGATTGGTGAATTTACGAAATGAACATAAAGAAAACATTAATACTGCCATTTGCTTTTTAAAATAAACTACAAGATCAATGAAGACTTTTTATAGTACTGCTCTTATCTGAAGCAACAAATACTTATATTATCAGACTCTGAACCTAAGATATTTTTGCTACTTCTACAGCAATACTCTCTTGTTAATTGTAAGGGAGAAGTGAGTTCAAAACTGAATTAGGATAAAATTACAATTAAAAAGTCAAAATATTCTTACCAACATAATTATTGGTTCCATAAGTAATAGTAATTTAGAAAAGAAATTTGGCATATGGTCCATTAACTGATTTTTGCAGTGGTTTCAAATTCTAAAACTAGCCTTATGTTTCTCACTTTTCCTGCTTTCTCCGAGAAGCACACATATCACAGTGGATTACTGTGGTAAGATACTCATATAGATTTTCTACAGACTTGGAATGACTAACACTAGGAAACAAGCCATAAAGATTAGGCATATTGGAGGGCTGGAGAGATGGCTCAAAGGTTAAGAGCACTGACCTCTCTTCCAGAGGTCCTGAGTTCAATTCCCAGCAACCACATGGTGGCTCACATGCCCTCCTCTGGTGTGTCTGAAGACAGCTACAGTGTACTCATATATAAAATAAATAAATAAATAAATAAAAACAATAAAATAAAAACTAAAAAAGATGTATTAAAAATTTTTCAAAAAAAGATTAGGCATATTGGAGCTATATTTGAAGAGATTCATAGACTATAAAGTGCTTTAAACAAGACATTGTTTCTGAAACATGAGCCATTTGCTTATCCAGGATTCTAGAAAATGACACACACCTCACCTTCTAAGACAGTACTAAAATATGAAAAGGAATAGAAGCCAGGAAACTTACTTCAAGTCAAGTGTTTTAGATATAACACATTTTCACAAAGAATTCCAAGGTTACAAATATGAAGCAATAAAATGTGTCTAAGAGTTCAAACTGTTATTTCATGGCTCTTTGGCTACTTCATTATGCTTGATAACATTTCTAAGTAGTACTTATGCTTTAAAAAATTACAAAGGATAAAGCCTATACAAGACCTCATATACTTCAAGGGTACTTAATAAATGCTGAAATTATAGTTTATTATATGTAATTTTTAAAACACGTATATTTTTGTTTTCATAAATAGCTTGTTTATATGTATACACAACATGTGCATTCCTGATGCACAGAGGTCTGAAGAGGGCATCAAGTCACCTGAAATGGAGTTATGGACAATTTATGAGCTACTATGTGGGCGTTGGGAACTCAACCCAGATCCTCTATAAGAACAGCAAATGTTCTTAAGTGCTGAACCATCCTATCCTACCCCCAGTGTATGTATGCACATATATAATTCTTAAGTCTGACCTTCTATTTGCAATATAAAAATGTCACAGAATGAATAATTTCTATTCTGAAATTAAAGACTGGAAGCAATGAGAAACGTGACCAAAGAAGACTGAAATCAAGTAAAGAAAACATCAAATCCTGTAGCTTCATGTTCAGTGTTTGAGGCACATGGTGTGATATGAATTGTCAGAGAGTTTCCGAAGCCCTATCCCTATGGTCTTGCAAACAGCAATCCTGATGGCATCTCTGAGAACAATTTTGTACACTGCCTGTAGCTTTCACCAGGACTAACTCCACCTTTCTTGTATCTCTAAATTCTGAGTCTCCACTGTCATATCTTCATACAACATCCTCTTAGGGACTGACTGCAGAGATCGTCATCCTCCCATACACGGTTTGCACCCCTATAGACATACTTTTATTTTGAAATGTGAGTAAAAGCTTTCAGGACCTTCCAAGTCTTGCCTCCTTGAAGGCTTGCAAAGTCAACACCATGTGGATGACTGCAAAGCTTGCTATCAGTTCATAGAGTAGGCTAAGCCCCCCTTGAATAATGATTGCAAAGGCTTCCGAGTGTCTACACAGCTGAATACATGGAATCACTTCCTTAAGTGGCCCTGTGCAAGCAGGGTATCCCCATTTAGATGGATAATCTACACTGTCAACATAACTGGATATGTTATCACTATAGGAGTCACATCTCTGGGCTTGCCTTTGAGGACATATCTAAAGAGGATTTACAGTGTAGAAGACATATCCTGAACATGGGAAGCACCGTCTCATGAAGCAATGTCTCATGCTTAATAAAAAGAGAAAAAAGGAAGATGCTAACATTCATTTCTCTGCTTCCTTTTTAAGATGTATTATTATTATCATCATCATCATCATCATCATTATTATTATTATTATTATATTAGTATGAGTGTTTTGTTTGCATGTCTGTATGTATGTGCCCCACATACACATCTGGTACCCGTGGAGATCAGAAGAGGCCATTGGATCCCTCAGAACGAGAGATACAAATTATTGTCACCTGTCATGTAGCTGCTTGGAACTGAACACAGGTCTTCCAGAAAAGCAGAAAATGCTTTTAACTGCTAAACCATCTCTCAAAGGCCATTTCCCTGCTTATTGACTACAGATAAAATGTGATTAGATAAAGCAGGATTCAAGATGGCAGCAGCAGCCAGCACTCACAGGGCCTAAGAGATGCTCCTAGGAGCCTTGAAAGACCCAAGGAGGCTTCAAGGGTAGGCTCATCTGCAGAAGATGAGTCTGGAGTGTAAAGCACCTCTGGAACTAAAAAAATAAAAAATAAATAAATAAAAGAAAAGTAAAAGCAAGTCAGCTGGGTATGGTGGCACATGCCTATTATTAATCCCAGTATTTGACAGGCTGAGGCAGGAGGATCTCTGGGAGTTTGAGGCCTGCTTAGTCTACACACCAAGTTCCAGAATGGCTAAGGCTACACAAAGAAACCCTGTCTTGAAATACGAAAACAAACAAACAAAAGTGCAGGTCTTATGGGAAGATTCTTTTGGGGGGGATACCAACATACTTAACTATAAATAAAACTCCTAGCTGTGGTTATCACAGTAAGACAATCCATAACTGATAAATAGGCAAAAACGTATATATTCACAGATTTATGGGCAGCTACAAAAAGGAAACACAAATGAGTACAGAGTGATTATTATAAAATAAGTAGCAATGTTCTACAGCTGTATCAGCATTGAAAATAATTAGAAACCTCACAAAACATTAGTATCAAGGTCACACATGAGAAAGATAACATAAATAATTAAATATGATAACCATGTGATTGCACTCACAAGAAGTACAAAGGTAGAGGATAAAACACATTCACATTATTCAGGATACAACAATGATTGCATATGTTCACATCTGCCCACCACACTAAGAACAGAACACCTGAGAAATCCCCTATGTACCAAATATTAAAATAGAAAGAGGAGAAAACTGGGCAATAGATAAAGAGCCATATGCACTTATGGAACATAGGGACACCCATGGGCTATATGAGTGACTAACAGATGAGAAAGTGAAGAGGAATAAAAAAACTTCT
Source organism: Rhynchomys soricoides (assembly GCA_019843965.1). Classification (NCBI taxonomy): domain Eukaryota; kingdom Metazoa; phylum Chordata; class Mammalia; order Rodentia; family Muridae; genus Rhynchomys; species Rhynchomys soricoides. Next base: position 254,954 of record JADRCH010007427.1, read on the forward strand.
TTGATAAACCTTAAATTCAGAATAGACATGTGTTAGAACACAGGCCTGCCTCTTTAAGACAGTGGTCACCCTTTAAAGGCCAGAAGCCACAGCCTAAAAGGATTTGGGCATACTTCCCTGTAGATCTTTCTCAGACATGGAGTTTGTCCTGCCTGCAAGAAGTACAGGGACAAAGATGGCGCAGAGACAGAGGGAACCACCAACTAATGACCAGCCCAACTTGAGACCCATCCCATGGGCAAGAACCAATCCCTGACACTATTTTTTTTTATTTCATTTCTAAATATAAGCATGTGGATATGTTATTCTATAGTGGTTTTTTTTGCATAACAGTGAATTTTTAAAATAATCCCACATGTGCCAAATGGAATATATATCATTCTGTGTGCTACAAGAAATAAGCTTGAATTCACTTTTAATTTGAAATATATTTCTTATTTCTATTTTCTTTTTAATATTGCTTAATGGGTATCATTTTTAAAATGTATTTATTCACTTTACAACCTATTATCAGCCCCTCCTCCCTTCCCAGTATTCCCTCACACAAGTTCTTCCCCCATTCCACCTTCCTCTTCTCTTTTGAGAAGGGGAAGCTGCCTCTGGGTGTCACTGCTTCTCACTAACACACGCGCACACACCACCACCACCACCACCACCACCACCACCACCACCAGATCCAAACATGGTATGTCAAGTCACTGTGGGACTTGGCACATCCTCTCCCATTGAGGCCAGACAAGGAGGTCTACTTAGAAGGCATCCACAGGCAGGCAAGCAGGCAACAGATTCAAAGACAGCCCCTGCTGCAGTTGTTGGGGGGTCCCACAACTGAAAGACCAAGCTGCTCATCTGTGCAGAGGGCATAGGTCTGGCACGTGCTCACTCTTTGGTTGGTGATTCAGTCTCTGGAAGCCTTAAGGGTCCAGGTTGGCTGACTCTGTTGGTTTTCCTGCAGAGTCCCTGTCCTCTTTGGGTCCCTCAATCCTTCTCCCAGTTTTTCTGTAGGATTTCCCGAACTTTCAAGATGCTCTTAAAAAGTAGTCTTAAGGAGGTGGAAATAACATGGTGGAGCAGAAGCCATACACAGCATGGGAGTGCTGTGCCAGCAGATAACAGAGCATGCTTGTACTGCTTGCCCTGGTGTCAGGAAGAGAGTGAGGTGGCATGGCCCATGGGCAGCAGGTACAAAGAGCAGGAAGGTATGCAGTGGCCTGGAGCTCTCAAGGATCCTATCCCAGAACTAGATACACTATCTAGCCACAAGATCACCCAGACTCTGGGAAAGAACATGATATCTGAAATAAGTCTCAGAGATAAGTCCAGTATTTACCAGAAACCTTGAATCAGACCAATGACTCATTGCAATAAGTATATGCATGTAAAGCTTTTTGGGCAATACACACACACACACACACACACACACACACACACTCATTGTGTGACATATAGTAGTTTGCAATGCTCCTTTACTAAGTGAATGTGTGATAGACATAGAAAAGACGGCAGAAAAGAGCAGATATGCAGAGAAGAACTAGAGACACAGGGAAGGTGACAGGTATGGGAGTGGAGCTGCAGCAAACAAAGGAGCATGTCATTGCAAGTAGGGCTGGCAGGATGGTGTATAGCAGCCTGGAGCTTGCACAAGCTCTGTCCACAAACATGCTGCCTGGTCCCACAATCACCCTAGCTCTGAGCAACAACAAGATATCTAAGATAAACTACAGTTCATTCTCTGTATTGAGTTGCTATGAAAGATATCCATGGTTTATGCTGCCACCAGAGACCATATTGATGTCTGAAGTCCACGCTGCAACCAGGAGCCATGCTGGTGGTCTGTAGTTCATGATGCCACCACAGGCTGTGTTGATGCCTTGGTTCATGTTACTACTGGAGGCCATGTGGATATGCATGGTATGTGCTACCCACATTGATGTCCAGTCTATATAGATACCTGAGGCCATGTTGATATCCATGATTAGGTTGCAACAGGAGGCTATGTTAATGTCTGTGGTGCATGATCTGTGCTGCCCTTGAGGACCAGTTGAGTTCTGCACTGTCATCAGAAAATATATGGAAGTTCATGATTCATGCTGCCACTGGCTATTATGGGCAAGAAATCTTCTTTTGCAGTGGCAATGATAACTGTAGACTCATAATTGAGAATGAAAGACACTGAAGTCTTCTATGACAGCCTCTCCCCACCCACTACAAAGAACCAGTCCAAATAGGAAGCTATTGAAGACAGTCCTTGGCCAGGCAGTGGTGGCGCACGCCTTTAATCCCAGCACTCGGGAGGCAGAGACAGGCGGATTTCTGAGTTCGAGGCCAGCCTGGTCTACAGAGTGAGTTCCAGGACAGCCAGGGCTATACAGAGAAACCTTGTCTCACCCCCCTACCCCCCAAAAAAAACCAACCAAACAAACAAAAGTTAATAGAGACAAGAGAAAGTGACAAACAGATTGGGCAAAGAAGATCTGTAGGGCAGACAAACTATTCTGTATGACAATGGCGAGTACAAGTCATTGTAAATTTGTCCAAACCTATAGAATGTTCAACCCAAAGAGAAGGGTCTATGTAAACAACACACCTTAGGTGATAATGATGTATCAGTGTAGACTTATCATTTCAAACAAGAGTACAGGACACCATAGTGCAGGAAACAGGTCTTCAAGAACAGAAGGCATACAAGTACTTTATTTCCTACTTAATTTTCCTGTTAACCTAAAACTTCACTAAAAATAAAGCTTATTAATTAAAAAAGAATAACCTCTTAATTTATAATGATTTGATTCAGTCCTGGAGTTTCCTAATCAGAAATACCTAGGAATTCTACCTTGATATTAAATAGGAATCTCAAATCAAACAGATTCATTGGGAAATAGTATCCATCACTTAATGAAACACTTAAAGAGAATACTGTCAATTTCATTCACCTCTGCCTTTAAACTTACATTTTAATTCTTTCTTTTCTCTTCTGTCCATGCCCTTAATTCCACTGGCTCTAGTTCCTTGCTCTAGTACTCTATTCCATTAATTATAATTTCAAGCATTGCACTTTAAGTTACTCCTGTGCTCTAACAGGTGTATTTTAACTCTCTCTGATGCATTCCCATTGTATACAACAGTCAAACGGCAATGTTTGTCTTAACTTCTTTTATCAACAGTTTACAGAAAAAAGTAGTTCATTTTCATTGGTTCCACACCCTGACTACCATCCTTTAAAGTATTTCTTAAACAAAGTTATCTTAGTTAGGGTTTCTATTGTTGCAATCAAACACCATGAGCAAAAAGCAAGTTGGGGTGGAAAGGGCTTACTCCTCTTAGACTACCACATTACTGTTCATCACCAAAGAAAGTCGAGACAGGAAGTTAAACAGGGCAGGAACCCAGAGACAGGAGCTGATGCAGAGGTCATGAAGGGTGCTGCTTACTGGATTGCTTCCCCTGGCTTGTTCTGCCTGATTTCTCATGGAACCAAGAACCACCAGCTTAAGGGTGGTACCACCTACTATGGGATGGACCCTCCCTCTTGACTACTAAGTGAGACAGTGCCTTACAACAGGATCTCACGGAGGTATTTCCTCACCTGAGTCTCCTTCTCTGATGACTCAAGTTGACACAAAACCAGCCAGTTAAAAACAAACAAACAAACAAACAAACAAAAAACCTCCCAGGGTTTTGTTTTTACTTTGTTGGGTTTTTCTTTGTTTGTTTGTTTTTAGCTTCTTCATCTGAAATTTCTGATTTGGTGTGTTTATATGAAGTAAAGGCCTTAAACATAAGCATGTTAGTTTAAAGAACTTACTAACAGCAGAGTCTAATGGGTATTGCAAATTAAAAACATTGTTCCAAATACCTGTAACATCTTTCTAGTCCTAAGAATGATAGTATTTCACCAAATTAAATCAATCATCTGCATTGGACATAAAACAAAACAAGTGAAAGCGTCTTGGTTATTAAATATGAGCATCCTCCCTTAGCTGTGTCCTTTCTACCTTTCCATGATATGACAATCCCAAACATTCTGCTGTATATCTACAGTGACAAAGCAAAAAAAAAAAAAATGTATACAGAAGGAGAAAGTCTGGATGAGAAAAAAATTAAGGGAGAAAGGTATAAAAGTGGTTTGGTTTCAATTTTTTTCCAAAACCATGTATATGAATCAGAAAATATGTAGAAACTTTAAGTCAAAATATTCATAGAGTACTCAGTCTTCCTGCATCTCAGAATTTATTCATAAGTATCAAACAGTAACATGAAGTATTGCTTTTGGCAGGATGATTATTTGAAAAGTCACATGGGAAAAACAATATTACATTTAGCTGGGCAGGGGAGAAGTTAAGTAAGAGAAGAAAAACGGGTTACTAACGGCTAGCACAGTTCTCTGCTTTGCAGGCATAGACTCTGGATCAGTCAAGTTGCCAAATCCTGACTCATTTTTAAGCAGAAGAATATACTTATTATTTTATAAAGCTGGTACTTGCTTAGGATACTCTTTGCAATGGGTAAATTATTCAGAAGATGAAAGTTGGGGACAGGACTGTTGAGACTGAGTAGGCCAGGCAAGCTAATTCCCTGATATAAGCAGAGATACCTGGAAAGCCAGTAATGTGTTGGAATTAAGAGATTTGTCAAAGATAGCAGAAATCATTAGACCAAGATGATTAAGGATACAAAAGGACTCATTAGCCAAAGGCTCAAATCACCTTAAAACTTAGGGGTACGTCATAAGGCGGGTTACAGATGTCTTATGTTAACCTTTAGTAAATAGTACCAGGTGAGCTGTGTTCATTTTTAGTTATTTCCTAAAGTCAAGCAGCACCTTATTCATGTCTTTCTGCAAATGACAAATTATGCATTTCAGTGTGTGAAATGACTATTCGCTAGCTTTGGTGTCTTCTAAAGTGAGTGCTTTTTTTTTTTTTAAAGATTTATTTATTTTATGTATATGAGTACACTGTAGCTCTCTTCAGACACACCAGAAGAGGGCACCAGATCTCATTCCAGATGGTTGTGAGCCACCATCATGTGGTTGCTGGGAATTGAACTCAGTACCTCTGGAAAAGCAGTCAGTGCTCTTAACCACTGAGCCATCTCTCCAGCCAAGTGCATGCTTTTGTGACTCCTCTTTTATCTACAAATTTTTGCACCTCATTTATGAGCATAAACTATCGTTAACACAAGAGAATGTACCTACATTCTCACTACTTATCCATATTCAAGAAATGTTCCTTAAACATTAAAAGATCAGGATTTCTTCTATTACTTCATGAACTCTGTGTAGGATGATTTCTTTCTAATGACATTTAATAAGATGAAGCTATAAGCTTATTGGGCACTTAGCATATGCTAGGCAGCCCTAGAATTTAGGTAACAAGAGAGAAAATAAGGCTAGTGCTATCTGTTAAAGGATGATTACTTCCAGGGAGTTGGAAATTTTTTGCAATAAGTTCATAAGGATGAGTCTGGAAGTATGAATAGTTCACTGAGCTCTTGGAAAAGGCATCTAACATCCCTCTCTCAAGATAGATAACATTATCACCAAATCCTTCGAATAACTGAATAACAGATCAAATAACAAGAAAACATGAAGAAATGCTGCTTAAACATATTTCAGATCTGAGAGTAGATGTTTATAAAAGAGAATTCACAGTCAAGGAAAAGGGGTAGAGGAGGAGGAAGCTCAGTTTTTTATGATGTATTAAGTTAAAACAAAGGAGTTAAAATATAAACATCTGTGCTTGGGACCACATGTATCATTTTTCATAAAACTTCATAAATTTTTCATGAAAGTCTATGGGCCTTTATCCAGTGTCACAGTACTTTCTCTAATGTTTTATATTAACATCATTTTTAAAGTTTCTAAAGTAAATCAGCTTAAGTATCTGGCATCACCATACCACTAAGAACTCTTTGTTGAAACAATGAACAATACTCTAGCTAAAATTACTGACTTGCATACCTCTACATTTTCCCAAGTCTGGCCATATACTATGACTATCAAAAGGGATTCATCTAGCTCTACTTGGCCATTCCAAGTCTTCATTCTTTCATTCACGCTAATTTCTTCTGAAATTCCATTAATTTTTGTTTTTTCTTCTGTTGGAGCTCGTAAGAACGTATATGAATAACACAATCTCTTTCTCTCTCTCTCTCTCTCTCTCTCTCTCTCTCTCTCTCTGTGTGTGTGAGAGAGAGAGAGACAGAGAGAGACAGAGAGAGAGAGACAGAGAGAGAGCGCAAAAACACACACAATAGTATCCAGGCACATTCCTAAAGGGGAATATTCTTACTCTCAAAATCTACAGACCAGGAAAAAGAAAAAGCTTCCGCCGAAAGTTGCTAGGTCTTTCCGGAAATTCCCCCAACTCCAGGCCCTTGTATATTCCCCACCCCCTAGGGCGGCAACAAGGACTTCTGAAGCGAGCTAGCCAACACGCGCGCGCCAGCGTGTACACACACACACACACACACACACACACACACACACGTGCGCGCACGCGCGTCTCCCCCCCCCCCCCGTCCCCCTCCACAGCCTACAAAACAGTTATAGCCTTTGTTTAAAAATGTCCAGGCACAATGTATCAGAAGAGGGACACATTCCCGGGGAAAGGAAAGTCATAGGAACGCCACACCCTCTATTGCAACAGCCCTGGCCAACAACCCACCTCCCCCAAATCCGCTACCCGGCGACAGGAAATGTTCCTGCCAACTCGGCACCCCGAGAAAGCAGCATGAGGGAAAAGAGTAAGCTGGGACACCGCTCAGGGGCACCAAGTAGGGGGACTGAACTTGAAGCTGGGCCACCTTCCAGGGCCCTCAGGCGAACCTTCCTGGCCTGGCCAAGCTCAAGTGAGGGTTTCCAGCTTCTACACGCCTTTCTTCCTTCTTCCAACTCAGCCGCTCCCACACACCTTGCAGTCTCCCGCCACCATTCACTCCTCTCCTCACGCGGCCGGAGCCTGGCAACCTCTGGCAGCCCCGTCACCGAAACAGCTGCAACGAGTTTCCCCTAACCGGGTCAAAGTCTTCCATACATACCTGAGTGTCTTTCCGGGTGCAACCACGTTCTCTCCAAGGATTCCCGCACCGCTGCCGCACTCACCGTGAGCTCCGCTCCGCTACTACGCGCTAGCAGAGCTGCAAGCCGCGCCTGCGCGCTCCCGCTACTGCCGAGCCAGGAGCGCAGAGGGAGCCAGCAGCTGCCGCCGCTGCGAAGGGCAATAGGAAGCAGTGGGACCCGCTCCAGGAGGGTTAAGAAAGAAGGGGAGGGGCTGGGAAGCAAGGGGCGTGGCCAGGCGGGGCGGGAAGGGAAGGGTAGAGCTTCCACCCCTGCTTGCTAGGCCATTGAGCTGGAGCCCAGCTAGAAAAGCTGCCTTTATCTCATCTATGTGTCCCCATACCCACCCAGAAGCAAACCTTGCTTGGAGCAGAACCAAACAGTTGTTGGAGCAGCCGCTCTCCGGACTCACCACTCCATTACATCTTTTCCTTTATTATTTCTCATTCCACGTTTTTCTCAGCCCTCTTCAAGTTAGTGGAATGGAAATTACCAATCCCAGTGAATAAATGTACCTAGCCCAGGACTGGTGACTACGTTTGAGTGTTGTCACAGCTCAGGGAACTGCCCTTTTCCTGGAAGCAAATTTGCACTATTGCTTCTGAACAACTTTTGAGGCCAACAACCTGAATTCTCTTCTAAACAATTCTTTTTATTTAAATAGGCTCTTGATTTGAGGCACTGGCTGTTTTTATACTCTGTGTATAGCCCAGGTTAGCCTCTACCTTGTGAAGATCCTGCCTCAGCCTACCAAAGTGCTGGTATTTCAGGTGTCTACCACAGCACCTTGCTCTGAATAATTGCCTTGGTAAAATTCATCTAAATGCCTTGGGAAAGGAGAATACTATTTTTAAGTTTGTTATGTGTTTCTTTTATAATTTGAACACTAAAAGGCTTCTAAAGTCTTCTCTTAAGATATGGGATCTAAGGCCATGTTGTTGGGTACACTTTCTTCTGGTGTTCACCAATTCAAGAAGCCTAAAGTGATTATTATCCCATGCTGCACGCATGCTTAGTTTTAAGTTCTGAGCTTTTCTGTTTAGGCTCTGGTCAGCTGTGGCATGGCATCTCATGCTTTCAGATCAGCTATTAAAATAAACACACCTCAGTGAACCCAAAGTTTAGAGGGCGTAGCCTTGAAGTTATTTGTTCCAAGCTAATTACCCTACACGCCCATCCCTTTCTTTCTTTCTTTCTTTCTTTCTTTCTTTCTTTCTTCTTTCTTAACTTTAGTCATGATGGAATTAGGGCCACACTTGTAGGCTCTTCCCAATAAGTTTTTCAGTTGTGGTTGGAACTTTATTTCTTTAGGGTTTTGGTTTTGTCTGTTTGTTTTATTTTTTTGAGACAGGATTTCCCAGTGTAGCCCTGGCTGTCCTGGAACTTGCTCTGTAGACCAGGCTACCTTCAAACTCAGAGATCAACCTGCCTCTTCCTCCCAAGTGCTAGGATTAAAGGCTTGTGCCACCATCACCCAGCATGACTGGAAGATTTTATGGGGTAGTCTGATCATTGTCACTAAAGATCTAAATATACTGAAATTCCTCCCATTAGCTTTGCGGTTCTTCCATCTGTGTATTTTACAAAGTAGACTTTCTTGAGTTCACTTCTACTTAGCATTTGAAAAATAAGCTTGGGGAGATTGTAGGATTATAGTTTTTTCTGAGAGGTATGCTGGCAGGTTTTGTGGAATGAATCTTTAAGTGACTGAAAATGTAACTTTATCTTATTCATTTCATTAGTAAAACATTCCCTGTAAATAAGGTGCTTTAAAAATACAGTGGGTCAATAAAGTTGATTTTTACACCTCTAATAGAGGAAGATATGTGGAGGATTTCACTTTTAATTTGATTGCTGACTTCTTCTTTTTTCCCTTAATGTATCAGGTTATTTTGGTAGAAGTAACGAATACTACATTGAAATAGCTTAAGCTAAATGACAAAGTTATTCTGTAACCCAAATTGTGAAAGGGTAGGTCTGTTGTTAGCCTTGGGAATAAATGAAACCAGAAAGTAGAATGTTTGAAATTCCATCTCAGGCTCTCAATCTTTCCTCTCTCAGACAGGGTCACTCTTTCAGAACGTTCCAAAGTCACCTACTACAGGCTTGCAATCACAGCTTCTGAACAACACTGGGTTCAAACCTCTCAAATCTGGTCAGACAGAAAATGTCTCTCATCCCTTAGTTCAGAATTTTTAAAGCACCACCTAAAGCTTTCCATTGGGTAGATTATAACAACTGCTTCTGGACAGAAAATGTATAGATAAGATGTAAATGAGACTCCTACACATGAATTCAACCACATGATTAAAAAAATAAAGAAAAATTCTAAATGAAAATTTAAGATAGGGAGAAATGTTTTCAGACTTGCTCTGACCCTCATATCTCAAGAATAACAGAACACTGGGGTTTGTTTGAGAGTATTCTGTTTTGTTTTTAAATTTTTAAATTTTATGTGTGTAGTATTTCATCTGCATGACTGTCTATGCACTCCATGCAAGCAGTGCTCACAGAGGCCATAAGAGAGCTCCAGATCTCCTGGAATTGGAATGACAGACAGTTATGAGCTGCTGTGTGGGTGCTGGGAATGAAACCCAGGTCAGAAGAGCATCCAGTGTTCTTAACCACTGAGCCATCTCTCTAGCTTCCAGATGTTGTTTACAGAAGAAGAGAAAAGGACTAGACAGACCAAAAATAAACAAAATGGACACTGGGTTGGAGAGATGGCTCACAAGTTATGATTGCTGCTATTGCAGAAGACCCAGGTTCAATCCTCTGATCTTGCACAGTGACTTACAACTGCCTACATAATTCCAGTGCCAGGGCAGCTGATACTCTACTCTGGCCTTCACTGGGACCAGGCACACACATGGTGCACCTAAATATATACAGACACTCACACATACACATGAAATAAATAAATCTGTTTTGAAAATGAATATACACACAATATAATATCTGTATTTAAGGACTAGAGAGTCTGAATATTTTCATATTCTCTCTGTTTCTGTGTATTTGTCTCTCTGGGTGTGTCTCTGTCTCTGTCTTTCTGTCTTTCTATTTCTCTCAGTAATGTGTGTATTAATTGTCTATGGCTGCTGTAAAAAGCCATACTACAAACTTATTAGAGTTGAAGAGGTGGATCAGGAGGTAAGAGCACTCACTGTTCTTGCAGAAGTCCTAGGTTTAGTTTGGGACAACCTACATCAGGAGTTTCACAACTGCCTGTAACTCCAACCATAGGGGATCTGGTACTCTCTGACTCCTTTGGTCTCCTGCCCACAGGATAAACTCACATAGGCACACTCATACACAAACAATTTTAAAATACGTATTTAAAACTACAATAAAGCAGTTTTTACATTTTTGGAGACCAGAAGTAATAGTGGAATTCCTTTTGGAAGACTTTTTGTGAGAATATTGTTTAAACCCAAAATGTTCTAAATAATTTGTAATCAGCTTAATTTTCCTTAGGTTATGTTCCACTGATTTGCCTCTAGTGAATGAGGTAGCATTCAAAAGCATCTTTTATAATTGCTGTTCTGGGTGTAATCTCTGTTTCACTATCACCCCATAATGCAGTTATCTCATCTTCTTCTACTCAGAAGCCTCCTAGGATCCTCCTTCTCCAATATTCCAGTATCAAACATCTTAATCATGTATAGATCCAGCCTTCTGCTTGATTGATTTCAATCTTAATGACTTGTAAATCAAATACCTAACTTTAAACTCACTCCTGATGTTCAGATCTATAATACAACTAAGAAGTGAATTAGTTTTCTTCAAGTTGTAAGAAATAAAGATTATTTTTTTCTCGCCAAATCTGACTTTTATCTTGAATTTTCTTTCATTGTTAGTGAAAACACATTCACAGATGCTCCGGACTGAAGCCATTTGTTTGATTCATTTTTACCTCCTATAAGTACCACATACTGTTTTTCTTTCCTTCTGATTCATCTTAACTACCTGAGCTACAATATGGTCTTCCCACTCATTTTCTTGTCTTTGATTCCTACCAACTCCAACCTGCCTTGCCCAATTTTCAGAATTATATCTTTTTAAAAAAACATAAATATGATCAACTCACAGCTCTGCTTAAATACATCCCTGGATCCTTGTAGGGAATAATATGCAGGTCCTATATAGCCAACTGGAGAGCAAGCATTTGAATATATGAGTATATGGGGAGCCATCCTCATTCAAACCACCACATTCATACATGCCTTCTGATCCTCATCAGTTTGTCAAAACGTAGTTATACATTGAAAAGAAAGGGCTGAGGTGCCTATTTAACATATCAAAGTAGACCTGGGCACCAGGTTCTCCTTATAATCCCCTCAAGGCCCTTACAGGGCCTTCCTGGATGGCATACCCCACCAACTATCGTGAACTCTCCAGCCCAGGGAACTGGGCTGCTCTTCCTGATATAATCCAAACATTTTGGTTACCTACTCTATTAGTACCTTTCTGCCTCCTGGCTGTTACACTTGGTCTTCCTCTCTCTTTACCTTCCTATCTCCCACATGGCCCAGGTCAGGGTCATGTATAGGCTGAACTCTTCCAGATGTCCCTGCCTCTGTCTATGCTCTCCCACATATCTACAATAAAACCTCCTCTTCCACCATGCCTAGGAGCAATCCTGTCCTTTCCTTTTTTTTTAAATTTCTTTTTCATTCATTTGGTACCAAGAACTGAGAAAGGCATAAATGTGTTCCCTTCCCAAGGAATTCAGCTGTTCTGAACCAAGCTTCTGATCTGATTCTCCTAAGGTGTGTACAGATCATTTACTTCTGCTGCCTTCTGCCACACACACAAATTGAATTCCAAGTTCTAGAGTCTGACTCTTCTGCTGCTTCCTTCTGCCTGCTTTCTAACTGCTGTCCTCCTCTCTCTGGGCTCTGGCCTGCTGTACCCTCCACATGGGTACCTGTCTTTACAGGTACTATCTGCATCCTACTATGTCTTCCTTTTCTCTTGCTCTCCCCACTCTCCTCCTTTACCAAGATGCCTGCTTTGTTTACTGTACTACAAAGGCTACACTGGTGTTCCAAGAAGCTCCTCTCACCCCCCACTTGCCTCCAGTCACACAATGGCAAGGACAAGGGATGCCCTTCCTCTGTGATTTGCAATGTTTTTCTCTCTGATAAATTTCCTGTTCCACTTGGTGATACCCCAAGGGAAATTCTTTGTCACTTTATCCACCTCAACTACTTGCATCTTTCTAGGCTCTGCTCTTCTACACCTGTATTCATCTCTCTAGGGAAGGCACTTACTGGCTCCTTATTTGCTTGCTCCCTCCTAAGAACTATAGCCTGCCAGCTGTACCACTAAGCTATGTCCCTGCTCTACCCTGCAGTCCTGCTTCCTCTTTCCATGGTCAGCTCTCTGTTGGAGCTTATAGGAACATCATATCCGACCTCCTCTCTACCTCTGAAAGTTCAGTGTTCCACTTTGTACCCCCTCTCTTTTACTTCCTCCAGGAACTCAGACTCTATTAGTACAGTTTGGTCTCAGTACAGATCAATGGCCAAAAATCAAAGCACTTCATTTCCAAATTCATGCAGATTGTAACTTCTGACACCAAACAAGTAAATTATCACAAAGTCTCTTATTGCTAAGGTTTTACTTCCCCCTCTTACAAATCTTTTATCTCCGTATCTTTGCATTCTGTTCTCAAAAAAGGAGAATCTTTTAAGATTATGCTCTAAATGCTTGTCTCAAAATTTATAAATTGTTCATTGAATTTGGTTTAAAAAATCTATAAAATCTATAACAATTTGGCTTAAACGTTACAACAAAAAGCTTATAGTTAAAACCTTATAGTTAAAAAGCATAGGTAATTTTAATTTGCTGCTGCATCCTATATATGTGATCTAGCTCTTTAGAATTATATGTATATATATATATAAAATTACATATCTTATATATAATATAAGATATTATAATATATATCTTAGATATAAGATATATATATAAAACATAATATAATATATATATCTTAGATTCAACTCAGAGATCTCTCAGACACTGGACCACCAACCAGGCAGCATATGAGCTGATATGAGGCCACCAACACATATACAGCAGAAGACTTCCAGGTCTGGATTCAGTCAGAGACGATGCACCTAACCCTCAAGAGACTGGAGGCCCCAGGGAGTTTAGAGGTCTGGTGGGGTGGGGAGTGGGACATCCTCGTGGAGACAGGGGGCGGGGAGGAGGTAAGGGATGTGGAATAGTCAAAGGGTGGACCAGGGGTGGGGGATAAAATCTGGAGTAATAAATAAATAAATAAATAAATAAATGAGATTTATTTTATTTATATGAGTATACTGTAGCTGTTTACAGAAAAACCAGAAGAGGGCATCAGATCCCTTTAAAGATGGTTGTGAGCCACCATGAGGTTCCTGGGAATTGAACTCAGGACCTTTGGAAGAGCAGTAAGTGTTCTTAACCACTGAGCAATCTCTCCCGCCCTCTCAGTTTTTATTTTTTAAAGGGTGGGAGGGTGTGTTGGAGAGTATCCCCATACTGGCAGGGGGAAGGCAGAGGGAATGGGGAGGTTCCGAAGGGGAGATCTGAAACATTTGAAATGTAAATTAAATATGAAAATAAACAAAAAAACAAACAAAAAAAAACCAAAAAAAAAAAAAGATGTTTTTAAGTAGCAACCATATGGCTCTCCTCCATATTGGCAGATAACCTCATCAGGATGTAAGAAACCACATGGCTGGAAGCCATCTTTACTAAGGTTAAAGGTCAATGGGCCATGTGACTTCATCATCTTCATATGACAACAAGGTATAAATCAACAATTATAAATCTTCTCAGTCCTATTGAACCCTTAGTTCACAATTGTATCTCTTTTTAAATTGAGGAAACAAAAGGTTTTTAAAACATTTTGAATTGATAGGAATTTTTGTATGGTGATGAAATTTAAAGCTATAAAAGTCTACTCACATTAACAAAAGCTGGTTTAAGATATATGTCGGTCTTCCGGTTTCCATCTGTGGTGGGAGACCTCTGCCTGGGCCACCAGGGCTCCATAGCCAAATAGCACTGGGAGAAATATAGCCTCCCAGAAGTGTGGGCAAGCCTGTCTGCTCAGAGGGACCCACCTGGAATACCCAGGACACAGGGACTGAGGAGTGGACTTCTGGTTTCTTTCAGTGGCCGGGGAGCGGATCCTGTGACACAGGGCTCCATACTCAAATAGTGCAAGGAAAGAGCTGGTATCCCAGGAGTGCCGACACACCTTCAAGCACAGGCAAGACCATTACTTCTTTTCAAATTCACGGGACCAAGAGGGACCCTTGCAGAGCCATCAGGACACAGGAAACAAGGGACAGCTGGGGACTAGAACCTTCTGGTTTCTGTCTGCACCCCAGAGCTGACCCTGTACCACAGCTCTCCAAATTCAAATTATTCTCAGAAAGAACTGGTCACTAAGGAGTATTGACACCTAGGCTTGCAGGAAAGAAAAGCCACAGTCAGAGAGAGTAAGACCAGCTAACACCAGAGATAACCAGATGGCAAAAGGCAAGAGCAAGAACACAAGGAACAGAAACCAAGGCTACTTGGCATTATCAGAACCCAGGTCTCCCACCATAGCAAGACCTGGATACCCCAACACACCAGAATAAGAAGACTCAGACTTAAAATCACATATCAAGAGGATGATAGAAGATTTTAAGAAGGAAATAAATAACTTCCTTAAAGAAATACAAGAGAACACAGGAAAACAACTAGAATCCCTTAAAGAGGACACACAAAAATCCCTTAAAGAATTACAGGAAACACAATCAAACAGACGAAGGAAATGAACAAAACCATCCAGGAACTAAAAATAGATATAGAAACAATAAAGAAATCACAAAGGGACACAACCCTGGAGATAGAAACCCTAGGAAAGAAATCAGGAGTCATAGATGCAAGCATCACCAACAGAATACAAGAGATGGAAGAGAAAATCTCGGGTGCGGAAGATACCATAGAAAACATGGACACAACAATCAAAGAAAACACAAAATCCAAAAAGCTCCTAACCCAAAACATCCAAGATATCCAGGATGCAATGAGAAGACAGAACCTGAGGATAATAGGTATAGAAGAGAGTGAGGATTCCCAACTTAAAGGACTAGTAAATATCTTCAACTAAATTATAGGAGAAAACTTCCCTAACCTAAAGAAAGAGATGACCATAAATATACAAGAAGCCTACAGAACACCAAATAGACTGGACCAGAAAAGAAATTCCTCCCATCACATTATAGTCAAAACACCAAATACACAAAATAAGGAAAGAATATTAAAAGCAGTAAGGGGAAAAGGGCAAGTAACATATAAAGGCAGACCTATCAGAATTACACCAGACTTCTCACCAGAGACTATGAAAACTAGAAGATCCTGGGCAGATCTCATACAGACCCTAAGAAAACACAAATGCTAGCCCAGGCTGCTATATGAAGCAAAACTCCCAATAATCATAGATGGTGAAACCAAAATATTCTATGACAAATCCAAATTTGCACAGTATGTTTCCACAAACCCAGCCCTACAAAGAATAATAGATGTAAGATATATGTCTAACTAAATATGTCTTTGGTTCAATACCAGGCTTCTACAAAATTTGAATAAATTTAAATAAGTAACAACATATGTTTGATAAATTAGGTATATTTAATTATCAATGTTTATAAATTCCTAAGGTCTACTCAGGTTCACAGTAATAATTCTTAGCTTCTTTGTTTTGTTAAGCTACTAATGTGTAAACTGTTTATTTAGTGACAAGCTTTATTTAGCCTCCTATATTCATTTTCAAGGTTAAACCTAACATCTGATATACTTAAATTAAAACAGGTACACTCAGTCTCTTCAGTGATCTGATGAACATGGCATTTAAAATGTTTAAACTTCCCATAATAGGCATGTCCCTTCCTAGAGGCAACCCTTAATGTCTCTAAAGAAGACCATTGGGGCATGAAGACTCCACCTAGAGCTTGAAAAACAGCCCCAAGGTTTGCCTGCTGCCAGGGCTTTATTCAGTGGATACTGTACTTTTGGGTTGATTGCTCTACTTTGCTTAGTCAAACTAAGATCACTTATCCCAAGTTCCTTGACAGGAAAGTTCCTCAGACCTATTTCTAAAAACCAAAGGCCTATGCTGCTTTGTATAACAGCTAAAGATTAAATGCTGTCCTGTATGAGAGACTATTACCCTCAAGGAAACTATGGAGATTATAGGAGCCTAAGGTAACTTGTCTAGGTAGTGAGTCTCACATTTTAATTGATACATAAACCATTTGAATTATACTTCTAGTTATAATTTATCCTTCTCAGATCTCTGATCATATTGAGTGACTGTCACTTTAAAACCAGCAAGCATATCAGATTCTCTCCCAAAGGCTTAAGCTGCCTTCTCAATTCTCTTCCTAAGTAAAAGTCAGGCCTCTGGGCCTTACTTCCCTAGAGCTTTTAGGCCTCTAGTCTAGAAAACCAGTTTTACCTTGCTACCAGACTCCAAACGGAGAGAAACTCACAAAACAGGTTTCAAAGTAACTTTTTGAAATGTTTCAGATTTCTTTCCCTCATGCTATTGTTAAATTAATACTGCAAACGTTCAGAGTTTTAACATTAATCAGTGGAATTCTGATAAGTTATTAATCTAACCTGGTAAAATACTGTTAATATTATCATATTTGCAAGCTCAAAACTTTAAATTTCTTCTGGTTGTCTTCTAAGTATAGACCTAAAAATGCTTCTCATGATAGTAAAAACAAAAAAAAAAGAAAAAAAGAAAAGAAAAATCTGTCCAAACTAAATACACCCAGTCATCTGGATAAAGAAAAGTATGTTCGTGCTTTTAACACAGAATAATTTGAGGGCTGTCAAACTTTTATTATGACTCAAAGGTAGGAGTCTACTACCTTTTCTAAAATGTGGATTTCAGTTCACATTGCAAACAGCAGTAATGCTAATGTATCTGAAAAATTAACCTCTTTTTATAAACTAAAAAAAACGAATTCTTGCCAGTTTCAGGGAACTAACATAAATCCACCTCTCACAGGTCAAAGAGACTTCATATAAGTACTCCTGTCAACTTACCAGACTGAGTTTTCCTGCCTCTCTTCCCCTGATCTTGGAATTCTCCTCCCCCAATTGCCAGGACCTTGAGCCTTCAAGCTTCAAAAGTACACCCAAGATAAACATTTTCCCTTAAATTCTTTAGCTTTATCTTCTTTCCTTAGTCTATCTATCTGAGAAGACTTGGAGTCAATTCCCCAGCTCCAGGTGTTCCCTCAAATTCTGTGTTCCCAGACAACTTTGCCCCAGGTTGTCCAGCCTCACAAACTACTCCAAAGCAGCCTGAACTTTCATAGCCCCAGAAGGTCATAACAGAGCCTGGACACCAAGTAAAACAGCCTCCTCTTCCCAGAACAGCATGCCAGCGTTCTTGGTCAGGGTTTCTATTCCTGCAAAAACATCATGACCAAGATGCAGTTTGGGAGGAAAAGGTTTATTGAGCTTACACTTCCATGCTGCTGTTCATCAACAGAGGAAGTCAGGACTGGAACTCAAGCAGGTCAAGGAGCAGGAGCTGATGCAGAGGCCATGGAAGAATGCTGCTTCCTTGCTTCCTTGCTTCTCCTGGCTTGCTCAGCCTGCTTTCTTATAGAATTCAAGACTACCAGTCCATAGATGGTACCACCCACAAGTGGCCCTTCCCCCTTGATTCCTAATTGAGAAAATGCCTTCCCTCAGGATCTCATGGAGGCATTTTCTCAACTGAAGCTCCTTTCTCTGTGATAATTCCTGCTTGTGTCAAGTTGACACACAAAACTAGCCAGTACACTGGCTACACCCACACCCCATTCTCGTACCCTGGTAACAAGATGCCCCAGTGTCAACAGGAAATAGTCATATAGAAGATTACACATTGCCCCTTATCTGTTTATTATCAACAGAATTAACCCCTTATTTATTATCAGCAGATTTGGCTGAGATGTTAGGTTTTCAACCTGGACAAATGACTGAGGTGCCTATTTAATATATCAAAGCAGACCTGGACACAGGTTCTTCCTGCAGTCCTAACTTTCTACCTGTTTCAAGGTCCTCCCGGCTGGCATACCCCATCCTTACCCTGAACTCTTCAGCACAGGGGAGTGGGGTGTTCTTCCCTATATATTCCAACAATTTTGGTTGCTAGCTCTGTGTACCATTAGGTCTTTTGGCTGCTGCACCTGCTTCCCCCTCTCTACCCTGTTTCTTCCCCTCCCCAATTCTGCCTACATGGCCCAGCTCAATCTGTTCATGTGCATACACTCTGGACTTTCCCAGATATACCTGCTTTTGGCTATTCTCTCCTACATATCTATAATAAAGCTTCTCTTCCACCATACCTAGGAGCAGTCATGTCCTTTTTAAAAAGAATTATTTATTTTTCATTCGGTGATGACATGTATTTTCTGTGTATTTGGACTAATGATAATGTGCAGATTTATATAGTCTTTAATCACCTGGTATAGATTAGATATTTTTCTATTACTTTGTTAAAATATCATGACCAAGACAACTTGTAGAAGAAAGTTTGTTTGGGCTTTTGGCTCCAAAAGGTTAGAGTCCCTAATGGTAGGTACAGCATGGCAACAAGCTTAGAGCTCAACTCTCAACTAACACAAAACAGAAAGAGGAATTGGAAGTGATGACAGAATTTTGGCTCTGAAAGCCTGTCTCCAGTGATATACTTATTTATCTTTTCCTATGCACATGACTGGTATGCATATATAGTCTGTGCACAATGTTCATTTAGAGGCCAGAAGATGGCATTGGGCTGCTGGAATTGGAGTTACAATCTGGGCTTGCACACAGGTACTAGGGAACCTGGGTCACTCTGGAAGAACATCCAGTGCTCTTAACCACTGAGCCAATTCTCCAGTTCCTGTTGTTCTTTTAAACAGATTAACAAATACAATTCAATGTGCACTGAAAAAATTTCACCCAAATAATAGTATAACAACTGATTATAAAAATGCAAATAAGTTAAATAAAAATTAGAAAAACAGAAATGAAATTCAAATCTTACATTTTATCATAAAATTTAATTTGGGATGAGACATAAAAATTATAAAAGTAAAACTAAAAATCTTGGTTTTGGAGAAAACACAATATTTTTGTTACCTGTGGGTAGGGAATGGGCCACTTAAACAAAACAAATAAAGCAATAATCATACAAGACGTTTTATTTATTTATTTTTATTTTTTAGTTTTTGATACTTTATTTACATTTCAAATTATTCCCCCTTTCCAGATCTCCCATTCCCTCCCCCTCCCCCTGCCACTATGAGGGTATTCCCCCACCCACCCACCCACCCACTCTCATCTTCCATCCTTGGCCTTCTCCTATATTGGGGCATCTAACACCCTCAGGCCCAAGGACCTCTCCTCTCCCTGATGGCTATCAAGACCCTCCTCTGCCACATATGTGGCCAGCACCATGGGTCCCTCCACGTGTATTCTTTGGTTGGTGATCCAGTCTCCATGAGCATCGAGGAGTCAGGCCAGTTGATACTGTTGTTACCTCCATGGAATTGCCAACTCCTTCAGCTCCTTTAGTCTCTTCTCCAACTAGTCCATCTGGGACCTCACGCTTAGCCTAATGGTTGCTGTGAAGTGACTCTTGGGTATTCCAAACTTTTGGGCAAATAACCACTTATCATTGAGTACGTACCGTGTCCATTCTTTTGTGACTGTGTTACCTCACTCAGGATGATATTTTCAAGTTCCATCCATTTGCCTGCGAATTTCATGAAGTCATTGTTTTTAATAGCTGAGTAGTATTCCATTGTGTAAATGTACCACGTTTTCTGTATCCATTGATCTGTAGAGGGAGGTTTCTAGCTATTATAAATACGGCTGCTGTTAACATAGTGGAACATGTGTCTTTATTACATGTTGGAGCATCTTCTGGGTATATGCTCAGGAGTAGAATAGCTGGATCCTTAGGTAGTATTATGTTCATTTTTCTGAGAGTCTGCCTAACTGATTTCCAGAGAGGTTGTATCAGCTTGCATTCCCATCAGCAATGGAGGAGTGTTCCTCTTTCTTCACATCCTCATCAACATCTGGAGTCACCTGAGTTTTTTATCTTAGCCATTCTGACTGGAGTGAAGTGGAATCTCAGGGTTGTTTTGATATGCATTTCCCTGATGACTAAGAATGTTGAACATTTCTTTAGGTGCTTCAAGGCCATTCGAGTTTCCTCAGCTGAAAATTCTGTTTAGCTCTGTTCCCCATTTTTGATAGGGTTATTTGGATCTCTGGAGTCTAGCTTCTTGAGTTCTTTGTATATATTGGATATTAGCCCTCTATCAGATGTAGGATTGGTAAAGGTCTTTTCCCAATCTGTAGGTTGCCATTTTGTCTTATTACAGTGTCCTTTGCCTTACAGAATCTTTGTAATTTCATGAGGTCCCATTTGTCAATTCTTGATCTTAGAGCATAAGCCATTGGTGTTCTGTTCAGGAACATTTCTTCTGTGCCCATGTGCTCTAGACTTTTCCCCACTTTCTCTTCTATTAGATTCAGTGTATCCGGTTTTATGTGGATGTCCTTGATCCACTTGGACTTGAGCTTTCTACAGGGAGATAGGAATGGATCAATTCACATTCTTCTACAGGTTGACCTCCAATTGAGCCAGCACCATTTGTTGAAAATGCTGTCTTTTTTTCCACTGGATAGTTTTAGCTCCTTTGTCAAAGATCAAGAGACCATAAGTATGTGGGTTCATTTCTGGGTCTTCAATTCTATTCCATTGATCTACCTGCCTGTCACTGTACCAATACCATGCAGATTTTATCACTACTGCTCTGTAGTACAGCTTGAGGTCAGGGATGCTGATTCCCCCAGAAGCCCTTTTATTGTTGAGAATAGTTTTTGCTTTCCTGCGATTTTTGTTATTCCATATGAATTTGAGAATTGCTCTTTCTAAGTCTATGAAGAATTGAGCTGGAATTTTGATGGGGATTGCATTGAATCTGTAGATTGCTTTTGGCAGGATGGCCATTTTAACTATATTAATTCTACCAATCCATGAGCATGGGAGATCTTTCCATCTTCTGAGGTCTTCTTCGATTTCTTTCTTCAGAGACTTGAAGTTCTTGTCATACAGATCTTTTACTTGTTTGGTTAGAGTCACACCAAGATACTTTATATTGTTTGTGAGAATTGTGAGGGTGTCATTTCCCTAATTTCTTTCTCAGCCTGTTTATCCTTCGAGTATAGGAAGGCTACTGATTTGCTTGAGTTAAGTTTGTATCCGGCCACTTTGCTGAAGGTGTTTATCAGCTGTAACAGATCTCTGGTGGAGTTATTCGGGTCACTTAATTATATGAAAAGGGAGATATAACAACAGATTCTGAGGAAATTCAAAAAATCATCAGCTCCTACTACAAAAGCCTATATGCAACAAAATTGGAAAATCTGGATGAAATGGACAAGTTTCTAGACAGATACCAATTACCAAAGTTAAGTCAGGATCACATAAACTATCTAAACAGTCCATAACCCCTAAAGAAATAGAAGCAGTCATTAAAAGTCTCCCAACCAAAAAAAGCCCAGTACCAGATGGGTTCAGTGCAGAATTCTATCAGACCTTCAAAGAAGACCTAATACCAATACTCTTCAATCTATTCCACAAAATAGAAACAGAAGGAACGCTACCCAATTCATTCTATGAGGCCACAGTTACAGTGATACCAAAACCTCACAAAGACCCAACAATAAAAGAAAACATCAAACAAATTTCCTTTATTAATATCAATACAAAAATATTCAGTAAAATTCTTGCAAACCGAATCCAAAAACACATCACAACGATCATTCACCATGATCAAGTAGGCTTCATCCCAGGGATGCAGGGATGGTTCAATACCCGGAAATCCATCAATGTAATCTACTACATAAACAAGCTCAAAGAAAAAAAAAAACACATGGTCATTTCATTAGATGCTGAAAAATCACTTGACAAAATGCAACATCCTTTCATGATAAAAGTCCTGGAAAGATCAGGATTTCAAGAAGCACACCTAAACATAGTAAAAGCAATATACAGCAAACCAGTGGCCAACACCAAACTAAATGGAGAGAAACTCGATGCAATCCCTCTAAAATCAGGGACTAGACAAGGCTGCCCTCTTTTTCCCTATCTATTCAATATAGTACTTGAAGTTCTATCTAGAGCAATTAGACAACAAAAGTAGGTCAAAGAGATACAATTTGGAAAGGAAGAAATCAAAATATCACTATTTCCAGATGATATGATGGTATACTTAAGTGACCAGACTTTTAAATTTTGTATCTTTATATGAATACTGTATGCATTCAACTCTCTTTCTCTTTTCCCATTAATCCTTATCATGTCCCTCCCACATTTTCTTAAACTTATGGCTTCTTATTATTCAATTATCATTGTTTCTTGTGTGTGTGTGTGTGTGTGTGTTTGTGTGTGTGTGTGCTTGTGTTTGTAAATATCATCTGTTGAGATCATTTAGTATGGCTCATATGTAGGTAGGGATGACCTCTTGAGATTGGTTAATCTATCAAGGGGCTCATCTCTCGCAAAGATTAACTTTCCTTCTAAGAACCATCAATTGCTGTAATTCTTCTTCTAGGAGTGAAGTTCTATGATAATTCAATTTTGCACCTTTTCATGTCAGTACTTATTGTCAGGTTTTATATTTTGTTCAGGTAATTGTATTGGAAAAGAGAGAGCATTTGTTCATCAATAGCTTCAGTAAGAAAAGTAACAATTTCTACACTGGTGAAACATTTGGAAAAACACATATCTAATAACATACTGGTATTATTATACATGCAGAATTCTTTTAATTCAACAATGAACAAAAAACACAGTATGAACAATTTTAAATTGACAAAAGTACTAATAAGTTGAATTATAGACATGAAAGGAAATGACTGTGAACATGAAAAAGTCCCCAATATTATTAATCATTAGAAAAATGCAAAAATAAGGAGGAAGAGATAATCTCTTTATCTCACTGTTCTGAAGGTTCAGGAGCATCTTCTCTGATAGCTCCTTTGGCCGTATCACAATATGGCACATGGCATCATAATGAAAGCACATGTGAAAATAAGCTACCACATGATAAGAAATGAATCTAGAAGCATTCTGGGGCCAAGATTATGCTGTATTTCAATCCACTGGAAAACTAGGCTAGGTCTCAGAATTTATTACTTCATCCTGAGGTCATAACTAATGGTTGCTTTCACCACCTCTTATACTACCACAGTGAGAAAATTCTTTAAATCTTTGAGGGATAGCTCACAATATGATAAGGCAAGTGACCTTACTTGGTATTGATAGAATCTGGATTATAGTTCACTATGCAATTCTCCCCAATATACTGTATGTATGAAGTTTTTAAAGAAAATACTTAGTAAAATATATACATAAATAAACAGACATCCATTTTCTATCCATATTTTATTGAATTGGAAGAATATAAAAAGTTTCTTTTGGCTTCAAAATACAGAGGTTCATTACATAATTGTGACTACAATTTATATAGAGATTGAGTTTCTTAAATCTTCATATTGTCCATGAATTCAATATACATATTTCTTAAAATAACTTAAAATGAATCACAAACTACAGCATATATTTATAGAATTCAATCTGTCATTCCATATGTCTCTGTAAAAATGTATGTGAGAGAATATCACTTTTTGCTCTCATGATGAACAGTAAGAGCATTGTTTTTCATTTCTAACATTTTGGTAGGATACCATTTATTCTATCACAAAGAAATCCAAATCTACAGTTTATCATTCTGGAATAAGTAAGATAGAAGAATGTCTATACAACATATTTCACTTCCACTGAGTGATTTCACTAATATGAAATGTATATTTTAAATAACCATCACCTTATAGAAATGTGAAGGAATTTTCTGTGTATCAAATTAGGCAGTTCAGATCTTCTTCAAATATACTTGACAATATGGTTTCAGATTTTGTACTCAAATAACTGGAAGGTTGAACATTAATAGAGAGTGCTTTTACACTAATCGTGTGCTTATATTAAAAACAAACAAACAAACAAACCCCATGATTTCAAAGTCACAGTATTTAAATCGAATATACATAATTGAAATGCTATGGTTAAGTAGCTTGGTTGTTTTTAGATGCCAACTTCATTGTTACATTTTGAAGAACAGAAAATGGATAATTAATTGATGGAAAAATAAAGATCAACTTTACATACATGGGTATGAATATATATATATATATGCATATATATATATAAACATATACACATATATATATAAAATCTTTGGTTTTTAAAATTAACGAATCAAGAATTTGGCAAAATACATGCAAGAAAATATATATAAGCTATAAATTATAAAATCTTTAAATTATATAGGCATTAAAAAGAAGAAGATTGTGTTCTCAAATATATAGAAGGTATGATTGGAAATCTCTTTAACACACTTTCAGGTATACTATTCAGATCTTACATGAAGAAAAAATGGGGTCTGGGAAATGGCGCAGCAGTTGGGAACACTGGCTGCTCTTGCAGAAGGCCTGGGTTTAATTCCTAGAACCCATATAGTGGTTCACATAACTCCAGTTCTAGAGGTCCAAAACCTTCCTCTGACCACTAAGGGCACCAGGCATGCAAATGCTGTACAGACATAACCATAGACAAAATGTGTATCTATATAAAACTGAAAAATAGGTAAATCATTTTTAAAAGAGAATATGAAAGAGTTTATTTTGGAGTAATTATAAGTGATTATGGCTAGAGGAAACGGATTTAAATTAATCTAAATTCCATATTCCAGCATGAAAGTCCAGTTCTCTTCCAACTTTCCTTTCAGTGCCAAATCAATACCTAAGAATTCTGGCTTTTTCTGCTCAATGTTTCTCCCCCACTTATCTTAAAGATGTTGTTTCTCCACAGTCTTTAACTCCACCTCACTCATAAATCCTGACTGTCTCAGTTTCTGCTTCCAGAAGTAGCCACTCTAGCATATTCTCTAAACCTTAACCTCATTGAATTTGCATGATCTTCTTGGTGATTAAATACTTTCCATTTTCTGAATATAATATTAATACAGTATTACTAATACTACTATAAAGCTAAAATCATTAAAACATATATAATCTATAATTCTATATGTAATCTTATTTCCAATGCTAGTTATTTAATTTATGATTAGACAGGAAGGATACTAAGAAACAGGTATGAACAGACACTAGACTTTTATATAGAAAAGTAAGTTTTCTGACCAGAGGTTTAATGACCTATGAAGGGATCTGTCCTTGGATACCAGTTGTTATCCCCCTCATGGTCTGCCCTCTGGCTGTCCTTTATTCCATACCTCCTCTTGAGTCTCAAAGAGGATGTCCCGACGACCCCCACTCTCATCCACACTCCACCAGACCTCCCCACTCCCTGGGGACTCAAGCCTCTCCAGGATTAGGTGCATCTCCTCTGACTTAAACCCAGACCCGGCAGTCCTCTGCTGTATATGTGTTGGAGCCTCATACCAGCTAGTGTATGCTGCCTGAGTGGTGGCTCAGTGTCGGAGAGATCTTGGGGGTCCAGGCCAGTTGAGACTGCTGGTCTTTCCATGGGGCTGCCCCCCTCAGCTTCCTCCAGCTTTTCCCCTATTCAACCACAGGGGTCTCCAGCTTCTGTCCATTGTTTGGGTGCTAATATCTGCATCTGACTCTTTCAGCTGCTTGTTGGGCCTCTCAGAAGGCAGCACACCACAGCATCAGTAATAGTGTAAGGCCCTGGGACCTCCCTTTGAGCTGGATCTCACTTTGGGCCTGTCACTGGATGTCCTTTCCTTCAGTCTCCTCTCCATTTCCATCCCTGCAGTTCTTTCAGACGGGAACAATTATGGGGCAGAGTTTTGACTGTGGGATGGCAACCCTATCCCTCCATTTGATGTCCTGTCTTCCTGCTGGAGGTGGACTCAAGCTCCCCCTCCCCACTGTACAATATTTCATCTAAGGTCCCTTCCTTTGAATTCTGAGAGTCTCTCACCTCACAGGTCTCTGGTGCGCTCTGGAGGGTCTTCACAATCTCTTACCTCCCGAGGTTGCCTGTTTTCATTCTTTTTGCTGGTCCTCAGGGCTTCACTCCTGTTCCCCCACTACACCCCAATACCTGATCATGTTCCCCCTTTTTTTCTCTCCCACTCAGATCCCTCCCTCTCTTTGCCCCCAGCCCCATGATTGCTTTCTTCTCCCTCCCATGTGGCATTGAGGCATTCCCACTTGGGCCCTTCAGCTTGTTAACCTTCTTGAGTTCTACGGATTGTATCCTGGGTATTCTGTACTTTTTTTGGCTAATATATACTTGTTAGTGAGTATATACCATGCACATCATTTTGGGTTTGAGTTACCTCACTCAGGATGATATTTTCTAGTCCCATCCATTTGCCTGCAAAACTCAGGATGTCCCCATTCTTAATAGCTGCATAGTATTCCATTGTGTAAATGAACCACATTTTCTATATTTATTCTTCTGTTGTAGGACATCTGGGTTGTTTCCAGCTTCTGGCTATCACAAACAAGGCTGCTATGAACATAGAGGAGCATGTGTGCCCCTGTAGCATGGTGGGGCATCTTTTGGGTATATGCCCAAGAGTGGTATAACTGGGCCTTCAGGTAGATCTATTTCCGATGTTCTGAGGAACCTCCAGATTGGTTTCCAGAGTGGTTGTACCAGTTTGCAATCCCACCAGCAGTGGAGAAATGCTTTCCACATCCTTGCCAACATGTGCCGTCACCTAAGGTTTTGATTTTAGCCATTCGGATTGGTGTAAAGTGGAATCTCAGATTGGTTTGATTTGCATTTCCCTGACCAATAAGGACTTTGACCATTTCTTTAAGTGCTTCTCAGCCATTTGAGATTCCTGTTGTGAATTCTCTGTTTAGTTCTATACCCCATTTTTTGATTGGGTTGTTTGGATTTTGGGTGGTTAGCTTCTTGGGTTCTTTATATATTTTGTATATTAGCCCTCTGTTGAATGTGGGGTTAGTGAAGAATTTTTTTCCCAATCTGTAGGTTGCTCTTTTGTCCTATTGACAGTGTTCTTTGCTGTACAGAAGATTTTCAGTTTCATGAGGTCTCATTTAACAATTCTTGATCCTAGAGCCTGAGCCGTTGGATTTCTGTCTTCAATATCTTTCAATATCAATGCAGATACCAGCATTCTTTAGAGGTGACAAAATGTAAAAGGTAACTTTAAAAAAATTCCATATTATTAGCTAGATAGTGTGCCAATTATGACACACATTCCTTTACACCCATCTATTTAATCTTCTCCCCTATAAGTTAAAAAATGAATTTCAGCTAATCCATTTTCAACATATTTATTCTGGATTCAGTCCTATAATTTTTATACATGTAAACATTTATTAGTATATTACAATATATATTATTACTAAATATTCCATTAAAACTAAAATTATATAATTATTCCATATAATCATAACTTATGTCCATAATAGTTTGGTTCTTTTACTATTTTTGATTTGTAAATGGTGAATCAAAGGCTGGAAAACATCCGAGGTCTAGAATACATCCATGGTTTTAGATTAGAACCTGGTAAGTTTTCAACTCACTCATTTGTAAGGGATTAAAATTCTTCATTTTTCCTACTTGAAACATATGTTGAAAAAAAAGTATGTTGAAACCACGTTGAAAATTCAGGTCATCAGATACATCATTAGGTTCTCTTACCTCTAAACCATGAATTTACTTTTTAATGCTAAAAGCTATGATTCCTAGTCAGACATTTGTTTGAATCCCAAATTCCTTTAGTTAAATATCTGGTATACAGAACAGAAAAACATAGAGGAAACATTTCCTGTTTGCCCTGTGCTTGGTCAGATAATTTATTGCCCATTCAGTGTCTTCAGGTCAAATGCATTGTTAGTTACATCACAATCCAAGTTTATTCTCTTAAATCTATTACAGCAGGGAGAAGATCAGTCAAGTTATTTAATTAACTATTATCTATGATGCTCAACAGAACCAAGCCATAAAATATATTAATGACCATTTCTTTCTTCCTAATTACTCTTTTATTTTGGTTAAAGATAGATTATATCTATGTGATTCTCCTAAGATGGGGTGTGGTTGTTTGAATATACTTGGCCCATGAGAAGTGGCACTATTAGGAGATGTGGCCCCAGCATTGTTAGAGGATGTATGTTACTGTGTAGACAGGTTTAGGTCTCCTAGTGCTCAAGCCCCATCTATTGCTGAAGAGATTCACCTCCTGGCTCCTCTTGACTTCTTTTGGATCAAGATGTAGAACTCTCTACTCCTTCTCCAGCTTCATGTCTGTGTGGATGGTGCTATGCATCTCACCATGATGATAATGAACTGAACCTCTGAACCTGTATGCCAGCCACAATGAAATGTTTGCCTTTTTAAGAGGTGCCTTGGTCATGGTGTTTCTTCACAGCAATAAAACCCAAACAAAGATATGGGGAAATTTTTTCCCTAAATAATTACATATTTCCATTACAAAGCATTAAAGGACTAGGAAGATGGTCCAGTGGGTTAAGATGCTAGCTATGCAAGCTTAACAACCTGATTTTGATCTCTGAAGTCCACATAAAATGTGCTTTTATACCATTCCAGTACTCTTACTTCAAGAATGGAGGTAGAGACAGGAGAACTGTCAAGAAATGCTGGAACAAGCTAGCATGGAATAGTCAGTGTAGCACTGGAAACAAGAGGGTTCCTGCCTCAATATGGTGGAAGGTGAGAACAGACTCCTGAAAGTTGTCCTCCAATATTCACATGCTGCTGCCACCACTATAGCTACCACTACAGCCACCACCACCACTATTGCCACCACGACCCTCAGCACCATTACCACCACTACTACCACATAACTTTACAAATATTTTATAGAAATTGAGAAAGATAAATTCCTGATTTCTAAAATCTCTATCATGTAACCAGAAGTAGTTAGAGACATCTCAAAAAAATCTGCTTATTTTGTCAGTAGGTAGCAACTATTTACTTCAATTCTTGTCACTAAGTTTATCTGAGTGACATAGGACAATACAATAGATGTTGAGATAACTATAGCATCATGTATTTCAATATAATTCTGTAACACAGGATACCAGCAGAAATGTAAATACATTGAAATGTTGTTTGGTAGGAGAAATGCTACTGCTTTATTGTTTTACAGTCTTTATCTAAGAAATGCATGAGAAACTGTGTAGACAGTTCAGTGGTAGACTGCTTACCTACTCAAAGCCCTGTGTTCAATCTCTAATTGTACACATGTACAATTGGAATAAATAGGTCTGGGAACAAATACAATCATTCTTAGAACAAAACACTTAACTGGAAAGGTCAGCTGATTTGCTTGAATATTATTGCCCAAGCATTTAAAGTTGCTGTGTTTCACTATTCAAATGGAAGTTATTAATTACTCCACAATTCCTTTATGAGATCAGTTAAGTTTTGTTACATTTAAATTCATCTATTTTAGGGGTGTACTGATATTAGATACTACAAGAATCTATTAATATGATTCCAGAGGAAATATCCTCAAATAATTCCAGCCATCAGATAAAGAAACAATATGTAGAACAAAGAAAATTTCTTACTTTTATGGACTTTAGAGCTATTTTCAGGAAACCAACCCTAATGTCTCACCCTACCTTGGAGCTGTTATATTTTGGTGGTTTAGCAGCTCAAGAAAAATACTAGATAAGATGTAAGACATGGCTGATTCCCTCCACAGGGACAACAAACATGATCTAACAATAGTTTAGTTATAGAAAACAAAAAACTTTTATGATTCTTACCATGCAAGTATTTAACACCTCTATGATTTTTAAAATTGCTATTTGAGATGCTTGCTTGAGTTTTATTTTAAAAAATATCTGTGAAATGAATTTTGGCTTGGGATTAAGGCAGAATTTCTAACAATTTCTGAGATGACCCTAAACAAACCCCCCTTGTCCCTTATTCTGCACTGTACACTGTTTGAAGCAGTATTCTCAGCATTAACAGTTACAAAATCAAAATACTGTTTAACTCTGAAAAACAATGAAAATATTCTATAATCTATAGTGCCAAATATTTTGTCAAAATCTGTATTAGGTTGTATTTTTTTTGTTGTTGTCACTGTGACAAATACTATGACCAAAAGTAATTTGAGTAGGAAATTATTTATTTCATTTCATTTCATTTATTTATTTATTTATTTATTTATTTATTTATTTTTTGTTTTTCGAGACAGTGTTTCTCTGTGTAGCCCTGGCTGTCCTGGAACTCACTCTGTAGCCCAGGCTGGCCTCAAACTCAGAAATCCACCTGCATCTGCCTCCCAAAGTACTGGGATTAAAGGCGTGTGCCACCACTGCCCAGCTTATTTATTTCATTTTGAATTCCATCATTGAGTGAAGCCAGGGCAGGAGCCAAAGATAGTTTTTCTGGTTAGTATTTTATTAACTTGACACAAGCTAGAGTTATCTGAGAAGAAAGAACTACAATTGAGAAAATGTCTTCATAAGATTGGACTTTAATCAAATCTGCACTGACTTTTCTCATTTAATGACTAATGTGGGTGTGCCCAGCCTACTGTGGGCTGGCACCACCCCTGGGCAGGTGGTCTTGGATGGTATAAGAAAGTAATCCAAGCTAGCCATGGAGAGCAAGCCAGGAAGCATTGTCCCTCCATGACCTCTGCTTCAGTTCCTACTGCCAGGTTCCTGCCTTCAGTTCCTGCCCTGATGTCCCTGTCCTTTCATGTTAGATTGTAAGCTGTAACCAGAAATAAACCTCTTCCCCCAATTGCTTTTTGTCCTGGTATTCATCACAGCAATAAAAACATTAAGACACCTTCGTAAGAACTAATTCCTTTCATCATTGTTTAACAGCAATCAATTTAAATTGATACTAAAAACTAATTTGTGCTAATTGATTGCCTTCTCTGGTTATTGTACACGTGGGAACATGCTTCAGAACATAGACAAAAATTAAACTGTGCCCTTTCCTTCTTACTAGAATACCATTCCCTAAGGTCCTCATTGTCATTTCTTCTCTTCCCTATCAGTTTGTCCCAAAGCTATCTTGTGAATAAAACAAAAGAAGACTCTTTTCCCATAGAAAGGCTTTTGTTGTCCTTATATAATGATTACTTTGTTTTATTTCTCTTAACGATCCATGAAATAAGGGATAAAGAGATATCTTAGTGCAGGACCCAGGTTCAGTTCCCAGCACTCATGTGGCAGCTCACAACTGTCTGTTACTCTGAATTACAAGAGATCCAACATTCTCTTCTGACTTCAGTAGGTATCAGGTATGAACATGGTGTACATATATACATGCAAGCAAAACACTCAGACACACAAAATAAATATTTCTAAAAGTGAGAAAGAGAAAGAAATAACATAAAGTTGAGTGATTAGAGAAGTGGAAAGGATCTGGGGGGAGCTGAGGGAAGATAAAGAATGTGATCAAAATATATGAAATTTTTTAATAAAAATAAAAGTTTTAAGGTTAGTTGACTCTGTTGGTCTTCCTGTGGAGTTCCTATCCCTTATGGAGAAGAATTCTTCCTCCTATTCTTCTTTATGTAAGAGTCCCTAATCTCCATTCACTGTTTGGCTGTGGGTGTCTGCCTCTGAGTCAGCAGCTGGGTGGAGCTTCTCAGAGGACAGCCATGCTAGACTCCTGTCTGCAAGCATGATGGTGTAGCATATATTTTTCACAACCTACTTTAATAAGGGTTCAACCTTCCCCCTAGCCCACCATCCAACAGTGATAGTAGAAACAAAAGGTTATTAGGATATGGTGGAAGTGGAACTATTTAGAAATAGTTCTCTGGGGTGATTCTAAACTTTGTTGTTCTCTGTCCAGTCCACTAGCAAACACCAAACACGAATCAGCAGGTACAGTCCAGTCCACTCAGCAGACAACACACAAGAATCAGCAAGGACAGTTCAATACAGAAGAAACCAGGAGGCTCACCAAAATGGCTTGAGTCCTTGAAAGTGGCAAAAAGCTGCAGAAACCTCAAAAAAAAAATTCTTTGGCTAGTTTGTCCCTATGAAATCACAAGTGAAACTAAGCAACACATGTAAGGAGTAACATTACCTGTGTGCCATACTAGGGAGGCAGAGCAAGGCAAACCAATGCTCCAGTTCCCACTGTCTTTGGGGTCATATTTATATTCTTTTTAAACATCACACATCTTTTCACATGACTGCTATAGCAAAATATCCTTTTACATGTGTGTCCCAGCTAAACATCATTTGACAGACTTGACTTTCCAAAGAAACCAGAAGTTTCTACTTCATAACAGAGTATCATTAGTAGTGTCAGGGATTTGTGTTTGCCCATGGGTCTCAAATTGGGCTGGTTATTGGCTGGCATTTCTCTCAGTCTCTGCTTGATCTCCCGTTCCTGCATTTCTTGTAGACAGGATAAATTTTGGGTCAAAAGTTTTGCTGGTGGATTGGTGTCCCTATCGCTCCATTTATCTGGAACATTATATATTAAGTTGAAATAAGAATAGTTAGCACAACTGACTTCTTGTCCACTACACACACACACAGAGAGAGAGAGAGAGAGAGAGAGAGAGAGCTTTTTTAAAAAGATTAACCCATAAATTTTCCTTTCTTATTCACCACCTAAATCTCACTTTAAAAACATGGTTTTAAAAGTCCCACAAATTCAAGCACATTAAAATTTCACTCTCTTTAAAATATCTAATCTCTCTAAAAATACAAAATCTTTTAAGTTTTTCAAAGTTTTTCAGCTGTGGGCTCTCGTAATAATCAAAAATAAATTAAATATTTTCGTTGAGGGAAGAGCCAGGGCACAGTCACAATCTGAACCAAGCAAAACTAAACTCAAACAGTGTAAATAACTCAATGCTCAATTATCTTGGATTCACTCATGGTCTTCTGGGTTCCTCCATTGAGCTTGAGTCACTTGTCCAGCTCTGTCCTCTGCAGCACACACAACTTGTTTTCTAGCCACTGGCTGGCTCCACTCCACTGCTGCTGCTGTTCTTAGTGATCTTCCTATGGTACTGGAATTTCCAAACTGCTGGAGTTTTGTGCTAACAACTGGGCTGCACTTTTACTAATAGGCTCTCTTTGTGGTGCCAAGCCTCAACTTCTCTGCATAATCCCTTCAGTCTTGGGCTACTACTGCTACTGAGGCAGAACCTTCACTGATAGCCTCTCTTGCTTCTCGTAGTGCTCAAGCCTCAGCTGCTCTCCATGACCCCTTCACACCTTCAAAACCAGTACCATGTAGATGACTCTTAAATTACCAAGTTCATCTGCCAGCACAAAGTACAGTCTTGGCCATGTCAGCAACACAGCTTCTTTGTACTGACTCTCATAAAACACTTCCCAGAAGACTTCATGTCAATGATTTTGAACACTTCATATTCACCAATAAATTTTCAGCTCCAGATGACCAGCATTAAGTATCCTAGCAAAACAAAGGTTTCACTCTAGTAGTTTTGGTAACTTGTTAAACACAGCTGATTCTTCAGCCTCAGCTATCCAGAATGACAAAATCTTAAATGAAAATAGCAAACAGTCTGATAGAGTCTTTGAACTTCCCTCTGAAATTTCAAAAGTTGGGCCATATCCTCCGACAAAACATCCCACTGAACTCTCAACACTCAATGGCTTCTCCAGCCCAAAGTTCCAAAGTCCTTCCATAATCCTTTCAAATAATATGGTCAGATCTGTCACAGCGAAACCCTACTACACAGGTACCAACTTCTGTCTTAGTTAGGGTTACAATTGCTGCAATGAAACACCATAACCAAAATGCAAGTTGGGGAGGAAGTTTAGTATATCTCTAGTTTGTGATTGAAGTTGACATAAGACTAGACAACACAGAGAGAGAGAGAGAGAGTACACTCACACAGCGATTTTTGAAGAGAAAATGGTAATCATAATCAATAGAGAGAAAGAAAAGAACCTACCCCCAGGGTTACTCTGATAACATGGAAAGGATAGAGTGGAAAGTACAGTGTTCATGGTTACTGAAATTTTTCTCTGTCTCTATGAGCATACCTGCCATTGTAGGCTGTACTGGCTAGTTTTGTGTGTCAACTTGACACAAGCTGAAGTTATCACAGAGAAAGGAGTTTCAGTTGAGAAAATGCCTCCATGAGATCCAGCAGTAAGCCTTTTCTCAATTAGTGATCAAGGGGGAGGGCCCCTTGTGGGTGGTACCATCTATGGGCTGGTAGTCTTGGGTTCTATAAGAAAGCCTGCTGAGCAAGCCAGGAGAAGTAAGCAAGCCAGTAAGTTACATCCCTCCATGGCCTATGCATTAGCTCCTGCTTCCTGCCCTGCTTGAGTTCCAGTCCTGATTTCCCTTGGTGATGAAGAGCAGCATGAAAGTGTAAGCTCAATGAACTCTTTCCTCCCCAAATTGCATCTTGGTCATGATGTTCGTGCAGGAATAGAAACCCTGACTAAGACAAATTGGTACCAGCATAGTGGGGTATTCCTGTGACAACCTGACCATGTTTTGGGGAGGACTGTGAAAGGACTTTGGAACCTTGGGCTAGAAGAGTCATTCAGTGTTGAGAGCTCTTTGGGATGTTGTGTAGGAGCTTGGAAGATAATGTTGAGAACAGTGCAGAAGATGGGGGCCTGGCTTGTGAAATTTCAGAGGGAAGATTAAAGACTCTTATCAGGGCCATTGCTAATTTGACTGTGGAGATTCTGTGGTTTTGGTTAGCTGGGGCTAAAGGATCAGCTGTGATTAACAAGATACCAGAACTACTAAAGCAAAACCATTGCATTACTGGGGCTATTGATGCCGGTTAGCTGGAGCTGGGAAATTGGCAGTGATTGGGAAGAGACCAGCATCATTGAGGTGAAATCTTCTGAGAAGTGTTTTCAGAGAGCACAGAGGCTGCGTTCCAGAGATAGCCAGGGTTGTACCTTGTGCTCTGGCTGGACTTGGTAATGTGTAAGAGTCACCCAGGTACTACTGGTTTTGAAAGCATGAAGGAGTCACGAAGAGCAGCTGTGGCCTGGGCGCTGTGAGAGGTCATATAAGGCCATTGGTGAAGGTGCAGCCTCAGTTGCAATTGATGGCCCAGGACTGAAGGGGTCATGCAAAGGAGGTGAGGCTTGGCACCATGGTAAAGCCTAGTTGCAGCAGAAGACAGTAGTGTTTTGCAGATGCCGGTACCATGAGTTGACCACCAAGAACAGCAGCAGCAGTGGAGTACAGGCATCTGGAGCCTAGAAGACAAGGTGTGTGCTACAAAGGGCAAAGCTGGAGAAGTGACTCAAGTCCTTGGAGCAATCCAGAAGATTATGAATGGATCCCAGACAGTTGGAGTTTGCTTTTGGTTTTTTGATTGTGACTGTGGCCTGATATTTTTCCCTCTTGAAGAAAGAAGTTATTTTGGTGGAGCCCACAGTTAAGAGACTTTGAATTTTTAAAAGACTTTGAATTTTAAGAGATTGGATGTTTAAAAGGGACTGAAATGTTAATATGTAAGAATTTGTAAAGACTGTGGGTCTTGTAAAGTTATTTAGATCTTGGGGATGAATAAGGAAGTAAGGGTCGAGGCTTATTGGTGATGTGTTTGTGTGTCAAGTTGACAAGGGGTCAACTGTGCTGGTTAGTTTTGTGTCTCAACTTGACACAAGCTGGAGTTATCACAGAGAAAGGAGTTTCAGTTGGGAAAAATGCCTCCATGAGATCCAGGTGTAAGGCATTTTCTCAATTAGTGATCAAGGGTGGGCAGAGGGCCCCTTGTGGGTGGTACCATCTGTGGGCTGGTGGTCTTGGGTTCTATAAGTAAGCAGGCTGAGCAAGCCAGGAGAAGCAAGGAAACAAGTAAGTTAACATCTCTCCATGGGCTCTGCTTCAGCTTCGGCTTCCTACCTGGCTTGAGTTCCAGTCCTGACTTCCCTTGGTGATAAACAGCAGCATGGAAGTGTAAGCCCAATAAATCCTTTCCTTCCCAACTTGCATTTTGGACATGATGTTTGTGCAGGAATAGAAACCCTGAGTAAGACATAGGCTGACACTCAACTTTGCAAAGAAATTAAGTGAACTGCTTCACGGTCACTACTTACTTAAAGAGGATCTTTGATAGGTTCATCTTTATTGGTGAGATTGTTTAAATTGTTTTATTATAACATCCCATAAGCAAAAATACATAGATTTGTTTACAAAGTTTACTTAAAGATGTAATATGGAAAGTTAGTTGAATTACAGAATTTGTATAATTTGTTTAGTTTCAACAGAGAAAATATTTCAAAAGTGGGGAAATAATTCAAAATTGTGACTTGGAGAAAGAATAAATAAAAACAGCTAAATACTGAAGACAAAAGTAGACAAAAAGATGCATCAGAGTGCAAGGATTAGTTTTGCAACTTAATGGCATACTTAAGTGAGCTGTACACCATGTAGTTAGAACTCCGACATAAAACCCATTCTGCTCTAAAGACCCACAGCACATAGTTCTGAAAAACAAAGAAGATTTGAAATTGGGGTGACACTAAGAAGGAAAGAAAGGAAGAGACACTTTTTGTATATGTCACAACAATCTTGGAGAAAGGTAACAGAATCTGTCGTCTCAGTCTCCATAGATTCTCTCTCTCTCTCTCTCTCTCTCTCTCTCTCTCTCTCTCAAAATGATTACTATTTCTTAAATGATTTTTCTAGAAACACTGGGAAATAACATGGAATGTGTTTAACTGTCATAACATTGCAGCTTATGCTTTCGAAAGCAAGTCACATTGTTTAAATGGATGTTACAAAGAAGATGTTCAGGGGATTATTGCTTTCTACCACTTTTTATTTTGCTAGAGTATCTCTTTGGGACATTGTTTATTGGACTTGCTTTTTAATTTGATCTCATGGTAAGAGCAGATGTTTTCAATGTGATGATCTCTGTGAATACTCTGCTTTCTTCTTTTGCTTTCACTTAAAATTCAAAACACACATGTGGGTTTTTCCCTTCCTTTTTACTGCCTACACATTCAACGGCTATATAGCAGTTAAAAAGGAAAGCTGAAAAAACACATCAATATTGTGACATAGGTCATGTTTTTTTTTTTTTTTTCAGTTTTGAAAGATGGCATTCATTAATATCATGACCCATCTCTATTTCTTTCCATTTTATTCTTCCACAGCTAGTTTTTCATGTTCACAGCAGATCTTTGCATGGCTTCTTAGATTATTTCTCACAGTTCTCAGAACAAAGAATAATTGTTCCCCAAGGCTGATGGAACAATGACAGTTGTGCTTCATTTGATTTAAAAGTGCATCATTGTTTCCACTTTGTGCATTTGCTGCTTTTCTGCTTTCCTTCCAGAGTTTCTTATCATATAAAATATTTGCTCCCGAGTTACTGAAACACACATTGTAAAGAAGCATTTTATTTATTTCTTCATTATAGGTGCCAAATGCATGTCATTCAATAATTCTGTAATGAAGCATATTAAACACACAACATCATTTATAGTATTCATGGAATGATCTCAACAATCACCCTTAGATCTGATGAGTCACCTGAAAGGTTCACAAGACTCAGTGCACAAGATTAAAACTGAATGTAGACCACAAAAGAAAAAGTCACAATGAGAATGTGGAAGAATTTGTGTACAGACCTTCATGTTCTCTTCCTCTCCCTCCCTCTCTCCATCCCCTCCCTTGTCTCTGAGAGATCACGTAGGAGTATATATATAGAATATATATACATAGATTTGTTTACAAAGAAATAGAATATATATATAATATATACTCAACAAGCACTCAGCAATATTTGCAATGATATTATGCTCAAAGAATCCTGTTATAGAAAGTACTCTTTTCCAAGTAGATATTCTCTACTTTTCATATATCAAAACACAAGACTCCCAAAAGACAAGCAAAATTTCAGTATTAAGAACAGTTTTTAAGATTGGCAAGATGTCTCTGTGGGTAAAGGCACTTTCTGATGAGCTTGTTGTCCTGAGGGCAATCTCTGAAACCCTCATAATAAAAAGGAGAATTGCTTCCTGCCAGTTGTCCTCTGACCTCCACATATGAGCTCTGGCATATATATCCCACCCTAAACCCTTTCCATACAATAAATAAAAGTAATAAAACTTTTAAATGAGCATTGTTTAGACAGGTTGGGTATACAGAGTGACTTTATAAAGTTCTGGGAATAGTGAGGGTGCACCTACCATTCAAGAGACAGTCTTTACAAATGTTTTTCTGTTTTAAAATGGTATCTTTGTTTCTTCTTTGAAAGTTTTATACACTTATGCAATGTACTTTATATTTTATTTTTTGAAATTAAATAAATTAAATATAACTCTATCATTTTCCCCCTTCCCTCCCTCCAATGTATTTATCTGACCCCCCCACCTCTCTCTCTCAAAATTCATGGCCCTTTTTCTTTAGTTGCTGCAATATATTTAATTATTCATATATCTATACATAAATGATATGGATAGCCAATTGAGGGGCTCTTAGAGAAGACTATTGCTCCCAATCTCAGCATTCTTTAGATGCCTGTAGTTCTTTGTCTGTCTAAGAAATTCTATTTCGTGTTACAACGTCCACTTGTGTTGTCCTTGTTTAGGTTTTACTTAGGCAATTTTGTTGATGAGACTTCATGGGTAGCTTCTTTGACATCTGTAGTAGATGAAAACTTCCTGTTCTGTAAGACCTTATTACATATTCTTATTGGGCTATCCTACCACTTACAGTCATTCTACTCATTCCCACTTAAACATTTAATCCTAAAAAGTGCACCTACTCCATGCTGCTTGTGTTGTACTATTCCCTCCAATTACATTTTTGTTGTTGTTCCTTGGGTTGTGAGGTTGCAGATTTTCATAAGCATTTTCTTTGTACTTTTCATTTTGATTAAGCCGTTTACCACCCCCTCATTTTCCCATATCCTATGTACTTCATGATGGTTTATTTATCTGTGGAGGTCCCTTGAATGTGTTTAGTCTGAAATTTTTTTTAGTATCCCCTGTAGAGCTGGCTTTCTAGTCATAAATTCTTTTAACCTTCCTTATTATATAAAGCTTTCGACTCTCCTTAAATTTATAGATAGTTTTGCTGAGTACAATAATCTGGTTTGACAGTTGTGGTCTTTCAGGACTTGGAGTACATATTTCTAGGTCTTTCTGGCTTTAATTTTTTTCTATTAAATAATCAGAATTATTATTCTATTCTAGAATAGAATAATATTCAGCTGCTATTCTAATAGGCTTGCTTTTATTAGTGAATTTTTTCTCCCTTGCAATATTGAATATGCTTTTTTTTTTCTGTGTATCTTCTATTGATTTTCTCATTTCATCCAGTCTCTTAGTTATGGTTTTATTACTTTGAAAAGATACCATGACTGTAGCAAATCTTAAAGGAAAACATTTAATTGGGGCTGGTTTTCAGTACAAAGGCTTAGTCTATTGTCATCATGGTGGGAAGCATGGCAGCATGCAGGCAGATCTGGTGTTGTAGAGGTAGGTGAAAATTCTACATCTTGATCCATAGACAGCAGGAAGAGACAGTGAGCCATTAGACCTGGCTTGAGCTTCTGAGACCTCAAAACTCATTCCTAGTGACACAATTCCTCCAACAAGATGACACCAACTCCAGCAAGGCCACACCTCTTAAGAGTGCTACTCAGTATAGATCTATGGGAGCCATTTTTTATGCTAACCACTACATCCAGCTATTAGGTTTTGTTCTTTTGGAATGTACTTATATCTTCTTTGAGTTTGGTTAAAAGAGTTGGCCTAGCCAGAGGAATGGGGATACAACATTCTAGAAGAGTCAGACAGCCTAGCAGAACAGGGGAATAAGCATCTGAAGCTTGAAATCAGGTGATCTTAAACTTTAGAGAACAGAAATGCTAGAAGTACATGGAAGAGAAATGGCTGAGTATTTAGAAAGCCTATGGAGTATAGAAGAATGTGAATGTGATCTATCTGGTAGAGCAGGCAAGCAAGATATCATAAGAGTTAGGTAGCCATAATAGTGATTATAGTGAAGAGAAGTGGGACCTACCTGCTCTGCTGTCTGGTAGTTTGTGTGTGTGTGTGTGTGTGTGTGTGTGTGAGAGAGAGAGAGAGAGAGAGAGGGAGAGAGAGAGAGAGAGAGAGAAAGAGAGAGAGGTGATCTATGACTCAGAAGTGTGAGACTAGCTGGAAGCATAAGAAAGCAAGATCCCAGAGGATAATGGGGCCTACCTTGTAGCACTAGGAAGCAAGATCCTAGAGTGCTGGGTAGTATATGGAGTGATAGAATGTGGCCTACTTTCTGGCAGAAGTAGGAGTGATTTCAAAATAACATGGTGAAGCAAGATCCCAGAGTATCTTGGCAGCCTATGGTGCTGGGAATAAGAGACCCTGATGGTTCAGGGAAGTGATATTTGTGAGATATACGGGGTAGGGAGGAGTAGAACACACCTTGTGATAGAAGGAAGCGAGACCCTGGTGATCTATTGTGTGTGGTGGAGTGGGGTATAAGCATAGGGAACTGATATATTTTTTAAGACAGCCCTCTCAGGGAAAACTGATGCTTTGTTCGAACCTTTTTGGGTATCATGCAAACAGGTGACACACATACATATATGAAGGCAAAACATGGGTACATATCTAGTCAGCTTTATAAGTGCCTCCCTATGCACAAGCCATGCTTGAAATGCAGGGCAAGATTCAAAGGAATATTTTCTGTAGTCTGGCTTGAACAATACCTCTATTAGGAGGTAAAAGTGCTGAGTCTGAACCATGTAATGTTTCATGTATTGGAAACTCACTAACCCTCCAGAAGAGCTATACCATTAGCAAGTACTTGAAAGAGTTAGAGTCTTATACTCACTTTGAAGGTGTTCACCTTTAACTCCAGCTCTAGGAATGTGGAGACAGGGGAATTAGAAATTCAAGGGCACTATTCCACTTTAGGGTTGTAGGTCTGCCACTTGGGGAGTTCGAACTTGAGAAGTTTGACTGTGCTTGTTCCACACTACCACTGGCACAGGTGGCGGGCTATAGGGAAGTGCAGAGTTCTCATATTCTTTGACATCCAGGCACTCCTGGGAGTCTCCGAAAAGTAGAGATCATAGTTGGGAGCCCTTGGGTTGGGGATAGTGTCTAGCCTGGTGCCTGGTTTTGGCTCTGTAGGCAAAGGTCTTCTTCATGGCTTCCCATGGTGGATCTTGATGAAAAGAGGGTCTGTGGTTCCAAACAATTTATTGTCATGGCAGAAAATAGATGTATAAAACCATACCCCACTTCTAAGGGTGGGCCTGAGATTAAATATCATACATGGAAGAATGTCTGGGAAGGGAAGGTTATTTATTGGCTAAGCTCTCCCAGGCCTCTAAGTATCCAACTAGCATGGAGAACTCTGTTTTGGGCCTACATGACTGTGGCCAAGTCTTATTTTTTTGTCTTGGTCTGAGATGTTAAGGATGCCTCATCTACATGTGGAAGGGCTTGGGGCATTGCCCTTATGTGACTGATGGTCGCAAATTTCTCTACAGGGGACTGCAGCTATATGACAGGGGCCTGGTGAGGGTAGCAGGTGAAGCTCTTATGGTCCCTTCAGGGTCTCTGGGGGTTCTAGCCTTTAGCTTAACCTTACCAGGCTTCCTCTCATGGTGTACCTCTCGGCATTCCGTTGCTTAGGGAGTCTGAGGCTACTTTGGTGTGTGATAGTGCCTGGAACAAACAACAAAGTGGCAAATGTGGCTGGGTTTAATGCATTCCAGTGGAAAGCTTGTTGTACTCCCTGAAAAATACTTTAATACAACACTCACTGCCTGGCCTGTGAGCCTCATCTTCTGATGTAAGGAAAATAGCATAAAGACCAACAAACACACAAAGCTCAATTCTACAAAGTCTCTGCTTTGTGAGAAGACACCACCCCAAATGACCAGAGAAGTAAAGCATGAGAGCATAAAGATAGTCTCTTCACCTGTGTTCAGGCAAGAGATGACACAGAGACAGTTTGTACCTAAACCCACATGAGTGACCACAGACATTCTGATGAAGCATAGATGGGAGTAACCGACATCCAGACATACTGTACCTGTGCTCAGATTAGTGACAACACAGCATCCAACACCATTTGGTATCTAATTTGTCAGTTTCTCTGCTCTCTGTGTGTGTCTTCCACCAAAGGGCATAGGTTAGTCTGGGCTTGGAGATATCTCTAGCTTAGCCATTTGTGTGCTGTGAATACTTTAGGTTACATGACTGACTTTCTTTACTTCCTCACCCACTTGTTTCATTCTGTTTCCCCTGGAGCTGCATGTCTCCTTTTTCTTATTCCCCTTTCTATTTATTTTCTTCTTTTTAAAATTTCTCCAGTCCTCTAGTAATTCTACGTATTCTTGGTTATTTTTTTCTTTTGACTCATACCTAAATTAATTACACTTTTTTTAATTTCCTTTTTCTTTTTAAGAATTTTATACATATAATTAAATCAACTCTATTTCTTCCATATCCTCCCAGTACATCCCTTCCTAATTTCATGTCACCCTTTTATTTCTAAATTACTAAGTCCAATTAGTACTGATAATTTATGTTTGGGTGAGGGACCATCTACTGGAACATGGAACCTGATAGTGGCCACTCATTTGAATTCTCCTCTCTCCCAGCAACCATCAACAACCATTAGCTCCTCAGAGAAGCATAGAAACTGAGATCACCTTCCTCATCTGTGGTGGGGTGTTGGCCAGTTTGTCTATGAGTACAAATACAAAGATTTAGAAAGTAGTTTGACAACATGAACATTCAGCAAAATAACAAAAGCAGGCTCTACACTAAGACCTATGCCCTCCCCTGGCATGGGTTTTTGACCCAGTTTATCATGTTAGGCATAGAATTCTCTCCTGTGGGTCAGGCCTCAAATCTCAACAGCAGGAAGTTAAATTACCCCAATAATAGACATGCCATTAATGAACCAAGAGGCACATCTCCCTTGGCAAGTAAATATCATAGCATGCGAAGTCTAGTGCTGGGTAAGCCTAGTTATGTCTTTTCACCCCAGCAGCTTGTGAAAACAAAACACGAGGGAGGAAATTTCCTGGCCAGTTTTACTTTGATGGCTCTATGCCCTGCAGTCAAAAATACGGTATCTTTAGTAAAGTAATAAAAAAATTTTTAAAGTAAGTCTAAGTTATTAAAAAGTCTTTGAAGCATTGTTATATGACGAGACATTTCCTGGGGAGACATAACATAAACACATCTACTCATCCCACATGGGGAACCCATGACAGACCAAAATATGGCCTAACATCAAAGTCCAACTTGGTGAAATCAATTACTTTTACTGGGGTTATTTACAGAAATATGGGAACAGAAATACTTACAAGAGCAGAAATATATCAAAGCCAGCTGCAGCACAGGGCCCACCCCAGCACAGGTGACAGTTCACAAAAGCTGGGAACCTGGAGCACATTTCATGCCTACAGGTAGCTCGACAAGATTTCCTGAAACTAATTTTGAATTATTTCCCTTTGGCTTGAGGAGTTTCCCTGCAGGATGGAGTGTTTTGAGCTGGAAGGAAAGTATTATACAACGGCCCTTTATTGAAACATTTTCTCTTCCTTTAAAGGGAACAGAATAGTGTAACAATAAGATGCTCTATCACCTTGGAAAGTTAAAACACTTTTAATCTATCACATGTACACTCATTCGTACACCCCTTTCATAATGAATGTAAATTTAATGTATTTCAAAGTGGAATCTCAATATTTACTAATTACTCAGTGTAACTGAGTGAAGGTAGTACTGTTACCCTAGAGGACAAGGAAGGATGCTTATTAACCATATGACATCGTTCTCCATCTAAATATAAACAGAAGCAATATAAATTTATCTGTGTGGTCTTTGAATAGTTTACCACTGTTTCCATACCTCTTTCTTGGGTGGTAGCACTTGGTTGCATTGACCATTTTCATTCTTCTATAGAAATTAAGTGCAGACACTTGACTTGCTTTAGCCAAAGGAATGCAAGTAGAAGTGTTTTGTTTCTAGGATATAGTCATGTGTCATTTCTTTCCCTGTGCCATAATAATAGTAACTGTAACATAGACATATATGTATAAAACTTATCTGTCATGAGAAGGCTGAAGTACTATACCACTGACTCTTCCTTTCCTGAT
This sequence comes from Rhynchomys soricoides, assembly GCA_019843965.1. Lineage (NCBI taxonomy): Eukaryota > Metazoa > Chordata > Mammalia > Rodentia > Muridae > Rhynchomys > Rhynchomys soricoides. The sequence continues at coordinate 299,210 of JADRCH010007427.1, forward strand.
TCAGCCTAAATCAGGTTATGAAAGCAAGAAATGAGCAGAAAAGAAAAAAAATTCACCAATCCATTGTATAGTAAGCTAAACCTAAAGGGATCTGGCCAGTTCTACCATGCTGAGCAGAACTGACTCCGGCAGGCTTTGCCCTTCTCAATTCCCTCTGCCTTGCTAAAAACTGTTAGATTATTATATTCCTTAAGTTAGTCACTAAAGTCTATTCACGTATTTGGCTACTTCCTCCTCCTGAGGCTGACTATCAAGGTCTAGCTATCAATGTATGTGTCCATCAGTCAAAAACTCCTATTGGCCCTTCTAATTAACCTGTCCCACAAAAATGAAATACCTTATCATAATGCAGTTTTTCCCCTTGTACTTCTACAAACCTCCATTTTTCTATGTGACACAACTATTTCCTCTCTATTCAGAGACAATCTTTGTTCCATTCGGGGTCAAATACCCCTTACTCCACTCCTTTGCCCACTTTCTTCCTTCTCCTTTGTTCTCTTTCCCTTCTCCCTCTTTTTCTATCTCCTGCCTTTGTCTCTTATTCCCATTCCTCTGTTCTTCTGGGGCAAATAATTCTCCTTTGGGCTTGATCACTTGGTCATGGGGGGGTGGGGTTCTGAGCCAATATTGTTCCTAACAAAACCAAATTAATGGCAATGTATTATATGCTTGGAAATGTTTGGTATGTGCTATCACTATAAATATAATAAGCATGTGAGGTGATAGGTTTGTTAATTAGATAGATGTAACTTTTCTACCATGTGCATATATTTCAAAGCACCATAATATATATGACAGAAATATGTATTCTCTGAGTTAACATAATGATTGCATAATTTCATATTTTATCATCACCTTTATTTCTAGTTTGATTTTGTTCAGTTTTAAGTAATTTCTTCTTCTTTTTAAAAGATTTATTTACTATATATAGGTATATATATATCTCATATCTTTTGTCTTCGGACACACCAGAAAAGGGCATGGGATCCCATTTCAGATGGTTGTAAGCCACCATGTGGTTGTTGGGAATTGAACTCAGGATCTCTGGAAGAGCAGCCAGTGCTCTTAACCACTGAGCCATCTCTCCAGCTCAAGTAATTTCTTGATTATGTTAAAATGATATTGCAACTATAGTGCTTTGGTTAATTAAAATGATTTTCTGACAGAACTGTCTCTTGAGCAGCACAGAGTGTGTACTGTTCTTTTCTAAGATCCCCTTTCTCATATAATATGCATTCTTAAATCTATATTACAATATTTTCTTAATAAACTACAGCTGTGCTTCATTAATAAAATGTATTTGCTATGATTTCATTATTTTGTGACATAAGGTAAGCTCTTCAGTTTTCTGCATCCATTTAAAGAAACTATAGTTTATATTTGTGCATTATTTATTAATTTTTGTAATATCAGTACATTATAAAGAATTACCGTTTTAAATAACTGTGTCTTTTCTGAGTTTCCTATTTAATTTCTTTCCTAATAATGAATAAAAGCAATGACAAAAAAGATTCTTTTTTTTTTTAATCAATGGTAAAAGATTTTACTTTTTTTTATTATTGAACCATCTATTCAATCTTTTGTCAACTCACCTGCCAGTCTATTCAATGGATGGAGGTGCTAGAAAGCTAAAACTTTTGTTCCCTCTCCGGAAGGAGCTCATATTCCATGTGAGAAACAAACACAAGACATAGCTTCCTGACTGAGGGTTGAAGTTTGATAGCAGTATTAAGCTCTGTGAATCACACAGTGCCCAGGACCAGCCTCACCCCTAGGAGGGTCCTGAGAAAGAGGGGAAATGGGAGCCATGCTGAGCCAGTAATGACTCCAGTCAGTAGTGGACAGAGCTACCAAGTTAAGTGCTCTTTCCTTCTCTGAGGACTCACATCATTCTTTCATCTTTTCCTCTCTTCCTTCTTCTCACTCTTTTTTGGTCTCTCTTTTCATTCATTTGCTTTCTCCTGACCAAAGAGTCTGAACCCAGTGTTTTATTTACTAGTTACATCATCAAGGCTTTGAACATTGTTAATAATCGACAAAGATTCTTATTACTTTTCTAGGAATAAAAAATTTGAACTTTCACCATTATTTATGATATTAGTTCTAGGTTTTTCAGTGATGTCATTCAGCATATCGAGGAGATTTTCTCTTTTCAGTTTTGTAGAAGGTGCTATTAGAAGTAGTAATTGCATAGTATCAAAAACTTTTGTCTATGTGTATTGATGTAATAGTTTGTAGCTTTCATTTGTTTATTTAACATATTTAAAGACTAAAATAATTTATAAGCAAATTGTTTATTAAAGAAAATATGTAAATAAGCCTTTAATTCTGTTTGTCATTATAGTCTTATATATGTTACTGCTTATATGTTAGTGCATGAACATTTTTTCAGAGCTGATTTCTTGAGCCTCAGTGCAAGGATTCCATTCTACCTTATATAGTCTATACAATATATTGAAATGATCTAAGATCCAATGAGACGGCTCAATGTGTAAAGGTGTTTGCTGACAAATCTGCTACCTAGAGTTAAATCCTTGGAACATACATGGAAGAAAGAGAATGAACTCCCACAAGCTGTCCTCTGACTTCAACACAATCCAACTATGGTGGGCATATACCCCCCTAGTAGATAAATAAAATGTTTAAAATGATTTAGGAAGTATATTTGGAAATATTGATCTTTTGTATTTAATAACTTCTTATAGGAAATTTCTTGGCCATTAGAGTAATTTTAACATATTATTTTGCTTTGCTGTCATTTCTTAAATGGACTCATGGTCAGTGAACGAAGACAGGGGTGCTGTGCTTGCAGATGGGGTTCTTCAGTTTAAAGAATACCAACATTTATTTCATCTCAATCAATAGCTTCCACAGGGCTGTAGCGATGGGTCATTGACTAAATGAGCTTGTTTCCCTTGCAGAGAACCCAGGATAAATTCCCAGAACTTACATAGTATCTCACAACCATCTATAACTCTTGTTCCAGGAGACCCAACACTCCTTCTGACCACTTTGGACACCAGGCACACATGCAGTGCATAGACATGCATGTGGGCAAAACATTTATATATAAAATAAAATTAAATAAATATTTTTTAAAAACACCTCTATCTTTTCCCCTAATTGTAATTTCCAGACTTGTAGTATGAATTGAGTAAGGATGGAAGAGTGAGTGATGGCAGATTGAGACAAAGGAGACAATTACTGCATCATAATACTAATTTCCATATGCTGTCTGCCTATGCTTTCCATGGGAGCTCATATAATCTTTAAAATAATGCCATGGGGGAAGAATTGCTATAATTTGGAGATGAGATGCTGAGAGACTACGTGACTTTCTAAGCTTACAGTTTGGCAATATCATCAAAGGGTCAAGCAGCTCTTAACGAATATATTTCAGAGTCACTGCTTGTGAAATATCAAGAAAGTTGATGGCTTTTGATCTCAGAACTTCCAGATCAAAAATAGATCAAAACATAAAGCAGAAGCATATAGTTTTAGTGAAAAGTATTCCAATATTTATCAAGAAAGGAGAAAGAGATTAAAGTCTAGATCCCTTTAAGTATATTTCATTCCTCTCTTTTTAGAGGCCATTTGAGCCCTCTTCACACCCACCCACCCTCCCTGCTTGCTATATTGACTCAAAGGAATTCTGTTCACCATCTAATGGACTGAACAACTTGTGGGCCTCACATACAAATTCAGCTAAAGGAAAAATTCAGTATAGCAAGACAGGTTGCCATGTATACATTTAATTCTAACCTGTACTTAATTATATATATATATACATATACATATACATATACATATATATATATATATATATATATATATATATATATATTGATTTTTCATACCTTGAGTTATAAAGGCTACCAAGGACCAGCCTCAGCTACGTCCATTTTTGAAAGAAAGGGTATTTGAGAACAGTGAAAAAAAAATACTTAAAGTCAAATCATGGGTCCAAGCTGGCGGCCTAGGTTCTGTTGAGATGGCTGTCCAGATTGCTCTTTATGTGTTCTGCTCTGCTCTAGACAGTTTTTTTGCAACTCTAAAAACTCTCTGATTAAGAGAGCTAGTTTATTTACTCAAAAGAGCTCTCTCTACTAGTAAAAATTCTAAAAGCTCTCTGGATAGCTCATGGGTTTTCTGACCAAAGTCAGAAAAGCTGCTTATAAAAAAAATTCTTGGCTCTTCCAACCAAGTCCGAAGTCCTGTTAGAAAAATTCTAAAAATAATTCTTGGGTTTTCCCATCAAAATCAGAAAGCCCCCCCCCCCCACACGAACCTAAAATCTAAGAGCTGTATTTGCTTTTCAGACAGCTTCTCTGGATAGTTGTTAGAAAACATTCTGAAAGAGCTCATTTGGTTCTCTAATTCTTGGGATTTTTGAAATAGGTCAGAAATTCTGGCTAATTCTGTTAGAAAAAATTCTTGAAGAGGTGCTTTCATTCTCTGCTCTCCAGAGTTTTCCAAACAGCTCAGCTAAAGAACAGCTATCACTTCCTTCTAGTTTGTCTGTTACAGAGAAAAAAAAAAACAGTTTTTTTAATATACATATCAATTCAGTTATTTATTCCAGGTTCCCTTTTGATTACCCTATGAATCAGCATCCTGAGACTCCAACCCCTTAATTCTTAGGAGACAGCAACCACATTCATTTTAACCTTGCAAAAGAATTCAGAGATCTTCTGGCCTCTGTTAAGCACAGACTACAAGCTAGCTGGGCGGGACCTCACCTTGGTATTACCATTCTGACCATTCCTAGAACAGGAGTTATTGTGTCCCAGGCTGACCTTGAACTCAGAAATATGCCTGCATGTGTGTTTGCCAGTCTGTGTACCTTTCTGACAAGCTGACCCATAGTGTATCTGGCCCATTCCTTTAGATCTGGGAAGCCTCTTATACAATTGATATTGCATTATTACTTTTTGCATAGTTGAGAAATCATATATTTTCAAACTCATGTTTTTAGAGTTCTTTTCCACAACCTTAAGAGCTGTCCTGAGGTTCCCAGCATTTACCATTTTGCTGAGACATTAGCCACACTTTTGTTTCCCAGACTCATGCTGTCTCTGATTATCATGGATTCATGTAACAGAGAAGATATTCCTTGGAGGAACATGAAAATATATACATTATCACACAAACAAGCTTTATGCCCACAGCAGCCATCTACACTTGTGGAGGCCCATTGCCTTCTGGTCCTGTCCCAGGGGCAGGAGCCATTTCATTCTGTCCCCACCAATGCCATGCCAGACTTAGCAAAGGGCAATAGCGGCAGATCTTGATACTGAGTTCTTAAAACAAAAGCTCTAAGTTACAATGACTTAAGCCCACAGATTCTTCAAAAGAGAGGAGGAGAACAGAGAAATAAAAGTTGAAGGTTAAACAGAAAAAAATAGTTCAGTTTCAGTGTGACCATGTGGGAGTATAAGTCAAAGGGTAGTCATGGATACAAAAATTGTGGATTTGAGGTCTGTGGAAGAAAAAAGCAAAAAGAGTTGAGGAGGTTTGAGTAGCACAGTCTTAAGGGTGCCAAGAAAGTTATTGCAGTTTAAGTTGAAATCTTCATTTGCTTCACAAACTGTTTATCCCCTAATCTTGTGATTATGAAAGAGGAAAATCTTTGTTTTGCAAACTGTTTGTCTCTCAGACTCAGGTTGCTGGAATGTCAGAAAAACTGAAGAAAGAACTTAGAGGTAAACAACCCGGACTTCCTTCAATCTCAAGGGCTTCAGAAGTTGAATGAAGTCACTAGAAATCAGAACAGAATGACAAAGACAATCTTATGTCCATTTCACAAAGAGCAGAGGAATAATAAACTCATTTAGAATCTCTTGAGGAATAGATTTTAGAATATAAGTGTTCCTGCTGCAAGGCATACAGTATAGCCTTACTTCCTTGTTATTTGAAAACAGTCACAGAGCGTTTGCATAATAAACATTCCTGATTTAGAGGAAATGTTGTCATTTAATTCTAGAAGATTATGTCTTATTTAAATTTTGTATCCAGACCTCAAAAAATAAAATCACTAATGAACTGTGGGGAGATGGCAAAGCAGGCAAGTGTGCTCATTAAAAAAGTATAAGGACCTGAGTTGAAGTCCCGAGAACCCACACAAAAAAATTGTACATGCTCATACATTCTGTAACTCTAGTTTTTTTTGTTTTTTGTTTTTTTTTTTTTTGGTGGGGGTGCAGAGAAACAGAAAGAGGAGAGACAAGAGGATTGCTGAAGCTTACTGGCTTCAGGAAAATTCAGCAAGAGACTATGAATCGCAGTGGTATTCCTTCAAGGTAATAAAGTACAGAGTGATAAAGCAGGACACCAATATTCTATCCTGGGCTTCCCATGCACATACATATGTATGTATAAAACAGACACATATGCAATGCAGATGCACATACGTATGTATATGTAAAACAGACACATATACAATACAGGCACAAAGAGACATACACACACAGACACACACATGAAAAATCACTAACATAGTGTTGCTATATAAAAGACAACTAAAAATATAAGGTGTTTATATTATACCTTCATCTTCTTCAGTGTAGGTGTCTCAATTTATTGTGTGATAGTGATTTAATAGACAGGTACCCTAAACCAAATCATATCTGTGTTTCCCTTTTTCCCCCCCTTAACTAATATAAAAAGATAAGTGATTTTGTAATCACATTAACCAGCATTAGGACAACCTAGAGAGCATTTTGAAACAGAGAGTGCTTGGACAGATCACAGATTCTGAATCAACAGAGGTTGGAGCCCTAGCTTTTTCATGTATAACAACTGCCCAGGTAATGCAGGTGCTGGTACTTTAAGAATGGCTAAGATCTCAAATAGCACAGAGAGAGAGAGCTAGCCTTCCAGGAGTATGGACAAGCTTGTGAGTAGGGGTAAGACCAGCACCTCTGCTCAGAGGACCCCTCAGAGAACCCTCAGGACAAAGGGATAAAGGAGCAGACTGGAACAGTAGCCTTCCGGTTTCCTCCTGCGGCCTGTGCCACAGGGCTCCATACCCAAATAGCACAGGGAAAGAGCTAACCTCCCAGGAATGTGGAAAAGCCTGTGAGTGAAAGTAAGACTAGCACCTCTACTCAGAAAGACCCGCCCAGAACCATCAGGACACAGGGACCAAGGAGTGGCCTTCCAGTTTCCATCTGCAGCCAGGGAGCTAATCCTTTACCACAGGGCTCCATATGCAAATAGCTTCTGGAGAGAGATAGCCTCCCTGTAGTGTGGAAAAGCCTGAGAGCAGAGGTAAGACCAGCACTTCTGCTCAAAGGGACCCTCCCAGAATCGTCAGGACAAAGGGACCTAGGAGCAGCCTGGGACAGGAGCCTTCCAGTTTCCATCTGTGGCTAGGGACCTGAGCTTGTGCCACAAGACTCCATACCCAAATAGCGCTGGGAGAAAGCTAGCCTCCCAGGAGCGTGGACAAGCCTGTGAGCAGAGAGGTAAGACCAGCACTTCTGCTCAGAGGGACCCTTCTGTTAACCCTCAGGACACAGGGACCTAGGAGTGGACTTCCAGTTTCCTTCTGCGGCCAGGGACCTGATCCTGTGCAACAGGCTCCATAACCAAATAGTGCCAGAAGAGAGCTGGTTTCCCAGGAGTGCCGACACACCTATGAGCACAGGCAAGACCACAACTTCTGTTCAAATTCCTGGGCCAGAATGACCCTCAAAGAGCAATCAGGACACAGGAATCAAGGAACAGCTAGGGACAGGATACTTCTGGTTTCTGTCTGCACCCCAGAGCTGACTCTGTACCACAGCTCTCTAAACTCAAATTGCTCTCAGAGAGAGCTGGTTTCTAAGGAGTACTGACACAGAGGCTTGCAGGAGGGACAAGCCACAGTCAGACAGAGCAAGATCAGCTAACACCAGAGATAACCAGATGGTAAAAGGCAAGGGCAAGAACATAAGCAACAGAAACCAAGGCTACTTGCATCATCAGAACCCAATTCTCCCACCACAGCGAGCCCTGGAAATCCCAAAACACCAGAAAAGCAAGACTCAGACTTAAAATCACATCTCATGAGGATGATAGAAGACTTTAAGAAGGAAATAAATAACTCCCATACAGGAATACAAGAGAACACAGGTAAACAGCTAGAAGCCCTTAAAGAGGAAGCACAAAAATCTCTTAAAGAATTACAGAAAAAAAAATCAAACAGTTGAAGAAAATGAACAAAACCATCCAGGATCTAAAAATGGAAATGGAAACAATAAAGAAAACACAAAGGGAGACCACCCTGGAGATAGAAAACCTAGGAAAGAGATCAGGAGTCATAGATGCAAGCATCACTAACAGAATACAAGAGAAGACAGAATCTCAGGTACAGAAGATAACATAGAAAACTTTGACAAAACAGTCAAAGAAAGTTTAAAATGTAAAAAGCTCCTAAAACAAAACACCCAGGAAAGCCAGGACACAATGAGAAGACCAAGGATAATAGGTATAGAAGAGAGTGAAGATTCCCAACTTAAAGGGCCAGTAAATATCTTCAGCAAAATTACAGAAGACAACTCTGTAATGTAAAGAAAGAGATGAACATAAACATTCAAGAAGTCCACAGAACTCCAAATAGATTGGACCAGAAAAGAAATTCCACCTGTCCCATAATAGTCAAAACAACAAATGCACAAAACAAGGAAAGGGTATTAAAAGCAGTAAAGGAAAAGTGTCAAGTAATATACAAAGGCAGATCTATCAGAATTACACCAGCCTTCACACAAGAGACTATGAGAGCTAGAAGATCTTGGGCAGATCTCATACAGACCCTAAGAGAACACAACTGCCAGCCCAGGCTGCTATACCCAGCAAAAATCTCAATACTATAGATGGTAAAACCAAGATATTCTATGACAAAACCAAATTTACACAATATATTTCATAAACCCAACCCAACAAAGGATAGTAGATGGAAAATGCCAACTCAAGGAGGGAAACTACACCCTAGAAAAAGCAAGAAAGTAATCTTCTTTCAACAAACCCAAAAGAAGATAGCCACACAAACATAAAAATAATATCGAAAATAATAGGAAGCAACAGTCACTATTCCTTAATATCTCTTTACATCAATGGACACATTTCCTCAATAAAAAGACACAGACTAACATACTGGATAAATAAACAGGACCCAGGATTTTTCTGCATACAAGAAAGGCACCTCAGTGTTAAAGACAAAGACTACCTCAGAATAAAGGGCTGGAAAACAATTTTCCAAGCAAATGGTCCCAAGAAACAAGCTGGAATAGCCATTTTAATATTAGATAAAATTGACATTCAACCAAAAATCATCAAAAAAGATAACACTTCATACTCATCAAAGAAAAATCTACCAAGAAGAACTCTCAATTCTGAATATCTATGCTCCAAATGCATGGGCACCCATATTCATAATAGAAACTTTACTAAAGCACAAAGCACACATTCCACCTCACACAATAATAGTGGGAGACTTCAACACCCCACTCTCATAAATGGTCAGATCTTGGAAACAGAAACTAAACAGAGACACAGTGTAACTAACAGAAGTTATGGACCAAATGGATTTAACAGATATCTATAAAACATTTCATCCTAAATCAAAAGACTATTCTCAGCAATTCATGGTACCTTCTCCAAGTTTGATCATATAATCTTTCATTAAAAAGTCAAAAACAGATATAAGAAGATTGAAATAATCCCATGCCTCCTATCAGATCAGTACTGAATAAGGCTGGTCTTCAATAGCAACAAAAACAACAGAAAGCCCACATACATGTAGAAGCTGAACAATGCTCTACTCAACGATAACTTGGTCAAGGATGAAATAAAGAAAGAAATGAAAAATTTCCTAGAATTTAACGAAAATGAAGGTACAACATACCCACACTTATGAAATACAATGAATGCAGTGCTAAGAGGAAAACTCATAGCTATGAGGGCATCGAAAAAGAAATGGGAGAGAGCATACTCTAGCAGCTTAACAGCACACCTGACAGCTCTAGAACAAAAGGAAGCTAATACACCCAAGAGGAGTAGAAAGCAGGAAATAATCAAACTCGGGCTGAAATCAACCATGTAGAAACAAATAGAACTATAAAAAGAATCAACAAAAGCAGGAGCTGGTTCTTTAAGAAAATCAACAAGATAGATAAACCCTTAGTCAGACTAACCAGAGGGTATCCAGACAGTATCCAAATAAACAAAATCAGAAACGAAAAGGGAGATACAACAACAGAAGCTGAGGAAATTCAAAAAATCATCAGATCCTACTACAAAAGCGTATACTCAACAAAATTGGAAAATCTGGATGAAATGGACAATTTTCTAGAGAGATACCAAGTACCAAAGTAAAATCAGGATCAGATAAACCATCTAAACCTTCCCACCTAGAGAAATAGAAGTAGGCATTAAAAGTCTCCCAACCAAAATATGGCCAGGACCAGATGGGTTTAGTATAGAATTCTATGAGACCTTCAAAGAAGACCTAATCCCAGTATTCTTCAAACTATTCCACAAAATAGAAACAGAAGGAACACTACCCAATTCATTCTATGAAGCCAAAGGTAAACGGATACCAAAACCTCACAAAGATCCAACAAAGAAAGAAAACTTCAGACCAATTTCCCTAATGAATATCAATGCAAAACATTCTCAATAAAATTCTTGCAATCTGAATCCAAGAACACAACAAAACGATCATTCACCATGATCAAGTAGGATTCATCCCAGGGATGCAGGGATGGTTCAATACCCAAAAATCCATCAATGGAATAAGCTACATGAACAAACTCAAGGAAAAAAAAAACACATGGTCATTTCATTAGATGCTGAAAAATAATTTGACAAATTTCAACTTTCCCTCATTATAAAAGTCTTGGAATAATTAGGAATTCAAGGCCCATGCCTAAGCATAGTAAAAGCAATATACAGCAAACCAGTAGTGAACATCAAACTAAATGGAGAGAAACTTGAAGCAATCCCTCTAAAATCAGGGACTAGATAAGGCTGACTTCCCTCTCCCTATCTGTTTGGTATAGTACTTGAAGTTCTAACTAGAGCAATTAGATAACAAAAGGAGGTCAGGCTGGTGAGATGGCTCAGCAGTTAAGAGCACTGACTGCCCTTCTTAGAGGTCCTGAGTTCAAATCCCAGCAACCATATTGTGGCTCACAACCATCTGTAATAGGATCCAAAACCTTCTTCTAGTGTGTCTGAAGACAGCGACAGTGTACTCATATGAATTAAATAAATAATTTTTTTTTTAAAAAAAAAAGGTCAAAGGGATACAAATTGGAAAGGAAGAAATCAAAATATCACTATTTGCAGATGATATGATTGTATACTTAAGTGACCTGAAAAACTCCACCAGAGTACTCCTACAGCTCATAAACAACTCTAGCCAAGAGTCTGGATATAAAAATAACTCAAACAAATCAGTAGCCTTTCTATATTTGAAGGATAAGCAGGATGAGAAAGAAATTAGGGAAATGACACAATTCATAGTAGTCACAAACAATATAAAATATTTTGATGTGACTCTAACCAAACAAATGAAAGATCTGTATGAAAAGAACTTCAAGTCTCTGAGGAAAGAAATTGAAGAAGATCTCAGAAGATGGAAAGATCTCCCATGCTCATGGATTGGCAGGATTAATATAGTAAAAATGGCCATCCTGCCAAAAGCAATAAACAGATTCAATGCTATCCCCATCAAAATCTCAACTCAATTCTTCATAGAGTTAGAAAGAGCAATTCTCAAATTTATTTGGAATAACAAAAAATCCAGGATAGCAAAAACTATTCTCAACAATAAAAGGACTTCTGGAGGAATCACCATCCTAGACCTCAAGTTGTACTACAGAGCAATAGTGATAAAAACTGCATGGTACTGATACAGTGACAGGGAGGTAGATCAATGGAATAGAATTGAAGACCCAGAAATGAACCCATGTACCTACAGACACTTGATCTTTGACAAAGAAGCTAAAAGCATCCAGTGGAAAAAGACAGCATTTTCAACAAATGGTGCTGTTTCAACTGGAAGTCAACATATAAACTGATCCATTCCTATCTCCCTGTACAAAGCTCAAGTCCAAGTGGATCAAGGACCTCCATATAAAACCAGATGCACTGAATCTAATAGAAGAGAAAGTGGGGCAATATCTCAAACACATGAGCACATGGGGAAGAGTTCCTGAACTGAACACCAATGGCTTATGCTCTAAGATCAAGAATCAACAAATGGTTCCTTATAAAATTGCAAAGCTTCTGTAAGGGAAAGGACACTGTCAATGGGCCAAAACCCGGCAACCAACATATTGGGAAAATATCTTTACTAATCCTACATCTGATAGAGGCCTAATATTCAATATATACAAAAAACTCAAGAAGATAGACTCCAGAGAACCAAATAACCCATTAAAAAATGTGGAACAGAGCTAAACAGAATTTTCAACTGAGGAAACACTTAGGGCTGAGAAGCACCTAAAGAAATGTTCAACATCTTTAGTCATCAGGGAAATGCAAATCAAAACCACCCTGAGATTTCACCTCATACCAGTAAGAATGGCTAAGATCAAAAACTCAGGTGACAGCAGATGCTGGCGAGGATGTGGAGAAAGAGGAACACTCCTCCATTGCTGGTGGGATTTCAAGCTGGTGCTATGGAATACTACTCAGCTATTAAAAACAATGACTTCATGAAATTCACAGGCAAATGGATGGAACTTGAAAATATCATCCTGAGTGTGGTAACTCAGTCACAAAAGAATGAACATGGTATGTACTCACTGATAAGTAGATATTAGCCCAAAAGTTTGGAATACCCAAGATTCACTTCACAGTAACCATTGGTCTGATCATGAGGTCCCAGATGGAGGAATTGAAGAAGGGACTGAAGGAGCTGAGGGAGTTTGCAGCTCCATGGAGGGAGCAACACTATCAACTGGCCTGACCCTAGGGTGCTCTCAGAGACTGGACCACCAACCAAAGAATGTACATGGAGGGACCCATGGTTCGGGCCACATATGTGGCAGAGGAGGGCCTTGTTTGCCACCAGGGGGAGAGGAAGCCCTTGGGTCTGAGGGTGTTAGATACCCCAGTATAGGGGAATTCCAGGGAGGAAGATGGGAGTGGGTGGGTGGGTGGGTGGTGAAATACCCTCATAGGGACAGGGAGAGGGACAAGAGGATAGAGGGTTTCCAAAGAGGAGGTCTGGAAAGGGGGAAATATTTGAAATATAAATAAAGTATAAAAAAGAAAAAGAAAAAAATAAAGTCTCTAAGTTTACTCTTTTATTGAGATGTACTCTCACCATGTTTTCCAACCAGGTCTGGAACATCTGGGCTTAGGTTATCTTCTCCATTCAGAATCCAAAGTAGCTGAGAAAACAGGAAGTACCAACACACTGTATAGAAGTTATGGGTTGCTACATATCTGAGCAGAGATATATAGATGGTATGGTAGAACAATATAGGAAAATCTTGGAAGAGAAAGTTTGAGACACAGAGGACAGAAAATCCACAGGATCAGAAGAAGGGGTGTCTGTTGTCAGAATTTTTAGGTTCAGAGGCTGCCACCCATCTTTGATAGGCAAATTAAAGAGACAAATAATAGCAAGAAGCATAAAAAAAGAGATTTCTTTCAATGTGCCCACATTGTGAAGAGGAACAAAGATCAGTGACCAGATGTCCTCAAGTCCATCTTCATATTCCTTACATGAAGTTTATGTTTAAGTACAAGGCAATAGATATTCATCACTAAGCAATCCTGATCTAGGTATGGTCCTGGCCATTGCTGACCCATCATTGTCTCACTCCAATCTCTAATGTAAGGTGGCATGATAAGTAGTCAGAACTATGGGAAATCATTTTTTCAGGAGAAAAAAAACTTCTCTTGTCCTGGTATCAGGTGTCAGGCTTTTCCTTCTCCCAGTATGGGATTCCTGGAGAAATTCTACTCTTTTCTTTTTATATTTATATGTATTCTATGTTTGAGCATTTTGCTTATATGTATATCTGTGTACCACACATGTGTTCTGTACTCACAGAAGCCCAAAAAATGACATGAGATCTCCTGAAACTGGCATTAATTGATGTGAACTATCATGTCGGTGCTGGAAGCTAATCCTGGGTTTTCTGCAAGTACAGCAAATCTCTCTTGTATTCTTTTTTTAAGTTGAGTGAGAGATTTATTAGTGTAGTGAACACCATGTGCAGCACACAGCACATCCGGTGAGCTGCACACACCAGTGCAAAGTGCATGGAAGCTTCTGCCTCATCAGTCATCTCAGAGTAAGGATAGGACATTGTGAGCTCGGGCAAGGCAGACAGGGGCAAAGAGGAACAAGAAATGCAGTAATCCAAGTAAGTATAGCAGCCTTTTTAAAATTCCTAAGCACAATGTCCTGGAGCTGGAACACCCAACCTGTTCTTATGGTCCTCAAGCTATAGCCTTCTATCCTAACCCCAAAGGAGGCATGACTCAACTTCTGAGACTGATAGCCTGTAATGGAACTCCCAGAGAGAAACTAGTGTATGGTGAAGGAGAGCCCTCTGACCTCTCCAATCATACTCCCATTTGTGTTTTTAAAATAATCACACCTATTATTCCTCCTTGCTCACTCTACTGGCCACCACAGGGAACCCAGCAATGACCCAAAGAGTCTTAAATGGACCTAAAGGCCTTAGGTGGACTTGAGTTAGGCAATGTATTCAGCCTGGTTTTAGAGACATATCTAATTTGTATCCCATTTGTCTGGTAAAGGTTAGAACCCAGATAAACAGGGTCTTTCCTTAGGAAACATGGAAGAGTCACCTTCAAAATGCATGTGCCAATTAATTATAGGGTTTCACAAGAAGACCCAAGGGTGTAGGGAACAAATTTCTTCATAGGGCACGGGCATCAATGCTGGAGAGCCATAGCCAAAGCTCCTGCTAAAACAGGATGATGGAGGGGAGGGGTCAGAGCAGGTATCAGACTAAAGATCATTCTGAAAGGAAACATATGAAAAAGACATTAACCAGCCCCACCCTACCCAAAATCCCACAATAGGAACATCAAAAGAAAGGGCAAAAGAAAAGTTTTAAGTTTTGTTGAGTTTTTTCTTTTCCCCTTTCTTATTAAAAAAAGTAAATAAATTAAATTGTCAACAATGTGGCTTGGCTAGAGAAGAGTACAGACACAACTAGTCTATTCTATGAAAACAAGACTGGGTAACAGATGGGGTTTGCAACTGAGGAAATATAAACGAACAACACCAAAGGAAATTAAGCTAACTGCAATTACAGGGCTGAAAAGGGTCCTCCCAAGGCAATGTAGACACATCTCAAGAGGCAGTGCCCATCCTAGTTCAGCAGAGCCAGACAGCAGCTTCCTGCTGAGTGTATGAACACCAGTGGTCTAATGCCTACCCTTTTCTTCCCTTCCCTAATTAAGAAAATGTTTAGGAAAGAGTTCAACAGACATTTCAGCAACCCACCCAGTACACCCAGCAAGGCCTACACCTTCATAGGGGGCTTAGACAGGGAAGTGCTCAGCACAAAGGTCTTTTCCAAGGGTTGTCAGTGAGGACCAAGTCCTGGCCTCACTAGTTAAGAGGGTTTGGTCACACCCTTAGTCCTTCTGTCGGATGTCAGATCCTCAGAGCTGCTCTCTCAATGCTGCATGGAGTCAGCAAGCTGCTCCGATTCCCTGGTTTTAGAAGAGAGGGACAATTAGAAATGCCTCACTCTACCCTGATCCTCTAGGGAAAACAAATTTCTTTGTGCTTCATGAAAATATTTGGGAATCAGGGATGTTAGTCAGCAAAATACAGAAGTGGGGATTTCTTCACCATGACTGAAATTTTTATAGATATTGTGAGGAAAAGGAATATAGCAAAAGGCAGGAATTTGGATTCCCCGCTGAAAAGGTGAACAAAGTGCCCCAGGTCTTTCATTCCAGAAAAGCAGGGAGTATGTGGATCAAGTACAAGCTGTATCATAGGGGTTTAGGGAGAAGTCAGGGCTCATCTGCTGGAGCAATGGAATTTTCCAACTCTACCTCTTCCTGATAACCAGTTATGCTCTTATATCTCCTCCACACCATGTGCAAATATCGTGAAGAACCCTGGCTCCTGCACCATGTTGTCACCCATGTGCTGGTTCCAGGCCATCACCACTACAGCCTGCTTGTCAGGGATGCATTTGGCCACGAAGCTCTCATAGTAGTGCTGGTTCAACTGTCTTGTCTCTAGTGTGGCCAGACATTGGGGCTGGCTGCTTTCATGGGCATTGACAGTAGAGGCTGAGCAGCCACTTTCCACGGGAGAGTGCTTGATTACAGTCTGGAGCACAGCATCAGGAGTGGAGATCATCCCTCCCAAGTGGGTCACTCTTGCAGGCTGTGGGGAGTTCAACCATTCCAGGATATCTTTGTACTCGATTGTCTCCTCCAGGTTCTGAAGGTTAAGATTGACACTGTGGATGGTTCGCATATATGCCTTCAGCAGCTGAATGTCTCGCTTCTGTTCTGCCAGCTGGTGATTGTGTTCAGTAGATGCCTTCTCCAGCTCTGAGATGCGTGTCTGCTGCTGCTGGACCATGGAGTGCAGGTGGTTAGTGCAATTGTAGTTTGGCAGTTCATTTTTGGGCATCTCCAGGTCACAGCCCTGCTCACAGGTCACAGGCTGCTTCGGTTTGTGCTCACAGTCACTGAGGTGGGACATGAGATTGTCAAGCCTGACAAGAACACTGCAGCCAAACACAGCATTGTCACAGGAAAGCTGTAGCTTTGCCAACATGTTCTGCATGATCCGAGGTACTGGGCCCAGGTGGGCAACTGTGACAATGCTACAGTCTACTGGACATGTCTGCTGTTGAGATAACCATTGGGTTATGCAGGCATTGCAGAAGGCATGTTCACAATGAAGTGCCTGTACTGGATCCTCCAAGACTCCTCTGCAAATAGGGCAGATAAGGTTCTCATCAATGTCCTTCTGGAAACGGGTTATATCATACCCCATGTTTCTTCACTGAAACCCAGGTCCTTCTAAATGACGGGGGCAGGTTCCCTGTTTACAAGGATCCAACCCCCTGATGCCTCCGTTCAGTGCCACCCAGAAGATGCTACGACTATCCCATCTTGTTGGCTATTCTCCAACTGAGTCTTTCTTCCTAGTGACAAGTTTCATGGTCCAGGGATGAGTGTGATGTCATAATCAGGAATGCTCGCCCAGGAAGCGGCCTGGCTTCTCTGAACGTGGGGCCTGGCTGGAGCTGAGGCCACAGCTGCCACAGCTGCCACAGCACAGCCTGGGTGCCGGGTCTCATCCTTTCCCCGCAGGGGAAGGATCTCAGCAAAGCTCTTAACCACTGAATCATTTCTCCAGCCCCAAATTCCATTCTTGGGAACCATTGTTTCAAAAGTCTGATAGCTAAGGGGAAGAGCATATGTTTTTCAATATACCTTTTTTGATGCCAGGATAGTTTCAAACCTAGTGTGCCCCAGATATGAGAAGGGCAGGAGTAAGTTCAAGGAGAGTTTTATGGGACATTTTGAAGACTTTTTTGTTTGAGAGACAGACTGTAAGGGGTGTGTGGATCATTGCAGTGGTAAAGATTTGCCTTTGGATTCATCAGAATCCAGCAATTCATTGAATTGCTCTGTTGACAGAAGACTGTTGGTATAAGAATGCAAACAAGGATAGTTGTATCTTGTTCACTTGGAAGAACAAAGTAACAAAACTCTCAAGAGAAGCCCCATGAAATATGATACATATATGTCTTCCCTTGACCATATAAGACATTACAGGAATCTTGTATCCTTTGGGGGACTACTTTCACCAGCCTAAAATGCTGTGACTAAATAGATATAGTTCATTGATATCAATGACCGAAATAAATAGGAAGCAAAGCTATGAATATATGTTATGTAAAAGCAAAATGTCTTATCATGCCATCATGAACATTTCATATTAAAACTGATCTTTGTGGGATGTTATCTGATAATAAAATATATATATTCTCTATTTCCATTTCCTATCTTAGAACTCCTAAAACATGAGTTATTTCTTGATTGAGAGGAGTATTGGCTATATAGTTTATGTTTCACTTTTGTTTTTGAGTGTAAAAAGATTTATTCATTTTATTTTCTCAGTTTAAGAGTTTCGCATGCATGCATGTATGTGCCCCATATGTACATGTAGTATCCACAGAAGCCTGGACATATAGTTGGTTGTAAGCTTCCTTGTGGGTTCTATGAACAGATGTCTCATCCTCTGGAAGAGTAACAAGTGCTCTTAACAACCAAGGCTCCTCTAGACCCCCTCTATACTTATTTTGATACATGATCTTTTCACCAAGTTAGCTCTACTAACTCTTAAAATTATCTGGATTAAAGGGATATCCTTTTCTAATGAAGTAAATTTTGGCTGGCTTATGAATTGAGATTGATCACCCATGATTACAAGGTTTGAAGTTTTCAGCTTCACTCATTCATCCTCCAGGATGAGGAGAAGGACTGGAATTTGAATTAACAATAGATGGTGTCCCTCTGTGGAGAGGAGAGAGAGAGAAAGAACTGTGAGAAAGAACTGAAATTGGTGGTAGTGAGGCATTTCTGGTATGCGCTAGAATCCTAGGACAATAAAAACTCTGGAATCTATGAGGGTGATCCCAGCTAAGACTTCTAGGAGTGAGGAATATGGAACCTGAAATGGCCATCTCCTGTAACCAGAATAGACTTCCAATGGAGGGATGGGAACACCAACTCGGCCTTAAAACTTTGGACTCAAAATCTGTCCTGCCTATAAAATGTGCAGGGATAAAGATGGACCAGAAATCGAGGGAATGGCCAAACAATTATTGGCCCAATTTGAGACCCATGCCATGAGAGAGAGCCCAGCCCTGACACTGCTGATGATATTCTGCTATGCTTGCAGACAGAATCCAAGCATAACTGTCATCTGAGAGGTTTCACTTAGCACCTGATAGAAACAGATTCAGAGACCCACAGCTAAATATTAGGCAGAGCTCAGGAAATCCTGTGGAAGACAGGGAGGAAGGATTGAATGAGCCAGAGAGTTCAAGGACACCTCAAGAAAACCTACAGAATCAACTAACCTGGGGCTGTAGGGCCTTACGGAGGCTGAATCACCGAACAGGGAGCATGTATGTAATGGATCTAGGTATTTTGCCCATATGTAACATAAGGGCAGCTTGGTGTTCACATGGGACCCCTAAGAGCAAGAGCAGGGACTTTCTCTGACTTTGTGGCCTGCCTTTAAATCCTTTCCATCTAGTTGCTGGGCTGCCTTGTCTGGCATTAATAGGAGATGTGACTAGTTCTACTATAACTTGATATTCTAAGGCTTGTTGATATCCATGGGAGGCCTCCCCTTTTCTGAGGAGAAAGGGAGGAGGGCAGATGTAGGGAAAGAGGGTGAGACTGGGAGGAAAGGGTGGAGGGAAGCTACAATCAGGATGTAGATAAATAAATAAACTAATAAAAAAGCCCTTGGAATTCTCATGAGTTTTTGGCTTTCTAAACATACAAAGGCACTAGAAAGATGATGCACCAACCTCTCCTTTTACATATATACATGCACACGTACAGGCATATATACATAACTTCATCTGACTTTTTAAAATCAGTATCATTTATGATATGCTTTACAAAGACCCACTAAACATAAGCACCATGGTTGTCTGTATTCTGTGAGTTTGTCAGGGGTATCACGGATGCAATCAATGAGCTATCTCTGGCAGTAGCCTAAGTTCCTTTCTTCTTTAGCGACTTTCACTCAAACAAACCTAGGATTCCTGGATTCACTACAAGAAAAGAATTTCAAAATGAGCCACTATGAATCAGAGTTGGATTTTATAAAAAGGCATTTTCAACATGAATTTTAAGTACAGGGTTAATATAAAGAGAGGTGCTGTCAGGGAACAAATAAGATACACCCAACCACAGTTATGGATTTTTAAAGAGAGGATCTTAAGATACACTTAAGTGTCTTTACAATGGATCTCTTTCTGTCTCTGTCTCTGTCTGCCTGTCTATTTACACACACATACATTTGTGTGTGTGTGTGTGTGTGTGTTTTAGTTTTAGTAGACTTTAATTCCATCCTTAAAGTTTTCCAGAAGCCTTTTTTATGAAACATTGTTCAAAGAATGCAGTCTACAAGTTTAGGTCAGTTTTCCTTTGTAGACAAAATTGACAGTACTGTATAAATTAACAGATGAGAAATGAATGTTAAATATTGAGATTGCATGTCATTCTGGCCCTAAGCAAGCACAGATGGGTTTCCTATGTCACATAATGCCTCTTTGGCATTTTCCCTGTCAGTATTGTTTGAAGTGCTTAGAGCTTCATTACTCTAAGACATAAGCTAAATTAATGTCTGTAAAGATCTTGTTACAAATATGGCTTTGAAGTTTCTGTATCACAGCAATATAGAAAATTGATCCTCACTCATTAATCAGAAAAAAATAATCCAAGCAAAAATGGAAGTTCATAACTAACCATTTTCAATGTCTGGCCTCTGTTCAATGTTAACAATATTCAGTAATTTCTGTTGTACTCATTTTTAAAAACTCATCTAAATAATCACCAAAATACTGTACTCTGGTTTTATGTAGTAAGAGGTAAACTTTCGAAAAGCTTCATTGAATGGCATCTTCTGAATTTTGCCATGCAGCCATTCAACTGGAAAAATCTTCCTATTTTCTACAGAGGAACTAGCAAGTATAGAGGTCAACAGAGTATGTCTTAGTTGGGGTTTATTGCTGTGAAGAAACACCATGACCAAGGCAACTGTGTTGGCTTATATTTTTCAAAACCTACTTTAATAAGTGACCTTAAATGCTTTAACCTACCTTCTAGCCTACCATCCACCAGAGGGGGTGGGAAAAATAGGTTATTAGAACACAGGGGATATGGACCTATTTAGAAATCATTCTTTGGGGTGATTCCAATCTTTGTTGTCAGCATATCAGCAATTGAGTATACTAGCAAGCCAAACACAAATCAGCAGCATCAGTCCAGTTCACTTGGTGGACACTTTACATGAATCAGCAGCAGCAGCTTGATGAGAATAAACCACAATATTGGCATGAATCCATGGAAGCAGGAGGAAATCGCCAAAATATCATGAGAGATTTTTTGATGAGTTGCTCTCTACAAAGTCATGACAAGGGAAGATCAACAATGTGATACAAGGCCAACTAGTGTGAGAGTGTTGTCTGTCAGCTGAGACTAGCAAGGCAGTGAAAGGTGAACCAAAGTTCGAGCTTTGTCCTACTGTTTGTGGTCATATTTAGATTTTTTTCTAAACATCACACATAGTTTCATGTGTCTGCTTTAAGAAACCATCCTCTCACCTTTGTCTGCTTCAGCAAAAACATTCTTTCATGTGTCTTCTTTAGCAAAATGTTCTTTCACCTGTCTGCCACAGCAAAACCTCATTATGACCCGAGTCTCCAATGAAACCAGACATTTCCACTTTATAACTCTTATAAAGAAAAACAAGTAATTGGGGCTGGCTTATAGTTTCAGAATTCAGTCCATTATCATCATGTTGAGAAGCACGGCAGCATCCAGGCAGACATAGTGCTGGAGGAGCCAAGAGATCTACATCTTGATCTGAAGGAAGAGACTGGATTCCACACTGGGCAGAGCCTTAGCATATATATGTGACATCAAAACCCACCTCTACTGACACACTTCCTACAACAAGGCAATATCTACTCCAGTAAAGTCACACCTCCTAATAGTACCACTCTTTATGGGCCAAGAATTCAAACACATGAATCTATTGGAGGGGGGAGCACCTATCCAATCTATCACAGAATAATGGCTTTTATCTCATTACCATAAACCCTTCTATAGACTAGGTTGAGCTTATTTTTGGATATATGAACAGTCTGAGACCTAACAGGCTTTAGGTTTTTAAGTGAAAGTATTAAAATATATAAATATAAATGTAGGTGCAAGTATGAATTTATATAAACTTAAATTTTTAAACAGAATGACAAGAGTAACTGCAAATTGAGAAACTTCTTCCCCCTCCAGCAATGTAAATACCTTGTTGATAGTATTGTTCTTATCTCAATCAGGGGCAAAGAAGATGGCAGTCCTTTGTGCTAGCTTAAGGCCCAGCTTGATGGCCAAAGCTGTCTTCTGCCTGGAACTCATAAAAATCAAATCAAATTAATTCAACTCAAATCAAATAAAATTCAGGCAGCACAACACAAAAAAGAGGAAGATAGACACAGACCTACAGACTATAATGTCACCCACAGACCTGTCCTCCAGTGCATGGGCCATAGACACATACTTGCTACACAGAGGTCCACCAACCATATGACCAGCATGCAATTGGAGGCATCACAATGTGGTGTGAGTATGTCTTGGTCAAATGGGGAAAAAGAGATATGAGGCATCTTGAGCATTATGAAGAGAGGTAGAACTGGAGACTCAAGAGTAGAGAAGAGTAAGTAGCCTGCCCACAAATTAAGTCCTGACTCATACTTCCGGATTTTCTTGTGTATGATATTTCTCAAGTTTTTAAACTTTTTATTGATTATTTACATTCCTTCATGCAATTCCAATTCCCGTGGTGTCCTTCACTGTACCCCAATTACTGGAGCTCCAACATTGAGGCGCCATCTGACCAAGCCTGCTCAGTCAGTCAACAGGTTCTCCAGTGCAGTAGCAAGGATTGAAAAGAAAGAGACAATTAGGCAAATCTGTAGCATGGCTTCAGTCAATTCTGAGACTGAAGGCAGGTTTACTTTTTCCCAATCTGCTTTTATACCATTTTAATTACATGCAAGCAATAGGGTCAGTTCTAGGTTGAGGAACAAGCAATACAGTAAACAAGGAACAAACAAGGCAGTAAACAAAGTCCTGCGATCATTCCCATGGAACACATTTTCTAAAGGCTTATCAGGATGATCAAATTTTCTGAGCCTACTTCCCTGTCCTAGCCCAAAGTCTTATTCATGCCTGAAGCAAGCCTACTTCTTTGTTCTACCCTACGATTAAGATTCCTACCTGAACTTACTTCCTTGTCCTTGCCTAAAATTAGTTTCCTGCCTGAGCTTACTTCCCTGTTCTAGCCTGAGATTAGATTCCTATCTGAGCTTACTTCCTTGTCCTTGGCCTAATGTCAGATTCTTGCCTGAAGCCTGTTTCTTTGTCCTTGGCCAAAATATCAGGTTCTTGACAAGCTTGCCTAGTGGCCCCAAAAGCTCTCCACAGGTAGGTTGAAAGTAGATGTCAAGAGAGGATATCAAGTAGATGATTAAAGTGATCTAGTCACCTTGGATTGTTACTGTGTGATAACATATGAATACCATATCATAACAAAGGAGATCAGTCTGTGCATATAAGGTAAAACAAGTAGAATTCTCTATTGGGTATAAAGAAAGAAATATGAGGACTGCTCCAAAGCTTCTGATGTTAGCAATGGGAACATAGGTTGAAACTGAAATATGGACATGGTAGAAGAAATTTTGATGACAGTATCAGGAATTCACTTTTAGGAAAGTCTATTTTCAACATTTATTAACAGACCAGATGATAGAATATGTGGTCCAGAGGCTGCGTGGTATATAGATAAAGTGCTAAGAACTAGGTAATTCCTTTTTAAAGTTCTAAGGGTCTCTCATTGCAATTGAAAGTAGCAGGCAACAGGAAACTGGCCCCTTTGAAGTTTGTAACAAAAATTTAAAGAGAATCATCGGTATAGTTGTTAATTTTTTCAACTAAAATATACAGTAAGCAAACCTGCAAAATAAGCAAAAAGAAGGATGTAACTGGAATTGAAGTTATTTTAAGAACCATTGAATAAGAATTAGTCAAAGAAGTTGCAAATACATGTAAATAAATGCAGAGGCAAATACTGGAGATACACATATAAATACCTTTTTACTGATGTACACACAACCCAAAAATTTAGAAATGCCTAGTTTATGTGATTGTATCTAAAGTAGCTCTATTCTGAGATGGTATTTTCATTTAACAGGGTTTAAGAGGGTTTCCTGAAAGTCAACATATTTGCAAAACACATGAGAATGGTTTTGTGGAACTTCTTGATATCCTTTTAAAAGATAACTAAAAGTAAACTAAGTACTTGCTTTAGGTTCTTGGTTTTTATCACAAATTAATCTTAAAGAGTTATTTCTACTAGGAACTTCAAGAGTGACTATTATCAATGTAAAAGGTTGATGTCCAACTCTAGAGCCCTTCTCTATGAAGAAATATAGTGAAACAAGTCCTCAGTATTTGTGATCTTTTATACAGTACATGAAGTGACATTCACAATAAATTTTGAAACACTGATCCAAGGTCACTCTTGCTTTGAGTATTAATACTGAAGATGAAGAAGGCAGGTATAATGGAAAAGTCTCAAGTTAATAAAACTATAGGTTTGTGAATTTTTTAATGTTATGTTATCAAACTTTGGTTTGCTCCAGATGCATATGCAGCAGAGGATGGCATCAATGGGAGGAGAGGTCTTTGGTCCTGGGAAGGTTCAATAGATGCCCCAGTGTGGAGGAATTCATTCAAGGGTGGGGAGATGGGAGTGGGTGGGGGGAGGAACCCACTCATAGAAGCAGGGGGAGGAGGAATGGAATAGGAGGTTTCCCAAAGGGGAGAAACCAGGAAAAGGAATAACATTTGAAATGTAAATTTAAACAATCCAATAAAAATAAAAAGTAAAAAAACCAAAACAAAACAAAAAAACCTTTAGTTTGCAACCTGTGTCCCAAGTCAGGTCTGGCCATTCTCAATAATCGAATTGAAAAAGTCAAAATAAAAGTAGAAATCCAAATCCCCCCCCCCCCAAAAAACGGAGATGTATTCAGTTTTATCACTGTAGAAATATGTGAGAGGGGCTCAGTAAAGTAATGGAAATGGCCACTTCATGGATGGTAAAGGGAAAGCTTATTCCTAACAGCTAAGGTTGTCTCTTGGGGAAAGCAGACAGAAGTGAGATGGGGAAAAATGTCTAGAGTTATAAAGAGAAAGGATATCTAAGGAAGGAGGGGTGTGAACTGAACCAGTCTGGGAGGTTTACAGTAGAGGTAAGGGGCCAGGTTAGACTTTGAAATGCATAAAGGGCACTTGTAAATAGGGATCAAGGAAGCCTAGAGGCTAGTATGAACTTTGATATTCTGATAGCTGTCACAGGTATAAGTCAATGAAAAGTCAAATGTCCCCTTTTGCTGGAGGGAAGATAAATGACTCCTTTGTTGGAGGAGGGGACAGCTTGAAGAAATTTAATTTCACAAGTTCCTGAGGGATGGTGACTTTCATTTAACCACCAGAAATCTTTCTACTTCTATAGTCCAGCCTGAGCTCAGCCTTGACCCAATTCTGGAGCAAATCAGTGTGCATGCCATTTGGAGATGAATGGGATATCTATTTGAAAGAAGGACAAGACAGACTTAAAGGGCGTTACTGAATGTTTTCGGCTCATTTGGTAACTGGCTTATTGAGGACAGGTGGTCAGACATGGCTTGGGGTACAGATTGCTATCTCCAAGTTCAGTAACAGAGAATCTGGAGTTATTTGGGCTCACTGTTTTTTCAGTCTAAAGATAAAGGCAGTCTTGTATATATGTCCACTACTGGGAAATAACTTCCCAGTTCAAATCAGCTAATTTCATAGTCAGGCCTTTTTACTTGCTTTTTGTAGTGTTTGGTTCTGATTTTGTTTTTTTGTTTTGTTTTTTTTTTTAATCTGTCAGTATTAGCCCCCAATTTCCAAATCAAGCCCAAATAAATAAATAAATAACCACAATTTACTGACAAATTTTACAACCTTATTCAACCAATATAAATACATATCAGATGTCAGGACCAGCCTAGCTACTTACATTGCATAAACTATATATTCCTATTTGTATTAGAATGATGACCTTATTAAGACATACACTTCGCCCAAAGATGTTTGAGCATTTCATACTACATTGAGTGTTTTAATTCTACTGATCTATACACAATACATCTATTAATTCAGAGTAAGATTCTATTAGATTTTTTGATGGCTCAGTTAACACTGTTAAGTGATATTGAGCAACAAACTCCTTGGGGGGTTTAACATTAATTGCTGTCAAGCTCAGTCTCCTGAATCATGTGCTAGTAATCAGTCTTTTGGACTTTAAAGCAAAGCTCCTGCTTTGCCTTAATAGAACTCACCTTGGTGGTTTCATCTACTCTTTTTACCCTACTGAGTACTTTAACAAGTTTGATTTGACTTTCTGTATTCTTAATCAAAGTTTCTGTGCAAAAATCCAGTTAATGTAGCAGGTGTGAAACTACTATTCTTAGGAATGATAGCTAGCTTGCAAGCTTGGCTCTTGGAAAGTCTCCCAAAATTTAGATTTATGGAAAATTCTTAACATTTTTTTTTAGTTGATAAAAGTGTTAATGTCCTCAGACTATTGCAATGTGTTATCTTTCTGTGACTCTGAACTGTATGATAGGCAGAAGTACTTATGCTACTGAATCCATTAAAAATCAAACAAACAAAAACCTAAGATGAGTTGAGTTTGATGGCACAGGAGCATCAGGAGCACACAACCATCCTTGGCTATGTAGTGAGTTGGTGGTCAGCACGGATTGCCAAAAACAAACAAACAGTGCTAAATTGAATCCTAAAGGGTCTTCTGGATCAGTGATACTGTATGAATTTGCTGCATTTTTGTTGGTGGGGAAAAGGATAGTCTATATCCATGCTTTTGAGATACTGCAAGTATAAGGAAGCCTGACCATGGATTCCAAGAATCGCTCCTTTGTCTTCTCCTCTTATGATTTAGAAATATTAAAGTTGGTGTAATAAATCTTAAGTCTGATTACAAGGATCTGATGAGTCCTTTCTATAAATATTATTGTTAATCTCTAGATGTTGGTATGGCATTAAAGACCCCAGATACACATCCCAACTTTAGCACCTGTAGATATCAATTACCTATCCCAGGTATCAATCATGTGTGGTAGTTTAAGAATGATTGTGACTCTAGTCTTTATAAGCTTCAAGGTTTTAACTTATGTAATATGACTGTATGTTTGGTTATAGTTTCCACTATTCTTTAAAGAAATACTTTTACCCGGTCTAAACTTGAAAAGGAAGAGTCTTGGGGTTGGTGAGATGGCATAGTGGATAAGGGTGAATATTGCTCTTTCAGAGGATCTGAGTTCCATTCTCAGTACTTACATCAGACAGCACAAACACCTGTAACTCTAGCTCCAGAAAATCTGACTTCTTATCTGGCCTCCTTGAGCACCAAACTCAGGTATAGAACTCCCCCATGCACATATATACATGTTTTAAAAGGAAAAAGAAAAGAAAGGACCTTAAGTAAAATATGCCGGGGAATTTTCAGTACAAAAGATTCCTTAAGCTGGGCAGTGGTGGCGCATGCCTTTAATCCCAGCACTCGAGGGGGCAGAGACAGGCGGATTTCTGAGTTCGAGGCCAGTTGTTCTACAGAGTGAGTTCCAGGACAGCCAGGGCTACACAGAGAAACCCTGTCTTGAAAAACCAAAACCAAAAAAAAAAAAATACCCAAAAGCAAAACAAAAAACCAAAAGTTTCCTTAGACATCTACATCAACATAAAGTTGAGGTGCCTCTATGCACATATTTGTTGGCATTTCACAAAAATTAACCTTGTTATGGAATCAGCCTAGAGGGACATCAAAAGATAACCAGATACAGAAAAAAAATGCCACAAATACACAATGAATTTTCTTCAGACATAAAGGAAAATTTATATTATTTGCAGGAAAATGGATGGACCTGGTGGTCATGATATTAAGCAAAGTATGCCAGTCTTGCAAAGGCTAATAGTGAATACTTTCTCATATGCAGACATGGTATGTGTGTATGTGTTTGTATTGCATTCATTTATTTTGTGTGTGTACCTGTGTGTGTAAATCAAGCTATATATGGGAGTACATTCTATTCCTATACCACACGATTTCTGTGGCTAAAACCCAGGTCTTCAGGCTCAGATTGATGAGAAGAACTGTTGTTACCTGCTGAGCAATCTTGGTAGCTCCTTAAAATATTAAAAGTCAGTAGTAGATGAGTTGGAAAGAGGAACAGAGCCAGAGAGAGTAACAAGAGAAGGAGATTGGAGGGAACATAATAAGAGTACATGATATATAATATACATGTGTCATAATGAATTCCATTATTTTCTATTGTGAATACATTCTAATTTTGGAAATACACATTAAAAAAGTAGTTAAGTATTTACCACCATTACTTCATACTGTATAAAATATAAGATCTTCATACTTTGAATGTGTGAATGATTAATGTAATTTGGTTTGCAAATTTAAGAAAATCCTACTAAAGATTAAAAAAAAAAAAAACAGTATCAGAAGCTGTACTTCAGCCAAGTGTGTTGAAGATCATTGATTTCCCCTTGTCGTTGAAAATAAAAAGGGAAGATGAAATTACATATTTTTAGGTTAAAAGCATTTTTATGTTTATTCTTCAGTGACATCATCCAAATTGCTTCCTCTTCAGCAGTGATCAAGACCTTTAAACATATCTGTTTATCAATCTTTCAGAATTCAATTAATGTAGAATTGTTTGGAGTGTGTTTAATCTTTACTTACGTGTTACTGCTGTGTTACAATGCAGTTGTTTTCTATATTTTCTTTATTGTAGTATATCCTGTACTGTAGTAATTGAGTATTTTTCCATGTAAATAATGAAACACAAGCATTCATGTTTTCTTTGATCCATGTAATGTTAAACTATACAAATACCCTTTTAAACATATTTTTTGGTGTTCACTGGATTTTATTGGGGATAAAATTCAATCTGAAGATAAATTTCAGAACAATCAATATCATTATTATGTTGAGTCATCCAACTTGTTCACACAGTAGTAGCTTTCCTTCACTGTTTTCCTGCTTTAACAAGTGTCTCCAAGCATGGTTTGGTAAATATATGCTGAGGAAATTTTTATAGGCCAAGTACTATATTTTATAAATCAGAATTTCTTGGGGTTGAGATATGGTATCAGTGTGTTTAAGAACTAGTCACTATAGGTGGATGAAGATAAGAGAATGAAAAAAAGGCTGCTAGATCAAGGCTTGCACATAATTCAATTTATTGAGGACATGCATACAGAAGCATGGTCAAGGGTAGAAGCAAGAAATGTGAATATCCACAATTTGTGTGCGAAGAACAAGGACTATAAAATGAACAGGCTTCATGCATGCCAGATTGTACCTGGTTTTACTCAGTCTAATCTGAAAGATATCAAGAGGTACTGGAAGTCTGATTGTAAAACTCCACAGAACACTCTAATGTTTTTTTTTTTATTTATAGTATACTGGAAAAATATGCAAGACAACTGACCAGAGTTACTTAAGGGCATTCACAGCAGTTGCACCTGAAGATTCAGATCAATCTAGGTTAGACTTTATGTATTGAACTGCCTTGTTTTTTTTAAAAAAAAATTGAAATTATTCTATAGGATTCCGATAGTAAATTGAGATAAATTTGAAGTTTAGAAACAAATGTTCACTTCAACAACACAGTTAATAAAAATTACAAAGTTTGGAAATAAATGAGTGAATATGATCATAATTCTTTGCATGTATGAATTTCTCAAAGAACAGGAATATTTTAAAAGTTCAGAAAGAAGGTTTCTATTGATTTGGTAATTTTGGCTAAGTATCAAGGTGTTTAGTGAAATCCTAAGGGTTTAATTTATTAATGAGAAACATTTGAACATTTTAAAAATGTAACAACAGACATTTATGTCCACAAAAAAAGTTTTACTAGAATTAAACCACATTGATTGTTTTAAAAATATATTCTCTGGGATTCTTTTTGCTCATAATAAGATCATTGTCCTGTAAGGACTAAAATATTTAGTATCTAAAACTTTTCAACCCTGATCTAGAGTAACATTGTATGTGTGTGTGTGTGTGTGTGTGTGTGTGTGTGTGTGTGTAATTAGTTATTTTGTTATAACTTCACTGTTTTTAAAATTAGATTTATTCACTTAATTAATTATTTTTAAGATAATGTTTATTTCTCTTGATAACTAAACTGGTTTTCTTGATTACCCTTGATCTCAGAGACCTGCCTTCCTCTGTGTGCCCAGTGTTGGAATTAAATGCACGTGTCACCATGCTCTGCTATTCATTTTATTTTATGTGTGAATGTTTTGTCTGAATGTATATATGTATGTCTGTGTACATGCATGGTGACGTTGGAGGTTAGCAGAGGTCACCAGACCTACAACTGGAACTACAGATGGTTGTGAGCCTCCATGTGAGTGCTGGAGAATTAAACCTTAGTCCTCTGCAAGAAAACAAGTGCTCTTAACTATTGATTCGACTCTCCAGCCTTTACTTAAGCTATTCTAAACTTGAAGGATTATGTTTGTGTATGTTTAAAGTAAACTTAGGCAATAACCAGCTATTAGAATTATATTTTTTCTGTATGTTATTATATTAAAGTATATCTGTTGTACAAGTAATACGTTTTTGGTAATATATCTTACAGGTGCATCATGTATTTTGCTCTTATTTTCCTTCATTGTCCTCTTTTGTCCCCACTCCTCTCTTATACTGTGTCTCTTATTCTTCCTAAAGAATCCTTTCTTGTCATTGTTTTTAGAAAAAAAAATTCTAGAATGTACATATCAGAAAAAAATACAATATTTGTTTTACTGATCCGGCTTAAAAGACATGGTTTCCTTCAGCTCATGTTTATCTTGGAATGTCTTTATGTTTCCATTGGTCTTAAAAGTTAACTTTCTAGACATAGTTGGCAGTTATTTAGCTCCAGAGCTTGATATATACCATACCAGACTTTCCTGCCTTTTAAAGATTTTGCTGAGAGGCCTGCTGTTATACTGATGTGTTTTCCTTTGTGTGTGAAGTATCAGTTTTCTCACATGACATTTTACATTTTTTGCTTTTCATTTTTGACATTCTGACTGTGTGTAATGGGAAAGTTCTTCTCTGGTCATGTCCATTTAAACATCTACATTTGAGAGTCTTTTCCTTATAAATTTATTGGTGACATTTTATATATTGTTGGTTAGTAGTTCAGTTCTCTCCTTTGTACCAGAAATTCTTAGGTTTGGATACTTAATCATGTCCCAGAATTCTTTTGTTTTTCTTTTATTGAATATTTTCTTTATTTACATTCAAATGTTATCCCCTTTCCAGGTCTCTCTTCCAAAACTCCCCTATCCCACCACCTGTGCCCCTGCCACTAGGGCATGCTCCCCCACTCTTACCCACCCACTCCTGCCACCCCACCCTGGCATTCACCTACACTGGAACCACCATATGACCAAGGGCTTCTCCTCCCACTGATGTCCAACAAGACCATCCTCTGCCACATACACAGCCTGAGCCATGAGTCCCTCCATGTGTACTCTTTAGTTGGTGGTCCAGTCCCTGGGAGCTCCAGAGGGTCTGGCCAGTTGATGCTATTGTTCCACCTAAGGGGCTGCAAACCCCCTGAGCTCCTTCATTCACTTCTCCAAATCCTCCATTGGGGACCCAGTGCTCAGTCCAATGGTTGGCTTTGAACATCTGCCTCTGTATTTGTCAGGTTCTGGCAGAACCTCTCAGAGAGACAGCTATATCAGGCTCCTGTCAGCAAGCACTTCTGGGCATCTACAATAGTGTCTGGGTTTGGTGTCTGTATATGGGATGGATCCTCAAGTGGGGCAGTCTCTGGATGGCCTTTCCTTCAGTCTCTGCTCCACATTTTCTCTCCATATTTCCTCCTGTGAGTATTTTGTTCACCATTCTAAGAAGCACAGAAGGGTCTTCCTTCATTTTGAGTTTCATATGGTCAGCGAATTGTGTCTTGGGTATTGTGAGCTTTTGGGTTAATATCCACTTATCAGTGAGTGTATACCGTGTGTGAGAGTGTGTGTGTTTTGTGACTGGGTTATCTCACTC
Organism: Rhynchomys soricoides; assembly: GCA_019843965.1. NCBI lineage: Eukaryota > Metazoa > Chordata > Mammalia > Rodentia > Muridae > Rhynchomys > Rhynchomys soricoides. Next base: position 331,164 of record JADRCH010007427.1, read on the forward strand.
AGGATGATATTTTCAAGTTCCATCCATTTGCCTAAGAATTTCATAAAGACATTGCTTTTAATAGCTGAGCAGTACTCCATTGTGTAAATGTACAACATTTTCTGTATTCATTCTTCCATTGAGGACTATCTGAGTTGTTTCCAGCTTCTGGCTATTATAAATAAGGCTGCTATGAATATAGTGGAGCATGTGGAGCACTTCATGTTGGAGCATCTTCTAGGTAAATGTCCAGGAGTGGTATAGCTGGGTCCTCAGGTAGTACTATATCCAGTTTCCTGAGGAACTGCCAGACTGATTTCCAGAGAGGTTGTATCAGCTTGCAGTCCCACAAGCAATGGATGAGTGTTCCTCTTTCTCCACATCCTCGTAAGCATCTGCTATCACCTGAGTTTTTGATCTTAGCCATTCTGACTTGTGTGAGGTGAATCTCAGGGTTGTTTTGATTTGCATTTCCCTGATGACTAAAGATGTTGAACATTTCTTTAGGTGCATCTTAGCCATTTGAGTTTCCTCAGTTGAGAATTCTCTGCTTAGCTCTGTTTCCCATTTTTAATAAGGTTATTTGGTTCTCTGGAGTCTAACTTCTTGAGTTCTTTGTATATATTGGATATTAGAGCTCTATTGGATGTAGGATTGGTAAAGATCTTTTTCCAATCTGTTCATTGCCATTTTGTCCCATTGACAGTGACCTTTCCCTTACAGAAGCTTTGCAATTTTGTGAGGTCTCATTTGTCAATTCTTGATCTTAGAGCATAAGCCATTGGTGTTCTGGTCAGGAACTTTTCCCCTGTGACCATGTGTTTGAGACTTTTCCCCACTTTCTCTTCTAATAGATTCAGTGTATCCAGTTTTATGTGGAGGTCCTTGATCCACTTGGACTTGAGCTTTGTACAAGGAGCTAGGAATGGATCAATTCGTAATTTTCTACATATAGAACACAGTTGAACCAGTACCATTTGATGAAGATGCTGTCTTTTTTCCACTGTATGATTTTAGCTCCTTTGTCAAAGATCAAGTGACCATAAGTGTGTGGGTTCATTTCTGGATCTTCAATTCTATTCCATTGATCTACCTGCCTGTCACTGTACCAATACCAGGCAGTTTTTGTCACTACTGCTCTGTTGTACAGCTTGAGGTCTGGGATGGTGATTCCCTCATAAATTCTTTTTATTGTTGAGAATAGTTTTTGCTATCCTGTTTTGTTTTTTTTTCCCCAAATAAATTTGAGAATTGCTCTTTCTAAGTCTACAAAAAATTGAGTTGGAACTTGTATGGAAATTTCATTGAATCTGTAGATTGCTTTTGGCAAGATGGCCATTTTTACTATATTAATCCTGCCAATCCATGAGCATGGGAGATCTTTCCATCTTCTGAGGTCTTCTTCGATTTCTTTCTTCAGAGACTTGAAGTTCTTGTCATACAGATCTTTCACTTGTTTGGTTAGAGTCACACCAAGATATTTTATATTATGACTATTGTGAAGGGTGTCATTTCTCTAATTTCTTTCTCAGTCTGTTTATCCTTTGAGTACAGGAAGGCTACTCATTTGTTTGAGTTTATTTTATATTCAAACACTTTGCTGTCATTTTTTTTTTTAAATCAGGTTTTTCTGTTCTCTGTTTTATCAGCTTTTTAAAAATGAAGTTTATCAGTTCTCTGGTGGAATTTTTGGGATCACTTAAAGTATACTATCATACCATCTGCCAATAGTCATATTTTGACTTCTTCCTTTCCAGTTTGTATCCCTTTCACTTCTTTTGTTGTCTAATTGTTCTAGCTAGAACTTCAAGTACTATATTGAATAAATAGGGAGAGAGTGGGCAGCCTTGTCTCATCCCAGATTTTAGTGGGATTGCTTCAAAATTTTCTCCATTTAGCTTGATGTTGGCTACTGGTTTGCTTTTACTATGTTTAGGTATGGGCCTTGAATTCCTGATCTTTCCAAGGGTTTTAACATAAAGCTGTGTTGGATTTTGTCAAATGCTTTTTCAGCCTCTAATGAAATGATCATGTGGAGTTTTTTGTCTGAGTTTGTTTATACAGTGGATTATGTTGATGGATTTCTGTATCTTGAACCATCCCTGCATTCTTGGGATGAATCCTATGTGATAGTGGTGAATGATCATTTTTGATGTGTTCTTGGATTCAGTTTGTGAGAATTTTATCGAGTATTTTTGCATTCTTAAAAGTGTTATCATACTTGTTGATTCTTTACTCCCTTTTTGATGCAATACTTCTTCTGTGTTCAAGGATGTAAAAATCTTACATAAAATCTTGATACTTAATATAGGAATAAAGAAAGTGGTAACCTTAGGGCAAGATCCCACCCTGCTAAGCTTTTAATTTGTTAAAAGGAACTAAAGAAAAGCTTAAGCAATGAAAGAAACCATTGAAAACAGAATTACACCTGATACAGATATAGGAAACAAAAAAGGCCATATTCCAGCTGCAACAATCAGGAAAACGTGGCAGCACTGACCATGTGGCTCTGGCTTGAAAGTCAAGGTTAGAAGAAAGTTATTATAGAATCTCACTCAATGACTAATGAATGCCACTGAAGCAAGGCATATCAGGTGTGACTACATGAAGGCCTAGAGAGACCAATGTGTGAAGCTGTGAAGGTGAAACCTGGATTGCCTTGGAGACCCCAAAATGTTGGAGATTTCACAGCTATGAAATAACTGACAAAAATAGCTGTGGAGTGAATGTATACCCAGCCCAAATGAAAGTAGTGAATTGTCGGCAACAAAGCTGAAAGTAGCTGGAGATCTGAAGAGACTTTTAACATCAGATATGGAGATGTAGAATTTGGAGTTTGTCCTAATAAGTTTAGGTCTTGCTTTCATCCACTATTTCCTCACTGTGCTCCCTTTCCTTCCTTTTGGAATGGTAGTATATATTCTGATATTCTTGGCTGTTGGATCTACTTTATGATTTTGATTTTAAAGAGATTGTAGTTAAAAAGTTGCCATGAGTCTTAGAAGAAACTTTGGACTTTTAAACAATATTGAGACAGTAATAGACTATGCATGAGGACTTTTGAAGTTGAACTGAATGCAATTTTGCATTATGATATGGCAACAAGCCTAGGGCCAGGGAGTGGAATTTTCTACTTTGAATGTGAATGCCCCCATAGACTCTTATATTTGAATGCTTGTTCGTTAGGGAGTGGCACTACTTGACAGAGTTTAAGTGATGAGTCTTTGTTAGGGTACCTGTGGCCTTGTTGAAAGAATGTCAATGGGGGTGGACTTTGGGGTTTCAAATTCTCAAGCCAGGCCAGTGTCTCTTCCAGCTATCTGTTGATTCAGACATAGAACACTTAGCTACCTATCCAGAACTATGTCTGCCTGTATGCCACTATGCTTCTTGTCATAATGATAATGGACTAAAACTCTAAAACTGTAAACCAGACCTAGTTAAATATTTTCCTTTTTAAGTATTTCTGTGTTTATGGTGTCTTTTCAGAGAACTAGAAAAGAGTGACTAAGACACACCCCACAGGCATTCACATAAATGGACACAATTAAAACAAAAGAAATTTTATATTAAAATGTATTTTATTGGCAGAAAGGGGGACAAACATATCCACAATTTAAAATCAAAATAAAGTTTTACATAGTATTTTAAAATACATTGTCTGGCTAGAAAGTTTTATTTCACACAAAAACTACTTCTGATATAGGCCAGATATGTAGTCTATAAAATGTATGCATAGTACACTGGTGACCCAGTTGAATTTATAAAATACTTGTTTGAAATGAAATCTGATCATGGGAAAAATGCATTTAAATATAGTAATTTTAATAAACTTACTATTATATGAAATACATCTTAATATGTATTTATTATTGAAAACCTTTTATAGAGTAGTATGTGGAAATATAACATAAAACATAGAAACATCTTCAAGTCTCTGAAGAAAGAAATCAAAGAAGACCTCAGAAGACTGAAAGATCTCTCATGCTCATGGATTGGCAGGATTAATATAGTAAAAATGGCCATCTTGCCGAAAGCAGTCTACAGATTCAATGCAATCCCCATCATAATTCCAACTCAATTCTTCATAGACTTAGAAAGAGCAATTCTCAAACTCATAAGGAATAACAAAAAACCCAGGATAGCAAAAACTATTCTCCACAATAAAAGAACTTCTGGGGGAATCAGCATCCCTGACCTCAAACTGTACCACAGAGCAGTAGTGATAAAAACTGCATGGTATTGGTACAGTGACAGACAGGTAGATCAATGGAATAGAATAAGACCCAGAAATGAACCCACATACCTACGGTCACTTGATCTTTGACAAAGGAGTTAAAACCATCCAGCGGAAAAAAAGATAGCATTTTCTACAAATGTTACTGGTTCAACTGGTGTTCTATATGTAGAAGAATGCAAATTGATCCATTCCTATCTCCCTGTACAAAGCTCAAGTCCAAGTGGATCAAAGACCTCCACGTAAAACCAGATACACTTAATCTAGTAGAAGAGAATGTGGGGAAAACTCTAGAACACATGGGCATAGGGGAAAATTTCCTGACCAGAACACCAATGGCTTATGCTCTAAGATCAAGAATCGACAAATAGGACCTCATGAAATGACAAAGCTTCTGTAAGGCAAAGGACACTATAAATAAGACAAAATGGCAACCAACAAATGGGAAAAGCTCCTATGTCCGATAGAGGGCTTATTTCCAATATATACAAAGAACTTAAGAAGTTAGACTCCAGCGATCCAAATAACCCTATCAAAAAATGGGGAACAGAGCTAAACAGAGAATTCTCAACTGAGGAAACTCATAGGGCTGAAAAGCACCTAAAGAAATGTTCAACATCCTTAGTCATCAGGGAAATGCAAATCAAAAAACCCTGAGATTCCTCCTCACACCAGTCAGAATGGCTAAGATCAAAAACTCAGGTGACAGCAGATGCTGGTGAAGATGTGAAGAAAGAGGAACACTCCTCCATTGCTCGTGGGATTGCAAGCTGATACAACCTCTGTGGAAATCAGTTTAGCGGACCCTCAGAAAAATGAACATAATACTACCTGAGGACCCAGCTATTCCACTCCTGGGCATATACCCAGAAGATGCTCCAACATGTAACAAAGACACATGCTCCACTATGTTCATAGCAGCCATATTTATAAAAGCCAAAAGCTGGAAACAACCCAGATGTTCCTCAACAGAGGAATGGATACAGAAAGTGTGGTACATTTACACAATGGAATACTACTCAGCTATTAAAAACAATGACTTCATGAAATTTGCAGGCAAATGGATGGAACTTGAAAATATCATCCTGAGCGTGGTATCCCAGTCACAAAAGAATGAACACGGTATGTACTCACTAATAAGTGGATATTAGCCCCAAAGTTCGGAATACCCAAGATTCACTTCACAGTAACCATTGGGCTGAGCATGAGGTCCCAGATGGAGGAGTTGGAGAAGGGACTGAAGGAGCTGAGGGAGTTTTCAGCCTCATGGATGGAGCAACAATGTTAACTGGCCTGACCCCCAGATGCTCCTGGAGACTGATCCACCAACCAAAGAATACACATGGAGGGACCCATGGTGCTGGCCACATATGTGGCAGAGGAAGGCCATCAGGGGGAGGAGAGTTCCTTGGGCCTGTGGGGGTTAAATGATCCAGTATAGTGGAATGTCAAGGAGGGAAGATGAGAGTGGTTGGGTGGGTGGGTGGGGGAATACCTTCATAGAGGCAGGGGGAGGGGGGAGGGGATAGGGGGATTCCAAAGGGGAGATCTGGAAAGGGGGTAACATTTGAAAGTCAAATAAAATATCAAAAATAAAATAAAAAATTTGTACAAAAATTATTTTTTTGTTTGTGTACAGGCTCACACATGTGCATGTTTGTGCTAAAACCAGAAGAGGGGATCAAATTCCCTGGTATTGGAGTTATAGGCATTAAAGAGACAACATGTGGTTGCTTGGAAGTGAACCAGGTCTCCTGGAAGAGCAACCTGTGCTCTTAACCACTGAGCTATCTCTCCAGCCCCTTTTCAGGTTTTTGACAAATGATTCTACTTCATGTCATCTGACATCTTCCTACTGAAGATGCTTCTATCTTGAAGAGAAGAAGGAAAATGTAAAGTAACCTTTTCTATCCCATTCTCTCCAGCACTGAAAAGAAGAGTGGAAGTGCTAAGGTACAGTGGCTATTGTGGCAGTCAATACCCCCAGCATGCCAGAGACTCCAGAAAAACATTCTCAAGAGAGACACAGTGAAAATTCCTGGTTGTCCCATGGAAAGCTCGACTTCCACCTCCCTAGGAAAGGGTTGAGAAGATCACAAATTCACACTATATTTCTAGGAAGAAATAACAAGAAAGGTGGAATTAAGTCTATGCATGTCTCAAAGAAATAAAAGTTGTTCAGCAAAATGTACTAGCAACTTGCACCTGAGAGACCAAATGGATCAGGCTGCCTTGGATTTTGCTTTATGCAACTGGCTGTGATTTGAGCACATGTGCAGAAACTGGTGACATTCAAATGTCCCCTGTGCTTTTTCCCCTCTATCCTACCACTGTACAATTCTTTCTAATAAAAATTCCTGTTTTGACAAAACAAAACAAACCAAACAAACAAACAAACAAAAAAAAAACCCCATAGGAACATCATAAATACACAAAGATTGATTTTGGTCCCTGATATTGACCATGCTCTAGGAGGTGACCCCATGCTCATGCATATACTGGCAGCATTATGTGAACTTAGTGGGTTAAAAAGAGGCTAGTTGTATCACTACCCCAGCTTGTCTACCTACAACAGCTGGCAAAGGTGAGTACATTCCTTGGAGCCCCATTGTCTAGCTCTGGCCTGGCTTCCTGGTCTAGAGGAGCTTTACGGGACCTCAAGGGCATCTTGTCTCCCTGTGAAAACCTTCTGGGTCTCCAAAACTAACCAGCTTAGAATCCTGCCCAACCATCCATCCTAGTGGGATCCATCTGTCATCCAGTTTTTCCACCTGGAATGGCCGAGAGAGGTGAGTGGCACACACAATCCTTGGAGCCCCATTGTCTAACTCTGGCCTGACTCCCTGGTCTGGAGGAGACTTGTGGGACCCCAAGAGCATCTTTGCCCCTGGATAACCTTCCTGAGCCTTAAAACTAACCAGTTTGGAACCCTGCCTGACTAACTATCCTAGTTGGAGCTTCCTGCCACCCCAACTGGATCTGAGTGGGATACAGCCTGCAGAGTTGGGTCAGCCAGCCTGAGGCACAGCCAACAGAATAGAGTACCCTGACCTCCATTTTATAGCCCTTGGCTCAATCCACCTTTATGAGAGGTCCTTCTGCTTTCAGCATTATCCAGCTAATATCAGGGGGAAAAAGAAGACTAAAAGACAGCATAAGAAATCAACAAGAGCCAGGGTAATAATGCACCACCAGAGCTCAGCTATCCTGCTACAATGAACCCTGGATTTCCTAAAGAAACTGAAGCATAAGAAGAGGATCTTAAATCCAATCTTATAAAGATGACAGAGGATTTTAAAGAGGACATGAATAAATAAATCCTTTAAGGAACTATAGGAAAATATATTCAAACATGTAGAAGTAATAAAATAAGAAGCAAATAAATATAAAGAAATTCAGGAAAATAAAATCAAACAGGTGGAGGATATGAATAAATCTGTCCAAGACATGAAAAGAGAAATGAAAGCATTAAAGAAAACACAAACTGAGGCTATCCTGGACATGGAAAACGTAAGAAAGAGAACAAGGACTACAGCCATAAGTATCACCAACAGAATATAGGAGATGGAAGAAAGAATCTTAGGTATAGAAGATACAATAGAAAAAAATCAGTATACCAGTCAAAGAAAATGTAACATCTAAAACATTCATGACACAAAACATCCAGGAAATGGGGACATTTTGAAAAGAACAAACCTAATAATAATAGGAATAGAAGAAAATGGTTTTCAGCTAAAAGGGACAGAAAACATCAACAAAATCATAGAAGAAAACTTTCCCAACCTGAAAAGAGATGACTGTAAACATACAAGAAGCTTATAGAACACCAATTACACTGAACCAGAGAAGAAAATCCTTCTGCCACATAATAATAAAAACACAAAATATACAGAACAACGATAACAAAAAAGAATACTAAAAGCTACCAGGGAAAATGGCCAGGTAACATACAAAGGTGGACCTATCAGAATTACACCTGACTTCCCAACAGAGACTCTTAAATCTAGAAGGGCCTGGACATATATCTTGCAATCTCTACAAAACCACAGATGACAACATAGACAACTATTCCAGCAAAACTTTCAGTCACCAGAGATGCACAAAAGATATTTCAAGACAAATTCAAATTTAAACACTATTTAGCCACAAATCCAGCTTTACAAAAAAATACTAGAAGGAAAACCCCAACCCAAGCAGGATAACTACATACAAGAAAACAAAGGAAATAACTAACTCCATATGAGCAAAACCAAGAGAGGCACACATAAAAACTCACAAACACTAACATCACCAACATCAAAATAACAGTGTGTATTTCAGCTAATGTCAACCTTGTGAAGTCCTGGGAGGCTCTTGCTTACCCAGTATCTGGAACTTTCTGGTTTAGCAACCAGAAGGTAACACCCAGCTCCCCAGCTCCCATTGCTGTACAACCCTGTTCAATTTCCTGGCTCTCTGTAATACCCCACAAATGGGAGAGAGAACCTGTTGAGACCATATCCAGAGGTTAGGCATGACCCCCAGTTGAGGGATGAGGCCACTCATTCATCTCCAAAATTTTAACCCAGAATTGCTCCTGTCTAAAGGAAATACAGGGGCAAAGAGTGGAACAGAGACTAAAGGAAAGGCCATCCAGAGATTGCTCTACCTGGGGATCCATTCTACATACAGACACCAAACCCAGACACTATTGCTGATGCCAAGAAGTTCTTGCTGACAGGAACCTGATACGGCTGTCTCTTGAGAGGCTCTGCCAGATCCTGATCAATACAGATGCAGAGGCTCACAGCCAACCATCAGACTGAGCACAGGGACGCCAATAGAGGAGTTAGGGAATGGACTGAAGGAGCTGAAGGGTTCTTATCTGGCATCAGTGGGAGGAGAGGCCTTTGGTCCTGTGAAGGCTTGATGCTCCAATATAGAGGAATGCTAGGGTGGGAGTGGGTAGGTAAGTAGGGGAGCATCCTCATAGAAGCAGGGTCAGGGGGCATGATATAGGGAGTTTGCAAAGGGGAAACCAGGAAAGGGGATAATATTTGAAATGTAAATATATAAATAAAAAAAACCATATTAACAATCACTGGTCATTAATGTCTTGCAACATAAATGGACTCAATTCCCCCCCAAAAGACACAGGCTAACAAAATGGATGTGAAAATAGTGTCCATCATTCTGCTGCATACAAGGAATACATATCAGCAGTAAACATAGACATCGCCTCAGAGAAAATGGCTGGAATAAAAGTTTTCCAAGCAAACTGATTCAAGAAACAAAATGGAGTAGTCATTCTAATAACAAATAAATTACACTTTCAACTAAAATTAATCAAAAGAAACAGGGAACAGGGAACTAAAACTGAAACTAATCAAACGAAACATGCCGGGAGCCAATAGAAGTAAGAATTTTCCTTGGCTTAGCTAATGCATTTTGTGGTAGCTATGGGCCTAAGTTTTTGTTTAAGTTTCTGTCTCCTAAGAGATTGAGTTCTTTCCCAGAAATCAGGTGACCCTTCTGCAGTTAATCAGTTAGCAGATAACAGATAACAGATAGCAGATAATAGTTGCCTTGGTAACATATCCTGCTGGCATAGGTTTCTGTTGCTTCTTGGAATTCCCCCACCCCTGTTACTATGTTACTTTGTATAAGCTTCCTCCTTTCTTTATTATAAAATATTGGTGAGAAATAAAATTTTGGGGGAGCTTGATCAGAATACACGACTTGCTCTCCTTCTTCATGTCTCTTGTCCCCCATTCTTTTGCCCCCTCCCCAGGTTCCCACTGAACCCCTGCAGGCCAGGGCAAAAACATACTTATCAAAGGAAAAATCTACCAAGATGGTATCTTAATTCTGAATATCTATTCCCCAAACACAACAGCACCCACATTTGTAAAAGAACATTGCTAATGCTCAAATTGCACATTTACCCCCACATATCAATAGTAGGAGAATTTAATATTGCACTTTCACCAATTTACAGTTCTTCAAGACAGGCACTAAACAGAGAAATGATGAAACTAACAGGAGTTATAAATCAAATGGACCTAACAGATATCTACAGAATGTTTCACCCAAACCCAAAAGATTATACTGTTTTCACAACACCTCCAAAATTCACCATAGACTGGGTCACAAAGCTAGTGTCAAGAGATACAAGAAGATTGAAATAACACCTGATATTCTATCAGATCATCATGAATTAAAGCTGATCTTCACCAACAGAAACAACAGAAAGCCTACATACTAATGGAAACTGAACAACTCTCTACTCAATGATCTCTGGAACAGAGAGGAAATAAAGAAATTAAAGACTTTCTAAATACAGTAAAAATGAAGGCACAACATACCCAAATTTATGGGACACAATCAAAGCACTGCTAAGAGGAAAGTTCATAGCACTAAGAAATTAAAGAAATTGAAGTTTCCATACTAACAATTTAAAAACACACCTGAAAGCTCAAGAAAAAAGAAAGAAAGAAAAAATAAGTAAATAACACTGAAGTTGAGTAAATTGCAGAAAATAATCAAAATCAAGGCTGAAATCAATCAATTAGAAACAAAGAAAACAATATAATCAACAAAACCAAAAGCTAGTTCTTTGAGAAAATCAACAAGATAGGCAAACCTTTAGCCAAACTAACCAAAACAGCGAGACAAAACCTAAATTGACAAAATTAGAAATGAAAAGGTAGACATAACACAGAAACAGGAAATTAAAAGAATTTACTTCAAAAAAGTGAGTAAAAAAGTCTTACTTCCCCTTCCAGTTTCCATCTACGCTTGGAGCTGACCTGTGCCACAGCTCTCCACACCCAAATCCCACCTGGAGAGAGCTGGTCTTCCAAGAGTGCTGACAAAACTGAAAGCACAGGTAAGACCACCACTTCTGTTCAAATTCCTGGCCCAAGAGGGACCTGCCTACAGCCATCAGGACACAGGAACCAAGGAACAGCCAGAGATTCGATCCTTCCTGTTTCCATTTGTGCCCTGGAGTTGATCCTGTGCCACAGCTCTACAAGCCAAATTCCTGCTGGAGAGAGCTGGTCACTGAGCAGTGCTGACACACAAGCTTACACGAGGGACAAGTCACAGTCAGAGACAGTAACACCAGCTAACACCAGAGATAACCAGATGGGGAGAGGCAAGGGCAAGAACATAAGCAACAGAAACCAAGGCTACTTGGCATCATCAGAACCCAATTTTCCCACCACAGTGAGCCCTGGGAATCCCAACACACCAGAAAAGCAATACTCTGATTTAAAATCACATCTCATAATGATGATAGAGGACTTTAAGAAGGACATAAATAACTCCCCTAAAAAATACAATAGAACACAGGTAGAAGACCTTAAAGAGGAAACACAAAAGTCCCTTAAAGAATTACAGGAAAACACAACCAAACAGGTGAAGGAGTTGAACAAAGTCATCCAGGATCTAAAATTGTAAATAGAAACAATAAAGAAATGAGAAAGGGAGACAACCCTGAAGATAGAAAACTTAGGAAAGATATCAAGAGTCATAGACGCAAGCATCAGCAACAGATTCCAAGAGATAGAAGAGAGAATCTCAACGGCAGAAGATACCTTAAAAAAAAATTGACAAAACAGTCAAAGAAAATGTAAAATGTAAAAAGCTCCTAACACAAAACATCCTGGAAATCCAGGACACAATGAGAAGATCAAACCTAAGGATAATAGGTATAGAAGAGAGTAAAGATTCCCAACTTAAAGGGCTGGTAAATATCTTCAACAAAATTATAGAAGAAAACTTCTCTAACCTAAAGAAAGAGATGCCCATAAACATACGAGAAGCCTACAGAACTCCAAATAGATTGGACCAGAAAAGAAATTCCTTCCATCACATAATAGTCAAAACACCAAATGAACAAAACAAAGAAAGAATTTCCCCCCTTTTATTGGATATTTTATTCATTTACAATTCAAATATTATCCCTTTTCCAGGTTTCCCCTCCAGAAACCCCAATCCCATCCTCCCTCCCTGTGCTTCTATAAGGGTATTCAACCACCTGTCTACCCACATCCACTTCCCCACCCTGGCATTCCACTACACTGGGGCATCAAGCCTTCCCAGGATCAAGGGTCTCTCCTCCCATTGATGTCCTACAAGGTCATCTTCTGCTACATATGAGACTGAAGCTATGGGGCCCTCCATGTGTACTCTCTGGTTGGTGGTTACTTCCCAGGAACTCTGGGGGGTCTGGCTGGTTGATATTGTCCTTCCTTTGGGTTGCAAACCCTTTCAGCTCCTTCAGTCCTTTCTCTAACTCCTCCATTGGGAACTCATGCTTGGTCCAATGGTTGTCTGAAAGCATACACCTTTGTCCTTCTTAGAAGGGGGAAGATCCAAGATTCAATTCACAGCAACCATTGGACTGAGTGTGGAGTTCCTAGATGGAAGAGTTGGAGAAGGGACTTAAGGAGTTGATGGTGTTTGCAGCCCCATGGATGTGGCAATAGTGTCAACTGGCCAGATCCCCCAGTGCTCCCAGAGACTGGACCACCAACCAAAGAATACACATGGAGGGACCCACAGTGCTGGCCACATTTGTAGCATAGGAGGGCCTTGTTGGCCATCAGTGGGAGTAGAAGCCCTTGGGCCTGAGGGTGTTAGATGTCCCAGTATAGGGGAATGCCAGGGAGGAAAGATAGCAGTGGGTGGGTGGATGGGGGAATACACTCATAGAAGCAGGGAGTAGGGGGGATTGGATAGGGGTTTTCCAAAGGGGAGACCTGGAAAGGGGAAAATATTTGAAATGTAAATATATATATACTTAGAAGGAGGAACAAAATACTCACAAGAGGAAATATGGAGACAAAGTGTGGAGCATAGACCAAAGGAAAGGCCATCCAGAGAGTGCCACACCTGGGGATCCATCCTATATACAGACACCAAACCCTGACACTATTGCAGATGCCAAGAAAGAATATTAAAAGCAGTAAAGGAAAAAGGTCAAGTAACATATAAAGGCAGACCTATCAGAATTACACCAGACTTCTCACCAGACACTATGAAAGCTAGAAGATCCAGGGCAGATGTCATCCAGACCCTAAGAGAACACAACTGCCAGCCCAGGCTGCTATACCCAGCAAAACTCTCAATTACCATAGATGGAGAAATCAAGATATTCCATGACAAAACTAAATTTACATGATATCTTTCCACAAATCCAGCACCACAAAGGATAATAGATGGAAAACGTCAACACGAGGAGGGAAACTATACCATAGAAAAAGCAAGAAAGTAATCTTCTTTCATCAAACCCAAAAGAAGATAGCCACACAAACATAATCCCACCTGGAACAACAAAAATAACAGGAAGCAACAATCACTAACCCAGTGGAGTACAGAGCTAAACAGAATTATCAAAAGAGGTTTCCTGAATGGCCACAAATCACCTAATGGAATATTCAAAGTCCTTAATTATCACAGAAATGCAAATCAAAATGACTCCAAGATTCCATCTTATGCCTGTCAGAACGGCTAAAATAAAAAGCTCAAGGACCAGCATATGTTGGCAAGGATATGTGGAACAAGGGAAACACTCCTCCATTGCTAGTAAGAGAGCAAACTTGTACGACCAATTTGGAAATCAATATGATGGTTTCTCAGAAAACTAGGAACAGTTCTATCTTAAGATCCAGCTAAACTACTCTTGGGCATATACCCAAAAGATTCTCCAACATCCCACAAAAACATTTGCTCAACTCTGTTCTTAGCAGCTTTATTTGTAATAGCCAGAAACTGGAAACAACCTAGATATCCCACAACTGAAGAATGGATAATGTTGTACCTCTAAAAAATGGAATAATATCTATTAAAAACAAAGACATCATGAATTTTGCAGGAAAATGGATGGAACTAGAAAACATTATCCTGAGGGATGTATCTCAAACCCAAAAGAACATGCATAGTATGTACTCACTTCTTAGTGGATATTAGCCAAAGACAGGATACCCATAATTGGCTGAATAGACCCAAAGAAGGTAAACAAGCAGGAAGGCCCATTCCAGGATGTTTGCTTCTCACTTAGAAGGGGGAATAAAATTGTCCTAGGAGGCAAATGGAAGAAGGGAACATGGTGGGTTAAGGGATGAGGAGGGAAATGGGGGCTAGGTTTCAGGACCAGGTGTGGGGAGAGACAAGGGAGATGGCCACATGGAAATCTGCAACTCAAGGGGGTGGGGAAGTGGGGAGCATCTCAAGGTTGTGCCAGAGACCTGCAATAAGGGAGGGTCCCAAGAATCAGTGGGGGTAATTTTAGCTGAGAGTCACAGCATTGGAGACATAGAACCCAAACAAACCACCTCTTGTAGCTAAGCAGAACCCCCAGTAGAACAATAAGGACACCAATTCATCCAGAAAACTTTGACCCCAAATTTATCCTGTTTACAAGAAATGCCTCTGGTTTGAAAGGATTCCAGTACTTTTCCACATGTCAGTCTCAACCAGTTTAGACAAGCAGTACATATGATGTCCTGTGTTCCTATGTGTTTTTCTTTTTCTTTTTTTCCTCAAATAGTTTTTTCTTCTGGAAGCAGCAATCTCTTTCCTTTTAATCTTTTAGCATGCTATGAAGGACTTCCACAAATCCTGCTGAATTCAAGTGTGAACCTGTTAATCCTGAATTGTCATTCCCAGAGGTAAAACACTTTCTTCTGGTTGTATATTCTCCATACCTGAGAATCCTACATGCATTGCTTAGACCTACTGAACCACTTAGAGTCAAAGAGCTCTGCACATTCCATGAAATATCAGTTCTACCTCTCCCCTATAATGTCACTCAAATTCAGTCTGTTCTCCCCATTTGTATGATCTTACTTAAGGACCTTTGTGACATGAGCTCGTATGTGACTGATAAGTGTGGTTTCATTGTTTCAGATAGTGCTGGAACTCTTCATCTACCACACAGCTGTATGGGTCTCAGCACAGGCACACAAAAGGCATGGACCTAAGTGTAAACCCATAGGCCTCTCTCTTGGTTGTCATCCTGGAGTTATTCCCTCTCCTATGTGAGGGTTTTACTGTTTATTGACCTAGAACAGATTTGCCTTCTCTACCAGCTAATGTAATAAAAGGCAGTGAAAGCAATATCCAGTATAATAAATAGGTAGTAGCAGGGAAAATTTCAGACACAGTAATGAAAAGTATCAGGTGGAAATACTTTTATCAAAGGTGAAGAAGTACATATGTACATATACTATACAGCAAGTCACCTAAAGAAAATGTCCTCCCTGTAAACAGAGTGGTGACTTGGTAAGCCAAAGTCTGGTTTTTCCTCTAAGGCTGGAGTTTTAGGGGTCTTTGGTTGGCTGAAATGGGATCTTTTCCTAATTTATGGTTGGTTAGTTAGTTTAAACAAAGAAAGGGGGGCTGAGAGGCCTGCAACATTGAGTAAATATTTTCTGGTCTGGTCTTCAACTTGTTACAGACCGGTCTCCTAGAAGCAGGGTAGGAGGGAGCATGGTAGTACTGGCAGTGAAAATACCCCGCTAGGACTTAGTCTCAGATCATCAGAGTGAGGAAAAAATGGAAGTTAGCCATCTTTAAAAAACTATTTGTGGCCCCTTTCCTTGTCTGCCTATGTTTCATGGATCTGTCTAACTCGTAGGCACTTATAGAGGTCTAAATTCCTCATTGGGGCACTATATCCTTCCTCTCTGGGTGTTTCTACTTGGCCAGACTTATCCCCTCCTCCTTAGTTAAAAAAGAATTGTATTTTCACAAATATAGTCTATTATTACTCACAACTGATTTCTTTATATTAATTTCCTCCTGACAGCCTCTACTTCTGGCCCATTTTAGCACTCTTCAGCATGAATCTTCTCACCAGCATTTTTGATTCACACAGAGACCAAAGGAAAGAATGTAGAATAAATATGATGAAGTCTAAGACAACAGATATTTATAAGGGCAGGGACCAAAGTCATAAGACCCCTTACAAGGTAAAGAAACAGGACCATTATTTCCAAAAAGCTGACTTCAGTGGTTGAAATAAATGATAGTAGTTTCTATTGCTGTGACAAAATACCTACAAAAATTATCTAAAAGGAGGAAAGATGTATTTGGGCTCATATCAAAAGTTTTAGTCCATTGTCTCATAGCTCCACTTTTTTTTTTTATAGGCAATTAGTAAGGCAGAATTTTTTATCATGGCAGGGAGTAATACATGATAAAGCAAAGCTAATTCTTCATGACACTCAGGAAAAATAGATAGAGAAAGCTGATTCTGGTAAGAAAATATCCCCTTCAAGGGTACATATTTTAGGTTGGATTTCTGTTGCTGTGATGAAAATACCATGACACAAAAGCAAGTTGTGGAGGAAAGGAATTATTTAGCTTCCATTTCCATATTACTGTTCATCATCAAAGGAGGTCATGACAGGAACGCAAACAAGGCAGGATCATGGAGGTAGGAGCTGGTGCAGAAACTATGGAGGAGTGCTGCTTACTGGCTTTCCCCCTGGCTTGCTCAGCCTGCTTTCTTATAAAACTCAGGACCACAAGCCCAGGGATGGCACTACCCATATGACTGGATCTCATAGAGCCATTTTCTCAACTGAGGCTCCTTCCTCTCTGATGACACTAACTTGTGTCAAACTGACACACAAAACCAAACAGCCAGTACTATACACCTCCATAAACCTGCTGCTTCCAGTTAGGTCCTACCTCTTTAACTTTCTATCTTCTCATTAATCCAGTAAACTCTAGATCCATAAATAAATAAAACCATTGATGAGGTTAAAGTCCTCATGATTCAATCACCCCCAAACCCCCACATCTGAGCACTACTGCTTTATTCCATGTTGTCAACACATGAACTTTCAAGAGAAATTCCGGATGAAAACCCAACAGTAACAACTGTAATGGACACAAAACTTTCTTGAATATGGCATAATTTGTGTACATAGTGAGGGAAGAAACAAAGCAATGAGAAACTCCAATTTAAGCTGCATGAATTCTGAAGTTACCAAATAAATGTAGCGTTCCTTCTTGCCATGTAAAATCCTTTAACTTTAGAGTTCCTGGTGACTATTTACAGTCCTTTTAATCTTAAGTACAATCTAATCATTTTTCTATGCAGGTAGAACAATAAAAATGTATCTTTCTCTCTTATAAAGTCTGTATTTTCATTGCTAGGATCATACCTTAAACTTCAGGGAAAGTCATGCTTTATTTAGGATGTACAGAGACATATTTCAGGATTTGGACACTACAGACATAAACAGAAAACAAAAGCACCAGAGTCTCTTTATAGTCTTACAATGATAAGATACACGAAGAACTCCCAAATTTCTAATGATTTCTGCTAGTAATAGAAGTTAAGCTTAATTGTTTATAGTAATGATGAAAGACGGATAGAATGAAAATGTTTTAGTTTTATGTGCCACTAATGTTACTAGATAATCAACCTTACCAAGAACAGGAACAGGAAAAACTCAGCCATGTTTCCCTTAGCTCCATGTTTTCATTTGTTTTTGTGGAACATGGCAAGGATCAGAAAATGGCTAATAGGCAAGTCAGTAGGTGTCTTAGGGTTTTACTGCTGTGAACAGACACTATGACCAAGGCAACTCTTATAAAGAAAACATTTAATTGGGCTTGACTTAAAAGTTTAGAGGTTTAGTCCATTATCATCAAGGCAGGGACATGGCAGCATCCAGGCAGGCATGGTGCAGGAGGAGTTAAGAGTTCTACATCTTCATCTGAAGACTGCTATCAGAATCCTAGCTTGCAAGCAGCTAGGATGAGGGTCTTAAAGCCCACACCCACAATGACACACCTAATCCAACAAGGCCACACCTCCTAATAGTGCCAAGCATATATAAACCATGACAGTAGGTGAAGCCTGGTATTTGGAAAATGAGATTTACTCATATTAAATGTATAATGAAATGATACTTAATTTATTTAAGGAAGGCTGGGGGTGAGAAGATGGCTGAATCAGTAAAGTGTTTGTTAAGCAAACATAAGGAACTGGGATATGTGGCAGGCACTTCATCAATTGAGCCATGTCACCAGCCCCATAGAACTACTTTGACTTGAAAAAGCCATATTGGCAAGCAAAGAGATACAGCATATATCCTGGTTAGTTTTAATTGTCAACTTGACACAACCTTGGTAGGGGAACCTCAAATGAATATTGTCTGAATCAGATTGGCCTGTGGGCATGTCTGTGAGACACTATACTGATTGATGATTTATATAGAAGAACCTACTCCACTTTTGGCAATATCATTCTTGGGAAAATGGTCTGGGGCTATACAAGAGATCTAATTTCTTGAGTTTGTAATGAGCTAGAGAGTGAGCAGTTAAACAATGTTCCTGTGTGGTGTCTGCTTCAGATCTTACTAGAGTTCCTACCCTGCCTTCTTTCAGTGATGACCTGGAAGCATATGATGAAACAAACTCTTCCCTCCTCAAGTTTCATTTAGTCATGGTGTTTATCACAGTAACATAAAAGCAATCTAAGACAGCATGTAATATTTTACTCTATTTGTATACTAATGACTCATGATTATCTTTAATAAACAAGGAAAATTTTTTATTTGCAATAGAATTAGGCAGGAGTCTCTAAAGGAAAAGAACCAACAGAAGATATGTAGATTTTATTAAAACAAAGATGTTGGATTGCTGTGTGACAGGGGCTAGGCAATTCCAGTAAATGCTACCTGTCCCCATGCAGAAGTGGCAGAAAACCAAGTAGCTGAATGCCTTAGCAACCCAAATATACTGTTGAAGTCCTATAACTCCCTTAAAGAGTGATGGTATTGCATTCTTGTGACAGCAACAAAATAATAATAATAATAATAATAATAATAATAATAATAGTAATAGTAATAGTAATAATAATAATAAATTCTGAAAGCAAGACACTTGCAAGTGTTTATATTCTTATCTTCCTCTGACTTCTTACATCTGGGAGACGAGCCATTGGAAGATGTTACTGACATTAGAGGCAGAATTTTCCCCTCTAGTCACTGGCTGACATGTCACTTCTTTCTGACAACACCCCAATAGATACATGGGAGTGTTTCATCAGTCCTAGCCATCTCTTAGTACAGTTAAGTTGACAATCCGGGACAATCATCAGAACCATAGTTTCCACAGAAAAATGAAGTTACAAATAAGATCATAAGTGAACTTATCATCAATTCCAACCAAATACAAATATTTTCCCCTGGATGTTACTTATGAGAGACTGGAATGGTGACCCATCACCTGTTGGGGACAGGAAGAGAGCAGAAATGAAGGCAAAGACAGACTCCAGGAGACTCACTGTGTGATAGGCAAGTAAGCTCATTGTTTACTGTAATCAGAGGGCAGCCTAAATACCTGATGCTCCATCTCCATTGGCCACAGCTTGTCGAATGACCATTGTGGTATTTCTTCACTGGCTCTGTCTCTTCTCACCAAAGATGTCCTGTGTTTCTAGGTACTCTGGAAACTCCACCATGCATGCATGCCATCCATTTCCGAGGTTGGCTATGGCCTAGCCTTACATCTCCTACATATCCACCCTTTTGGTTTATTTTGCAGCTCGGTGGGAACTGGAGTTCTTTGTGCTGAGCTTGTTGACACCACTTCAGGGGCCCCCAGTTTATTGGACTGTGCCTGTCTTAAGTTGACCTGTCAAAACAGGTTCTTACGCATCATTGACTTTCCAGTCCTCAAAGGGTGGCTACACTGGAGAGCACATAGGGTTCCCAGGGACTACATTTTTTTTTTCTGTATATTGGCTAGCCAGGCTTTTTTGGTGGACCTTGGTTGGTCTGTTCTAGTGCCTTGAGCATTTGCAATGTTCCATTGTTGATAAAATGCTCTGTAGAGACCTGCTGTACAAAATGTTTTGTTACTATGACCAATAACAGTATCATACCTCCCAGAACTGCATAGGAAACAATCCAGGAGGGATCTATTAATCTTTTTATGTTACTCCAAATTTTGTCTAGGAAACTGAAATCCAGTGTCACAATCAAAGATCTGGTCATGTTTAATTGATGAATCTGCTCTCTCAGTGGAATAGTTAAGGACTCTATCAGACCAGGTGCCTTTGATATACTGTGTTAATTGCCCCCTCTCATATGATGCAGAATGGACCTGGTAGGGAGTGAGACAGATTGTTAGGTACAGATTGTTAGGATTGTTAGGGATTGCATGTCAACAATAACATGTCCCTAACCAAGGCCAATTTCTCAGCCAGGAGATTCATTTATTGTTGCAAGACATGGATGGCTTGGTACAGATTTTGGTTGATTCCTGAGAGTATAGGGCCTTGGCTGATTTGACAACAGCGAAATTTAATGTTTATGCCATGGTGGCTGTTTGGGTCAACACTATGGCACCTTCAGCTGCCCCTCAACCCCCATACCAATTATTATTGCCATGATTATTGCAGCCATGATCCCAAAGTCTCTCTTAACTCTTTTAACTTCCAACTGGGTCCTCACTGTCAAAATAACAACTTGAAAGTGGGTGGCATTGCTGACTGGGAACCAGATGGCAGCAGGCTCCCTTACTACAATGGCTGATTAAGAATAGCCAAACCAGCAGGCCATTAAATGGCATCTTTCATAAGTACAATTAAGGGGGTTGTTAGACAAAGAAACATTAGTCACCAAAAAGAAAAATGGTGGTCTAACACAAGCAGGGGTCCTCAACCAGATAATCTCACTTTTCTGGGTCATATTTACTCTCTTGTCCCTGCTCCCACCCACCCAATGGGCTGAGTGCCCAAAATCAGAAGCAGCATAGGAAGAATATGTGTGCATATAGGTTCCATTAAAGATGCTTCCTTCATCCAAAAACATCAGGCCTCTTAAATTCAAGCAATGTGATGAGCTGCATAGATCCCAATTCCCCATGATGGTGTTGATGGAAGATTTGAAAAGATATCTATACAAGTAAGGAGTGGTCTCAGAGATGTTGTTAGAGGTAAATCTTCACATAGCTAGTCTTGATGCTACCAACTAAGGGATACTCGTCAAATTCAGAAGGCGGGGCAGGGTGATAATGTTTCCATGGGATAGGGAGACCAATAGCAGTTGGCACATGGGACAGCCTGGGACACAGAGGGATGGGCTTTCAGCTGATTCTGATGCCTGGGTTTTTATACTCAGATAAAGGGGTTCTTATCTTAAAACCTATCATGGATCCATTGGGAAAACTTCCATGAAAGTTTCCAGTAGTGACCTTGGCTATCTTGACACACTGGTTATTTAGAGACATGTTTAGCATGAAGCAAAACACACTATCCAGTGTCCAAACACCTAATTGTTCATGTCTGTCTACCAAGTTCATAAAAGGTAAACCCAGGCTAGCATTGGAGGTAAAACGGGTAGGGTATGCAGGTGAGTCAATATCAGGAGTAAGGGGGGGAGCACAGGGATGAGGGCCCACAGATCTACAGCCAAAGCTACCCTCAATGTACTCACAACCAGAATGATCAAGGCAGCAAAGTATCCTTGGTCCATCGCTGGTCGCATGTCTCTAGCTGGTACTCATATTGGTCCACTCCTTCCCTGTGAGAAAACATAAGTGTAGCCTCGCCCATGTGTCAATGTGGGGGGGGAGTGATTGCCATGTGTTGAAGATGGGATCCCTCCATCTCACCAAGGGCAGGGGGTGCCTCCTGGTAGATGAGCCCAGTGTTTATAGGCGGAGCTAAGCCCCTTCTCATCAAAACTTAAATTGATCTTAAAGAGAACTTCCATGAGTGCCAGATTTGGGGGAGGTCTATTTTGCAACCCTGATTATCCTTGGCAAAGTCTCATTGAGTTTATGGTGGGCCCATTCAACCAATACCTGGCCTTTGTGTTATAGGGTTTGCCAGTAGTATGTTCCATCTTCCATTAAGGCAGAAATTCCTTGCAATATTGGTAGGAGTATGCAGGACAATTGCCATTCTTAATTTTCCAGCATACTCCCATTACCATCAATGTAGCCTTGACTGCATTGACTCCTTTGATGGTGTGAGTCGCTGTCTCCCCAGATTGGGCAATGATGAATATAAAGGAGGAGTGGGTGTCTATAATAACATGGATGTATTGAGGACGCCAAAGGGGCCATAGTGTGTGACATCCATCTGCCATAGTGCATTAGCCATGAGACCTCAAGGATTGACCCCCATACTTATCAAGCAGTCCTAAGGGTTTGAGCAGGGTATGAGCATATATGGTTTAAATGTTTGCATTGGACCAGAGTGAGTTCCAGAAGCAGCTTGTGTGAGTTCCTCAGGGAAAGGTGGAATTGTTTATGTAGGAGCCTAGTCTGTTCAAGTAGGGGAATCTCAGCTGACAATATTAATTTGTCTATTTTCTCATTCCCTCATGCCAGGATGCCTGGCAAACCTGAGTGTGAGTGGATGTGTGTCAAGTGCCCAGGGCCATCTCTTGTTCTCAAGCATGTCCCTGATGGCCATCATAGTGACAGAGATGATATCTTTGTGGACCTTGACCTCTGAGAATGATATCTCTCTACAGGCTTGTACTTCATACCTGCTATCTGAGAATATGTTTACAGGATACTCTTGGCAAGACTCCAGTACCTTGAGGATTGCCAGCAACTTCCGTAATTGGACTGAGCCAGGGTTCTCTCTGACATAGCTGATTTCCTGGATGTTCATGTCCCTTAACAAAAATCCAAACCTCCTCTTGTTGGCATCTGTGAAGGCCATAGCAGCATTTGGTAGAGGCATGGTGCTAGGGTGAGCATGTGGGGGTCTTGATAACCTCCAGATTAGCCAGAGTGGCCAATCTTTTGGGAGTGGGCTTTGAGACACTACTCCTTCTACCTGGTTCCTGATAAAGATGTAGAAAAGGGGAAACGGATTGTCAAGCTCCTCTGGGTATCCTGACATCATGTATTGAAACTGGAAGGAATCTGCCCATAATGTCTGGCTATTGAGCAAGGAGAAAGAAAGAATGATATTATTTGGCTTCTTGCCAAGAATCCTGTTGGCCAGAGTCCTAGCTTTCCTAGCCATCTGAATGATATGTCAAACCTGTATGTGATCTTCCACAAATCAGAATTTGCAAGGTGAATCCACATAAGGGGGTCATTTTGACATAGTGCTCCCAAGACACCTGTCCTTGTCCAGAGCACCAGAGCCAGTACTGGCAATCTGGATTGATATTGAGCCAAGAATGCATCAATTAAGGTTGTCATGACTTTTTTTAACAGTGAAATTACATATGTGGGATCAGAATTCTATCAGCAGGAGGAGTTCCTCTCCAAAAGGAGGCAGAACAAGCTCCTCAATTCATCAAAACAGAAAGGCAGGAACCCTTTCAACCAATTAATGGTGCCTTAAAGTTCCTGTAGCTCTACTAATGTATCATTCATGGGATGTATGGAAAGTCTTAGGGAGCACTCCAGGAACAAATAGGGTGGAAGGGTTTGGATTTTCTCTGGTGCCACCGTTAGATTGAGAGCCTTAATATTCTTAGAAGTCGAGGAAAGATTTTAGTCAGTTTTTTTTTAGAGGGGTGTGCCAGGAGGATATCATCCATACAATGTATCACCAGGATATCCTTTGGTAAGTTTTTAAAGGCACAATTAACATACATTTGGCATATGGTAGGGCTATTTTCATCCCCTGCAGCAGGACACTCCATTGGAAAAAAGCCACCACCTTCTGAAGTTTAGACACCCACAAAGTAAATGCAAAGAGTTCCCTATCCTGAGAGGCTAGTGGAATATTGAAAAAGCAATATTTAATATCATGACAGTAACATTATAGTTAAGGGGAATGGACCCTAGATGTCAGAGCCCAGACTGAAAGAATCCTAGTTTGTTTCATATAGACATTGATTGCTCAAACATCCTGAAGTAATCTATATTTGCCCGATGTTTTTTTCTTTTTTAATTTACATGTTTCTTTTTTATTGGATTTTTTAAAATTTACATTTCAAATGCTTTTCCCTTTCCAGGTTTCCCCTTCACAAACTCCCTATTCCATCACCCCTGCCTCTATGAGGGTGGTCCCCCACCCACCTACCCTTCCCTTCTTCCCACCTTGGCATTTCCCTACACTGGAGCATCAAACACCCTCAGGCCCAAGGGTCTCTCCTTCCACTGATGTCCAACAAGTCCATCCTCTGCAACATATGTGGCCAGCACCATGAGTCCCTCCATGTGTGTTCTTTGGTTGGTGGTCCAGTTCCTGAGAGCTCCAGGGAATCTGGCATGTTGACACTGTTGCTCCTTCCATGGAGCTGCAAAAACCCCTCAGCTCCTTCAGCCCTTTCTCTAACTCCTCCATCAGGTATCCCCCATGCTCAGTCCAATGGTTGGCTGCAAGCATCTGCCTCTGTATTTGTTAGGCTCTGGCAGAGCCTCTCAGGAGATAGTTATATCTGACTTCCATCAGCAAGCACTTCCTGCCATCCACAATAGGTGGCTATATATGGGATGGATCCCCAGGTGGGGCAGTCTCTGGATGGCCTTTCCTTCAGTCTCTGTTCCACACTTTGTCTCCATATTTCCTCCTATGAGTATTTTGTTCACCCTTCTAAGAAACACTGAAGCATCCACATTTTATTCTTCTTTCTTCTTAGGCTTCATATGGTCTGTGAATTGAATCTTGGGTATTCCAAACGTTTGGGCTAATATCCAGTGGTCAGTGAGTACATAACATGTGTGTTCTTTTGTGACTGATTTACCTCACTCAGGATGATAATTAAGGTTCCCATTGCTGTGAAGAAACACCATGACCAAGGCAACTCCCATAAGGGAAAATATTTAATTGGGGCTGGCTTACAGTTTCAGAGGTTAAGTCCATTGTCATCAAGGCAAGAAGCATGGCAGCATCCAGGCAGACATGGTGTTAGAGAAGGAGCTGAGAGTTTTACATCTTTATCGGAAACCAGGTAGAAGGAGTAGTGTCTCAAAGCCCACTCCCAAAATAACAGACCTCCTCCAACAAGGGCATACCTACTAATACTGCCACTTCCTGAGCCAAATATATTCAAACCACTGTAACATGCTAGCATTTAAAATATCAGAACCAACAAAATATCAATAAAATAACATTATACAGTAAAGTCAATCAGACTCCAAAACTATCTGATTTGGCAAATTCCCCATAGTTTTCCATACCTCTAGAATTCTTTATCAACACAAATAGACAAACACTATAAAACTTCCCTATAAAGCTATTCAAAATAATATATAAAGTATAAATGTTGATTACTCAATAAATACAATTTAAGAAGTATAATGCTGTTATGATATAAACTTTACTTCTTATGTTATTAAAACATAATTGATAATGCTATTTCAATTAGCTTCCATGTATATGATTTTCTGGAAGATTATGTTGTATTCTTCCCAAATGACTTGGAAGTGTATGTATATTTCTAGAAAATTTTAATTCTCAACTTTTGTTTGTTTCCATACTCTACAGGAATGTTTTTTCTTGGTCATCTGAAAAGGATCATATATATATTTCTAATCTTTCCATTTCCATTCCCATCACAAACTATCCACTAGTTTCATTTATTTCTTGGTCAAGAATTCTAGTTCTATATTTTGGTTGTTATTGGTGTTAACAGACATAATTATGTCACCATGATCACTTTGCCCTCTTGAAATATTTTAGTTTGTTTTCCAGTCCTTCAAATGTAGTAGTGAAAACAGGAGAGTGTTTGGCTTAGAGAACAGCGATTTGAGTGGGAGAATGATATTATTTTTTCTATTAGTAAAATGGTTGCAAATAAGATTCATTCTGGAAGTAAGTTACATTGATTAGAAGTCAAAGTTAGTAATGAAACTTTTAAGTAGAAAATTAAAATGCCACAAACATGATTTCTTTATATAAAATGTTGCACCATAATAATGTTCTGTCTTTGATTTTCAGGTCTTAAAAATATCTAACCTACACTGCTTCACTAATTATCATAACATATTTGTGTATAGGAGTCATCAGCATAAATTTGTCCTGAGGGTCATATAATATCAAATATCAGAAATATCCAAAGACATTTATATGAACCAGTTATGATATAAAACTACTTTTTTTTTTTTTTTTTTTGTTTTTTGAGACAGGGTTTCTCTGTATAGCCCTGGCTGTCTGGCTGTCTTGGAACTCACTTTGTAGACCAGGCTGGCAAAACTACTTATTTTCATAGCAAAGGTATTGATAATTATAATTATTAGGATAATTATAACTTATAATTATACTAGTGCACAGTATGTGGTCCTCCCTTTCTCCAGGGGTCATTGGCCACGTTCCTATGAAGACAGAAACAGCAGAAGCAGCAAGCAGGGTTTAGAAGGTCATGACTATGATAGAAGGATTTCTGGAGAGACAGATTCAGTGAGACAGCTTTGTTTCACGGGTAGGGTATATAAGGGCTCTTAGGGGTTAAGGGGAAGGGCTGATTGGACATAACACAATACCTAATTATCATATGGTATGAAAGGCTTAGCAGGTCTTATGTGCTGAATAATGAAGTGCTTGCAGGAAGCTCACTGTAGGGTCATCCTCCAGATAAAGTCAGGTACCTGTGCTTAGAAATACTCTCCAAATAAAGTCATTGGAGAAGGAGAAGCCCTGCTGAGAAAGGGAGTCTCCATTTGCCTGAGCTCAGAGAGCTATATAGATGTGTGGTGAACTGTTACTTCACTAACAGGCTTTCCAATAACAATAAACTAATTCTACTACATCCATATGTAAAATTAATACATTAATAATTGTATTTATTAAGTCAAAGATCTAAAAATTGTACAAACAAAATGACTTGTGCCTTACTTTTCTCATTTTCTATGGGTAATCTATATTGGTTTTACAAAGTCCCAATTTTTTTTTTATTGATGACAAAAATAGGAGTGTTGAGGTTCAATTTGACCAAATCTCAATTGTTCCTGAGCAAGAGAGCATAGAGTTCTAAGTTTAGGTTGCGTGATAGGCCACTGTTCCACCCAAACTGGATCATCAGAGATCCAAATGAATGGTATAGGGCTTGGAATAATGAATCCCTGCTGGTGGACAGTGGCCCTTAGGATTGGGGGTGATGCTTCTTTGGAATGGTCTACCAGAAAGGCCTGTTTAATCATAAGTGGTGACATCCTTGTAAAAGGCTTTGTTATCCAAGGTGATAACAGCTCCCATATCTTCCAGAATATTACATCCCAATAGGGTGCATGGCACTTCAGCCATGATGACATGAAGATGCCCCTGACTGCCATTTGAGTCCTTCCTGTAAATGGGGTAAAGGATCATCTTTGTAGCTTTGTCTCCACCAACACCTGTGATTGTGGATCCTGGCTTGAACTTTTAATGATGGAAACTCAAGGCTTCTGTACTGAAGATAATGGTAGCATTTTCTATAGTGTCAACAAGCCCCTTAATGGGTCCTAGCATCTACATAGTCGTCGTAGGAAAGTGTGAGAAGAGGGCAGTGCCCAATACATTTTGGGCTTTTCCCTGCTCCCTCTTACTGGCAGGGCTGAGGGTTGCTCCAGTGGGAGTTTAAAGGAGCTGAGGGGTGCTGAGACAATTGTGAGCTCAGTGGAAGCCCTTCTGACATTTGGGGCATTTAGTCTTAGGCCTGCCCTTAGGGCAGTCCCTTCTAAGATGCCCAGGTTTTCTGCATCCCTAACATGTTCTATCAGGGAGCAAGGTAGCAGGCAAAGACCTTTTATACTTAGATAAAAGCGCAGAAATGGAGGTAGTCAGGGCCACAGTGGGATCAGTAGTCAGGTTGATATAGCACATAGTGAGGACCCATTTGTGGCTGTCATCATTGCAGACAGGGACAACAGCATTATGGGTGGTGTTGAGACCCTCCCATGTAAGTTATTTAATGAGAATATCTTTAGTGGGCCTGTTGCAGGAATTATTTAAAAAGAATGACATGGTTCCCGTGCTATGCCCTGGTTCTCTCTGCCCTGGCAGGCTGGCTGTCCATGCACTGGTGAGTAATGGCCAACCTGTCTTTACCTCAAGGAGACTCTCTGACTCAGAGCTCCAAAATCTCTCCACCCAGCTTGCTAAGTTCCCACTGGCAGGTCGCTACCACACCAGTAGCATGCTTCAAATTCCCCATGACCTTTGTGATGCACATCAGGCAAACTCACACTTTGCCACTGTACCTTTCTCTCTTGCACCCAGATGAGCTACCATATAAAGGAAAATGCAACACAAACTTAGTTCAGAAACAACAGTAACTCAATCACTGGGCGCAACAACTAAAATCTTAATCTTGTGAGCCTTATTAAATCTAAATCCTCTGGTGGTGAATCCTGACAGGTCTGCCATTGAAACTGGGAGACACTAGTAATTACATTTTGTCCTCATGCTATCCCTGTCCAAAAAGGGCCCTAATTCCCTCCTGTTTCCTCTCTTCCCCTATCTAACCTGGAAGTCCTACCTACTTGCCCATCGATTGGCTCCTTTATTTATTAGGGGATGGTTCACAAGAAGTCACCTGAGTATGTGACTCATTCCTCATTCTCATCCCCTCCCAGGGGAGCACCAAAATACAGGAAGTACTGAGCCATCCACAACATGGACCTGGTTCCATTCACTGATCCACAGTCTCTGTCACCCAAGTTAAGAAATCAGTGAAGCTCTCATCTGGCCACTGGATCAAATTGTGAAAAAAGGTAGAGGGATCACAGGAGTACAAGCCTTGAAGGCAAGATCAGAAACTTGTTGAAAATAAGAGGATATTTCAATAGTGGCCTAGGAGACAGGATCTGTATAATTGCCTCGTCCTGTGGCATGTCAAGGGTAATGAGAGACCATATTGTAAATTTAGGTGGGCCAGTGCTTCAGCCTGATCATCATAAGCCAATTTCCAGTTAAGGAAGGTGGCTGGTTCTAGAATGGCCTTAAGCAGGTTATACCAATAAAAATGGGTTTATAGTTGCACAGATCAGTGTTTAAGAACTTGTTCAAAGTATGGGGAGTCTGGGCCAAATTCTTTGGCCACATTCCAGATTAATGCCAATTCTGTAATGGGAGTGGGCACCCAAGGTTGGTGAGCTACATTACGGGGAACATTAGAAGATTGGGAGTAGAGAACTCTGTAGCATAGTGTAGGATAGGTGGGTGGTGGTGGTAGGGGGTGCTGAACAGTCTGTGGTGGGCAAGAGGGCTTAGATTCTGCCCAAGAGCCCTAATTAATCTCTGGTCATGGTTACAGAAGCCTAGGTTGAGGGGAAGCTGGCTCCTCTGGGGTTAGGGGGATTTAGGAGGAGCCGTCTTGCATTCATCATCAGAACCCATCTCTTCATAAGTGGGTAGCTCTGCAATAGACAATGTGTTGATCTTCTGGGCTTGGCAATGACTATGAAAGGCCTATAACACCTCATTCATGGTACCTGCCTTGATACATGACAGAATGCCAAGCAGGATGGGGACAAAGGAAGTGTGTGTGTGTATGTGTGTGTGTGTGTATTTTTCCCTCGTTAATTTCCTGCTCCTGAGTGAGAAAGAGGATCCGCATCCACATGTCGGGGTTCCACATATTTTTAGAAGAGATCCAAGGGGCAATAACTGCTGCCTCTGACCAAAACCTTTCTAGTGGATGGGTTTCTCTGGACTGGAGGAGGGCCTTAAGGGCTCAGATTTGGGGTTCTTTAGCAGTGTAAGGGAAGGCTTTCATGATCACACAGGGATCAGGCAGATGATAAAGTGAAACTAAAGAAAGGTGGAGGTCATGTAAAGAACCATCCCTCCCCCAAGATGATGGTGGTGGGGGACTCCAAAAAACGAAAGGGCCACAAGCCTTGACAAAAGTTTGAGAGACTGGCCACTGCCCTATTGGTTCTTATGAGGTGGTCACATAACTGGTTTGTTGTAGGGAAGTAAATCAGAGTTGACACCTGTCTTAGTCGGGGTTTCTATTCCTGCACAAACATCATGACCAAGAGGCAAGTTGGGGAGGAAAGGGATTATTCAAATTATACTTCCAATTGCTGTTCATCACCAAAGGAGTCAGAACTGGAACTCAAGCAGGTCAGGAAGCAGGAGCTGATGCAGAGGCCATGGAGGGATGTTCCTTACCAGCTTGCTTGCTCCTGGCTTGCTCAGCCTGCTTTCTTGTAGAACCCAAGACTACCAGCCCACAGATGGTACCACTCACAAGGGGATCTCCCCTCTTGATCACTAATTGAGAAAATGCCTTACAGCTGGATCTCATGGAGGCATTTTTCTCAACTGAAACTCCTTTCTCTGTGATAAGTCCAGCTTGTGTCAAGTTGACACAAAACCAGCCAGTACAACACCTGACAGGGTTGTCAGGAGCTCCACCCTTTAGCCAAACTCAGAGAGTTGCCCCAAGCAAGAGGTTGCAGTTGTCCTAGAGTGGAGTACAGTACAGTGGAGTGGAGTGGAGTGAAGCTCCATGAAAAGAAGACATGGAATAGAATGGAAAGAGAAAGGAAGAAGTGTTTAAGAACCCAGTGTAAGTGATTAGTGGGGGACTTCCATGGTTTGCTAGGCCACATTTCAGAGAAGAGAGAACCTGTTGAGAGGCTCTAGGTGGCCAACCTTCATGTGAAGGTGCTGTATGAACCAGTCAGTGGATGATGTACCCAACAGGGAGACAAACATTGAGAAACAGGAGAGCCGATCTCTGATACTTACTCCATGGAGGCAAAGAAGACATAGGGGCCTACTCACAAAAAAAAAGTCAGAGGAGGTATCAGTCTACTCTGCAGAAGGGTGGTCAGTAGGTACAGTCGTGGTAACAGAAAAGAAAAACATGCAGTCAAAGGATGAAGTTAAAAAATACCCAAAGCACCAACAAGAGGACAGGGGCCATAGACCACGTTGGGCACTGGATGTAGTGGTGACCCACTCTGAGGACAGGGAGAGCAGGTACAGAAGCAACTACACAGACTCCAGGAGACTCACTGTGTGGTAGGCAAGTAAGCTCATTTATTGCAGTCAGAGGGTAACGAAAATACCCAATGTTACCTATCCATTGATCCCAGCTTTTGGATGATTGTAATTGTTCTTCATTGGTTCTGTTGCTTCTCACCCATGACTTCACGTGTTTTGAGGCACTTGGTCAGATTTCATGTTTGCTAACTGTGGAAGCTCCACTACGCATGCATACCATCCCTTCTTGAGGTTGGCCATGGCCTAGCTTTACATCTCCTACAAGAGACCAAATCTTTTAAGTTCAGACTCCATTTTAGAAAACTTAAACTCAGGTAAACTAACAAGCCAGTACCTAGCATTGGTTTTGAAGTTATCCCCCAACAAAACCTGAGCCTAGCTCCAGTTTCTTGGCCAACCCCAGCAA
The DNA here is from genome assembly GCA_019843965.1 of Rhynchomys soricoides. Classification (NCBI taxonomy): domain Eukaryota; kingdom Metazoa; phylum Chordata; class Mammalia; order Rodentia; family Muridae; genus Rhynchomys; species Rhynchomys soricoides. The sequence goes on from JADRCH010007427.1 coordinate 362,655, forward strand.
ATCTAGTGTTTCCAAATTACTTGTTAACAAGCCTGCCCCCTACCTAAACACTACCAATGCAGAGGGAAACAGAAATTAAAGTTTGTGCTTTGACTCCCAACACCAGTCAATTATGTTAAAGGCCATAGTAGCTCTCCAATTAAATGATTGCCAGGCTAGAAACACCCCCCATACCCACTTGCAGCTTTCTATAACACCTTACCCTATAGATATTCCTGACTCATCTCCATCAAAGCCATCCTGTAGTGTCAGGGCTGGCAGATGGGGAGCCCACGCTCAAGCTTATAAATAAAGGCCCTGTTGTGATTTGCAAACCTGCTCTTGTCTGTTTTATTTTTTGGGGGGAGGGTTACTAACATGTCCCTGGAACTACACTTGCATAGCATTTCTGCTGTATTCTTATTGTAGAGTTTCATCAAATAGTTCTAGCTACGTATAATAGGGCATTTGAAGATTGTTGATGCAGACTCTTTGCTGTAAGTCAATCAGCATCCAGTGAAAAGGAAATGATAGCAGTATCCAATAAAAAGACTAGTTGTCAAATATTTACTTGAGAATGACTTAAATGCTGTAGACCAAGAAGGAAAAATAGATGACTTGTTTCTGTCAATCTCTAAGAGTTCTATGAATGATCCTTAAAGGTTCCCAGAATTTTCTTTTTTATAATTTCTAAAAATGTTATTACATTTCTTTTTCCTTTTGTGTGGTGCATGTGTGTGCATTTTTTCCCATACAGGTGCATAGGAATCAGAGGATATTTTTCAGAAGTCTGTTCTCTCCTTCCACCATATGGGTCCTTGGAATCTAACTCAGGTTTTTAGGCTTTGCAGAAAGTACCTTTATCCATGAGCCATCTCCTCAGTCCTCCAAGTACTTTTCTATATGTATAAATGAAGAAAATTAGAAAACTATTTTATCTGTTTGTTTCCTTGGAGTTGATTAATATCTTTCTAGACTCTCTTACTCCTTACTCTATTAGGAAATCAAAATCTTGTCAAAATTGCCACATTGGATTAGGGATGGGGAAATCTTCATTAAATCCTTGACAGTAATGTTATTTTCACAAATACTCATGATCTCTGCAAAACAAAATGACAAATATTAGAGTGCCATGCATACCCAATACATGTGCACTTATTTTGCTTTGAGGGATCAGTAACCTGGGAGGATATTTGAAAGCATAAATTTATTTTTTTTTCATTTTTTGACTTTTGGAGTAGGAGTCTCTCTGTATAGTCTTGGTGCTTGCTATGAAGACTGGCCTGGCCTTGAGTTCACAGAGATTCTCCTGCCTTGTCTCCTGAGTTCCGGAGTGCTGGGATCAAAGGTATGTGCTGCCATGCCTGAATGTAATCAATTTTTTTAAAAGTTATTTTGAAACTGACAAAATGTTGGTTGCTATGATATTGATTTTCAATATACTTCTTTCTTATAATTTCAATTGATTTTTATGGCATATTTACATGGGTAAATGAAAGACAGACCTTCAGTAACTGAGATACAATGTTGGTGGGCAAGCAAATAATTGATAAATATTGATGTGTGTTAAAAGTTCTATAATATTTTTAGTACCGAGACCAGTAATCTGTTCATGAAAGCATGCTATTGCTTACAAGCCATTTATAAGCTAACAATAAGTTATTTATAAGCTAGCCTTATATATAATAAAGGAAATTGTAGCAGGCCTTTGATATAATAGAATGAATATACAAGGTCTTAATGGGAGGGCCCAGGCAATGTAACATTTTTGAAAACAAGATACTGCTTTTTTAAATAACTTAAACTTTAAAATGTCATGAAGAGGCCAGATGATAACAACTGAAATAGAGACTAAAAAGGGTCTCATTCAATAGTGTTGATGGAGAAATAAAAACAAATAAACATAGAAATGCCTGATTAAAATAAAAATCAAGTCACTATTGTAGGTTTCCCCTCTCTCCTCCTAAGTCTCCTCCAGCTTTTACCCTAGATTGGTTCTGGGTGCAACCAATCGCTTCTTACATTAGACAAACATTCAAACAAAGAAAGAAAAAGATGAAAAAATGGATTTATCTGTGGTTATGGCCCCAAACCTTGACCAATCTTTCCCCCTCTGCCACTTGAAAATGTACAATTTACAGTACATTAGACACTGTAGAACAAAAGTCAGGATGTAGGGCAAAAGTCAGGATGTAGGTATGTGTAAATTTAGCTGTGGGTTCCAGTCAATTGATTTGGGAAACTACTCCAGGTGGAAAAACTGGCATTTTAAAGTTTTTGTATTCTTTTGGTGCCCTAGGCCATAGCTTCTGTAGGAACAATTTCTGCTTCTCATGTGGTTTTTCCTGAGGGCTTGAAACTAAAAATAAAAATAAAAATAATCCTGATTTCAAGGGAATTTAGTTATGTCTCTCTATGGAGCCTTGACCTTGGGTGAATTAAGCAAGAGCTTAATATTGAGAAGGTCAGTTTCAGTTTTCTTAGAAACAAAGTACTCTTTAACAAACAGGAGAAATTTATCTAAATATTTTCTTCATTTCCTTCGAAGTCTGCTTACTTCAAAGGAATAAGTAAAGCTTCATCCTGTTCTTGTTGGATGGTTAAAGGTCTTTATTTCTGATTTACACATTATTAAGAGGATATTTCCATATTCATTTGTCGATACAGATTTTTTCAAATATTTATTATTTATATTATTTTGGACCACCCAGTCATAAAATATAATTTGTTCCTTTTTTATATTTATGAAGATATCCAAAGACATTAAGAGAATCACAAAGAGTGTAGGAATGCTGGTTCAAGTCTACATTCCTAGCTGTTGAGGAACAGATGAAGAAAAACCATGAGTTCAAGGCAGCTTGGTATGCATAAAAGGGAGAGAACCTGCCGGGCAGTGGTGGTGCACACCTTTAATCCCAGCACTTGGGAGGTAGAGGCAGGCAGATTTCTGAGTTTGAGGCCAGCTTGGTCTACAAAGTGAGTTCCAGGACAGCCAGGGCTACACAGAGAAACCCTGTCTTGAGAAACCACAAAAAAAAAAAAAAAAAAAAAGGAGAGAACCTATTTATTTTTTTAAAAAGGAAAAACCAGAATTCTAGAAAGAGAAATAGCTCAAGGTTCTATCCTTTATTAATAAATGTGTACAATATAATTCCTTATAGACATAATACTGAACTCATTAACATTTTAAAGAAATTTATTTTTATAATTTTTATATGTATATGTATAAGTGAATGTCATGTATGTACAGTATCTCACTGAGGCCAGAGACATTGAATTCCTTGAATTCCTTGGAGTCTACGAAACATATAGGTATGAGCTGCTTGACATAGGTTCTGGGAACTGATTTGGGGTTCTTCACAAGATCTGCACACACTCTTAGCCACAAAGTTACCTTTTTGGCATATTTTTATTTTTCATTTTTAGAGCTATTATATCATTGGCTGTGTATATGGCTCAGCAGTTAAGAGAACTTACTGGTCATACAGAGGACTGGAATTCAATTCGCAGCACCCACATAATGGTTTACAACTACTATAACTCCAATTTCAGAGGGGATCTCCTCACACCCCACTAAGAAATACCTGATTGCAAAAGACAGACTTCCACAGCCTTCTGCACTTACATGGTACAAACACCGATGCATACTCAGGCACAACATGCATATTCATAAAATTAAATTCATTTTTATTATTTATTTATGTGTATGTATATGTGTGTGCTTATGGTGCATGTGCCCACAGAGGTCACAGTGGAGTTTGCATCTCCTGAAGTTTGAATTAGTGACAGGCAGTTTATAAGTGCCTGATATAGGTGCTGGAAACTGAGTCTAAGTCCTCTGGAAAAGCAGTCTTAACTGCTAAGCCATCTCTCTAGACCTCAGAAATATTTTGTATATCTAATTTGAGAATAATAAAAACTCTCATATTGATATAAACAAACCCCATATAAAGCAAATCACACAAACAACTTCTTGAATTGAATTCAACACTGTGTACTGACAGCCACATGAGGATAAAAGTGAATGACTCATAATACTGACAAATGCATACTCATATGTCTTCTCATCCATTTTTTTTTACCTTTTCATTTTTAAAAGATAATACCATACACATTTCCTACTATTAGAATCTGTGGCATACATGAAGTGATAGACATAGTGAAGGAAGGTACCAGCCACAGATCTAACCCACTCCATTTTGTCCTTCACTAATTCTATTTTTGTCTTTTCAATTTCTTCCTTCTGGGCCACTCTCTTCTGCAATTACCTTGGATTCCAGAATTACCTGAGTGAATGATAAACATTTTTATGACAATGAACTGAAACTACCCTGCGAGCAATAGCAAACCTTTGAGGACGAATCATCCCCCAAGTGAATGCAATTACTCATAACACAGGGCTGCAACACAGAGCACTGGGAATCTTCTCATGGGAGCATGATGAGATTCCTCTGTTCAAGTGATCATAGAGACAACATTCTTGAGAGAGTACTTTGTGGAACAAGAATTGAGATATTGATCAATTAGACCACTAGCTTCATCAAGATTTCTTGCTCTCCCAGCTATGAATAGCCCTGGCTTTTCCTTAATTTTTTTTTCTTTTCTATAAAATCTGAGTTCCTATAAACACCTTCAGGGTAGGTTTGTCATTGAACCTCTTTATTTGTTCTTCCCATCTTTGCCATGTTTTTTCATCATCTTTCTTTGTCCCTCACAGCTAGCTCTAACTGACGTGCAGGGGTAGGTGGTCTAACCTAGTGTGTTTGGACTCATAGAGATGATGCTTTCCCCCCGAAAACTCTGGTTATAGCAGACAGAAGTTGACACACTAAGGACAAAACTGAAGAAAAAAAAAAGAGTACAAGTTCATTAGCTTTTCAAATGTTTATAATATGCTTTGGTCATATCAACTTGTTTTTTCAACAGTTGGATGATGTGACTATGCACCCATTCAACATGTTTATGTGGCAATGGAGAAAAAAAGACAGTCACAGATTACCAAAAGCTCTGCCCTCCTCCCCACACCCCATTGCACTGACAACCTTGATGTGTACTCTTAGCTTCCTAGGTTGCTTTTTTTTTTTTTTTTTTGATAATGGGTCACATTACCAATTTCTTTGTTTCAAAACAATTTCAGTGCATCTCCAATAGCTTCTGTAGTTATCAGTGCTCCCTTCTGGAAATTACAATACCATAGTGCTATACTGCCTCCTCTTGAGTGCCTACGTTAGTATAAAAATTACTCATTGAGTTCTCGCCCAAGGTCAGCTTCAAAGACCACATAAAGCTGGTGTAGCCTCCCAATGACAATCCCTTGGTTCTCATTGCCATCTAATAAGTACCAGTTTCAAATTCAAGCCCATGTCTGTTTCTGGCCAGAAGATTTGCAGACTATTATGCAAGGTTTGCTGGCTTCCATCTTTCATAAACTGCCATGTTTTAACCATTATTCTCCAAGATGTAAGATAATGGGCACTGCCGGCGAGAAGCAATTATGTATAGAACCCAGGCTATGAGCAACTTTGGCAATGGGAAGTTCTGTTGTAAGACAGAGCATCATTCTAAGGCCTGCATGGATTTCTAAAAGGTGATCCAGACATCAAAATCAAAAGTGCTTTCCTCATAATTAGTCTGATGTTAATGACAAGCCAGGAGAGATAGTTTAGGCTTTATGTTGTTTGGGTGCTATGTTACCTGGGTGGGACCCAGTGGACTGTGAAGGAGGCTTTCATACCACTTGAATAGTATGAATTCCCATGTCCATTGGCATACACAGTGTCACAAAATAGATGGGCCTAGCAACCTAGTGGAACCTCAGAGTGGATCAGGAACAGGATGGTGGCTGCTTCCCCATTTTTACAAAAGTCCCCTCTGGTGCTGGCAGCCTGGAACCTCTACATAGTGCCAGTGGGATGGTTGACTATTCTAGAGCTCATGTCAATCCCCCATTGATCCAAAGGCTGTATAAAAAATTCAAAACAACAATAAAACCCCCAAACCAAAACCAACCAACCAAACAAACAGAAAAAATTAGATCTGAACCTCCATCCTGATCTCTGGAGTCTGGTTCCCAAGTGTGTGACTCTGTCTCCCTCATCCTCTCCTGGATCCCAGTGCCTACATCTGGGCCACCAACAGACATCCTTGAGAATACCCCTGCAACCTGTTGGGGTGAATGAAACTCTCTGAAAATGGGCAAATACTCCCTCTCACAGACAGAGCAGTTAGCTCAATATTCTGAGGGGAGTCCTGGAGAGTAGGCAGAGGAAGGTTTCTACTAAACAGCTTAATACGCTTTATGATAAGGCCAGAGTCCTTTGCCTCTGGCTCCTAGTAGGGCAGGTCTGGGATGAACACACTTGGGAGTAGATAATCCACCAGACTCTGAAGAAAGAGTTTGAGGACAAGCTACTGCATTATTTTTTCCCTGGTCACTGCCACTGTACTTGGCTGCCTCAGAGGCTGGGCACTGCAGTCACTCAAGGACCTCCTAAGCAAGCCCAAGGGCCCCCAAATCCATGAGAATTCAATAGCATGTTCTGAAACACCCCCTGGGCTGGATCCTTTCTAGATAAAGGAGATGTTAAGTCTGAGGAGGACAAGATCCCTCTAGAACCCTCCTGAGAGGTGAGATGCTCCTCTCACAAAGTGAAACCAACAAGGATTTACCCTGCACTGGAGAAAGTGTCTTGGCTTACAGCTCTGATGAAGAGATGAAAGATTCTGCTCTGTCACATCCCTGGATCTATTGACCAAAAAAACCCAAAAACAAACAAACAAACAAACAAACAAAAAAAAAACCCCAGAGGTCCAAACCACCTAAGGCACTGGTGCCCGTTTACCTGTCTCATTTCTTGTAGTAGTGGCTTGGCCAAACTTGGCTTGTCAATCTGACCCTGTCCCCGAGGCTTATCTATGCTCTCTTGTATAAGAAAATGCTGAATCCTGGGACTGTTAAGGATGACAGTAATCTAGGGGTCATGGGAAAAATGTACAAGACCAATGGCTGCTACCCTAGGGGTACCATCCATATTTTCAGGTCTTTAGTCGTGGATAATCAGACAGAACAGAAAAATTGTAAGGCTCTTTCTCAGGAAAAATATGCACAAACAGATTCAGGTAATTTTTTTTCTGGAACCAATACATCGAATATGTGAATATTTTGCCTTTTACTGTTCATAATGCCTCCCAATGCTTCATTTGTGCCTCCAATACTTGCCCACTGTTGGTAGCCTTGCCAGTTAATGCTTCAGTAACTCACCACTTAGCTGCAAATGGTATATCCATTCATAGTTACATAACAGCCCTCCTGTTTGATTAGGCTGGAGTACCCCTTGTCTGTTTAAAACGGGCTAAGTAGGTGGATAGACCTTGTCTCACTAACATCACAGTGACAATATTAACCAGTAAACCTCCTCCCTTCTTCCTCTGGTGTGGGGGACTCATGTCTGTCTGCATCAATGCTTCTTCCTCTCCCTGTGTCCTGTTCTTGTTCTGCAGTCTTCCTATATGAGCTGAAGAGATGGCATTTTTGCTCTAAAATCACACCAAAAGAGGTTTCTGTTCCTTTGCTGGTGGGGATCAAACTTATCTTCTCCATGGGGTCTGCAGGAGCCTCTGAAGTGGCCCTCATTCAGACTCATCACCTGGCTGGAGACTTCAGGGACAAACTCAACCAGGCCATGACATCAAAAATGGAAATATTAGAGGCCCTCCAGAGCCAGATGAACTTTCTAGCTGGAATGGTATTGCAAAATAGGAAAACCCTAGATCTGATAATTGCAGAACATGGTGAACTTGTGTTGTTGTAGGGGATGTTGCTTTTATGTTAATGAGTCAAATGTTGAATCAAATGTAAATTCTCCCACACAAAATTGCTTACATGGTAGGAACAATCTGAGCCAATGTCCTGCTTCCAAAACCCTCTCTTTACCTGGTTGTTACCTGTGTTGATCCCTGTGCTTGCTCTGTGCAGCATCATGATGTTTGCCCCCTGCCTACTCCAGTTCTTACAGTGACAAGTTTCTACCATAGTGGCCCTAAGGTTGACCAAAGATACCTATGGTAGTTCCTATCTTAAAAGATGAGAAAGGGAGAGATGAGGATGCTGTGGCTCCTGGGTGGGGCTTTGTGGACAATGAGGAATGCTTTCACACTGTTTGAATAGTATAAGCACCCATGTCCACTACAATACCCATTGACACAAGATAGAGGAACCTACCAAACTAGTGGAACCCCAGTATGTGCAAAGAACAGGGCGTTGACTGCTTCCCCATCCTTACAAAAGTCCCGTCAGGTGCTGTCAGCCTGGCACCTCCACATACTGCTAGCGGGATGTTTGGCTATTTCAAAGCTCATGTTGATTCCCCACTGGTCCAAAGACTGTATAAAAAGGCTTGATGTTGTGTAATAAGATCTTAACATTGATGCTAGCCTCTGGAGTCTGTTTCCTAGGTTTGTGACTTTGCCTCTTTCACCTCCTCCTGGATCCCAGTTCCCACATAATGGTCCTAACATCACTAGTAAAATTCAGGTAGCAAAATCCAGGAAGGTAGAGTCTTACCTCTTTCTTTGTCTCCAAAGTATTCTGGAGACAGTGACTCCAGATTTCACAGTTCCTAAGCAGCCATTGGAGTGGGGAGCACACAGAGACTCACTCTGATACCTATCAGTTCTTAGGAATCCAGAGTCTATCTACTCTTCTGCAATACCTTCATCTCAGAGGTCTATGAAGATACCTCCTATTGGGATAGCAGTATTAGCAGTAATGAAAGCCAGTTGCTTTCTTTTTATAGCCTGTCTCCTCTAGTAGAGGTCAAAATAGGTTCTTTGGCAGCCTTAGTTACATAGCTTAAATGTGAGCAAGAGCTTGTGGGCTCTTAGGCCTTATATGCATACCTGGAGATTAATAGTTTTAAGGTTTTCTATATATTTTTCAATATGATTGTTCCTCAGAAAATTGGGAAATAATCTACCTCAACCCAGCTATACTATTCTTGAGCATATACCCAAAATATGCTCAATTTTACATTCCTGGTTAAGTTTGATGACAAACTGTCATTGGGCCAAAGCCTGACCATCACCATTGCCAGAATGACTCCTCACTGGTCTCTCCTCTTAAATGCCTACAGGATAACTTTTTTGGTGCCATCTTCCCTAAGACTAGCTATCCTGCTGCCTGATGCAGACCAAGGTGTGCCTCTACATGACTACTCACACATTTTGGCTCAAATCCATGGGACCAGACCAGATCTTCAGAATACCCCTTTGATGGATGCAGAGGTAACATGGTTTACCAATGACAACAGCATCATTCAGAACTGACAGAGGTGTGCTGGGGTAGTAGAGGTCTCAGACTCTGAGATCATATGGGCAAAGCCACTCCTGGCAGGAATGTCAGCCCAGAAAGCTGAACTGGTAGCTCTGACCAAGGTATTAGATCTGAGCAAGGTCAAGAAACACAGATAGCTAGTGTGCCTTTGCTACCACTCATGCCCATGGGATTATTTATAGGGAGAGAGGCCTTCTGACAGGAAAAGAAAAGACTATCAAAAATAAAAAAGAAATCTTCTCCTTATTAAGAGCTCTATGGGGGTCTAAAATGCTGGCCATCATTCACTACTTAAGACACTAGAAAAGAAAGGACCTAGTTTCAGAGGGCAACAATAGGGCAGATCAAGCAGCCTGTCAAGTTGCCCTAGAAATCAGGTTTCTCTTGCCTCTGACTTCTCTGATTCTGGAGGATCCTATACTCCCAGATCACCCTAAGTATTCAAAAGATGACATAATCTAGACTAGAAATTTGCCTATGTACCAATGTTATAACAGATGGTAGAGAACAGCAGATTACAAACTCTTTATGCCAGAAGAAATGGGATTATGCATACTTCAGAAGATCCACTTCTGCTCCTATACTGATGTCTAGAGAATGCAGAATTTGATATTAGAATTAGAGATGCCAACTCAAAGATTGTCAAGAAATGTAAAGCATGAGAACCCCGGTAATACGTTCAGAGGCACAAAGCCTAGAGTCTACGGAGAGACAGACATCACAGAGGTAAAACTGAAAAATTTAGACATAAATATTTACTGACGTTTGTAGATATTTTTTCAGGTTGGACTGAGGCTTTCCCCACTAAACATAAAAATACATCCATGGTGACAAAGAAGCTCTTAAAGGGCATATTGTCAAGGTAGGGACTTCCTCAGATGATAGGGTCAAACAATGGACCAGCTATTGTGTCCCAGGCAAGTCAGAGACTAGCCAATATTCTGGAGATTGATTGAAGACTTTATTGTACTTATAGACCCCAGAGTTCAGGACAGGTAGAGAGAATAAACAAAACCCTAAAAGAGACCTTAACTAAACAGACCTAAGAGACTGGCATTGATTGAATTAACTTTCCTTCCCTTCACTCTCTACCAGATGTATGAAACTCCCCTTACCATATGAGACTCAACCCTTTTGAAATCATGTTTGGGATACCCCCACCCACCCCCACACACACATTGTTCCTAATATTGTTGCTGAGTTCGAGGATCACCAATTGCTAAATGATCTCAAAGGCGTCCAATGGGCGCATAAACATGTTTGGCCTAAATTTTGTATTCTCTATAAAACAGATCCCCATCCAGCCAGAGGTAATTAGAGCCTCATTAAAATAAAAGTCCCTCCCATTGGCCTGGAGGTTGACAGGATTACATCATGGAATCCCAGACCCATTAGCAGTTGAAGATGACCCAGAGCAGTGGGAGAAAACTCAGTCTCAGGGCTCCCTCCTGTCTCCCATTGATGGGGCCTCTACTCAAGCCCCAGGGACACCCTGAATACTGGTGATCCCCTCTAAAATATAATAATAACTTCAGGAAGCTCCATGATTGGGCCTTCTAGTCACCAGAGAAAGGGAGAAATGAGAGACCAAATCTTTTGCGTTCAGAATCCATCTTAGAGAACCTGATCTAAGGCTAAACTCAAGTTAACTAACAAGTTGGTACATAGCACCAGTTTCCAGGCTATGCTCCAACAAGACCTAGTACTAGTCTCCCCAAAAATCTGCACCCCCAGGTAACAAGCCTGCCCCTGCCTAACAACCACCAATCAGGAGGAAAGCAGAAGTTAAGTTTATGGTTTGCCTCCCAACACTAGTCAATTATGTTAAAGGCCAGAATGTCCCCCCAATCAGATGTGTACCAGGCTAGATACCCACTTCTTGCCTCTATAAATGCTTGCTTGAACCTAGGCTCAGGGCTAAACTTCCTGCTTTGTCAGGGCTGGCAGGGAGCCCAAGCTCAAGCTTGAATAAAGAGACCCTAATGTGATTTCATAGGATTCGGCTTCTTGGTAGTTTTTTGGGGTTCACAAATGTTTCCTGGCATAATAATAGCCAGAAACTGGAAACAACCTAGATGTACCTCAACCAAAGAATGGATAAAGAAGATATGGTACATGTATTAGTCAGGGTTCTCTATAGTCACAGAACTTATAGGTAGTCTCTATATAGTAAGGGAATTTGTCAATGACTTACAGTCTGTAGTCAAACTCCCCAACAATGGTCAGCAGTAGCTGTGAATGAAAACCCGGGGATCTAGCAGTCCCTTAGTCCTACAAAGCTCTCAGGTGAAGAAGATTGAATCTTCCTCCTTCCAATGTCCTTATGCAGATCTCCAGCAGCAGGTGTGGCCATGATCAGAGGTGTACATATCACCACACCTGAAACTTGTGTCTTCCAGACTCACGATCTAGATCACAGGTGAGCCTTCTAATTCTGGATTGTAGTTCACTCCAGATATAGTCAAGTTGACAATCAGAAATAGCCACTACAGTACATTTACACAACGAATATTACTTGGCTATTAAAAAAATGACATAAAAATTTGCAGGCAAATAGACGGAACCCATCATTCTGAGACAGGCTACCCAAACCCAGAAAGGCAAACATGATATGTACTCACTTATATGTAGATATCAGTTATTAACTAAAGGATAATCATGCTACAATCCATAAATCCAGAGAGGTCAAGGAATAAGGAAGGCTCTAGCGGCAACCCATGGATGTCCTTGGAAAGGGGATATGAAATAGATTTTGCAGATGGACTTGAGGCATGTAGTCATCGGAACAGGACAGATTAGGTCGGGAAGGGATGGAGGGGTAGAATACAGGGAGAGATGACTGGAATTGGGTGGTGTTTGGGAAGGACAAATTGGAAACTTAGTTCAGTGGAGACTTCCTGGAACCTATTATGGTGACTCTAGAAAGGTCTTAATAAAGGAAGATATGGAGACTGAGCTGGCTATCTTCTGTAAGGTATCCAGTGGTGGGACAGGGATGCCAAGCCAGCCACAAAGCCTTCAACCCGCAACCTGTCCTGCCTGCAAAATGTCCAAGGGCACTTAGTAGTGGCTCAGAGCTTGTGGTATTGGGCAACCAGTGACTTGGATAACAGCTACAAGAGGGAGCCTATCCTTGACACTGCCTTGATGGCCAAGGAACCTCAAGCTTGACAGTCCCAGAGACTTAGGGTAGAATCAAATACCATCAACCTCCTGCCAAAATAAATAAATAAATGAATGAATGAAAAGATTTTTTTTATTATACGCTGGTATACTCAGATTGGTGCCCAGCCCAATCATTATTAGAGAAGTTTCCTCCAGCTGCTACTATGAGTTGTAGCAGAACCTTGCAGATGAGGGAAAAGGTAGGATTGTAAGAGCCAGAGGGGTTGAGAACAGTAGAAGAACATGACCCATTGAATTAACTAAGCAGGGCTTATAGGGTCATGGTTTCTGCAAAACAAAGCCACAAGTTTTATACTATAAGCTATAGGCAGTACATGTGCACTTCTTTTGCTTTGAAGGGTCAGGAACCTGGAAGGTTATGTGGTAGCATAAATTCATTATCTTTAGCCTACCATATTTTTTCTTTTCTTTTTCTTTCTTTCTTTTTTATTTTTTTTTTTTTTTTGAGTCAGAGTCTCTCTATGTAGTCCTAGAGCTTGCTATGAAGTGAAGCCCAGCCTGACCTTGAATTCACAGAGATTCTTCTTCCCCTGTCTCTTGAGTACTAAGATCAAAGATGTTTGCTACCAGGTACTTGCAGCAGTTGCTGATTAGTGAACATCACCCCACCCCACATCTCCACTTGACTCCCAGAAAGCCAACACACATCTCACAGGTGAGATAGTCCCTTGCCCCAATCCCTGCCCCCCACCTGTTAGGGCTCCAGGGTTTGCACTACCTGCAGCAGTATAGGATCAGTACACTGTGCCTCACCCCACAGCTCTGCTTGCTGGCTTTTATATGACACACACAGGTGAGACACCCCCTACAATCTCCCCCAATACCCCTGCCTGCTGGGACCCCTGAAAGCCTAACAGCTCTAGGCTCTGCTCCACTCTGTTTGATCTCCATTGTTCTTCCACCTCCACTTTCAGCAGTGCAAGATCAGTACACCATACCATAAATCCAACTGTGTCACATGAAGCTGAATCTAACCTCCCACATACAGTTCTGAATGCCTTTCTGGAGGCTTGCTCCAACTCAGGACACCCAGACCAGCCAACACCAGAGACAACCAGATGGCAAAAGGCAATTACAAAAACATAATCAATAGAATCCAATACAATATGGGAACTTCTTTTTAGGTGCTGCTCGGCCATTCGAGTTTCCTCAGTTGAGAATTCTCTGTTTAGCTCTCTTCCCCATTTTTTGATAGGGTTATTTGGATTTCTGGTGTCTAGCTTCTTGAGTTCTTTGTATACATTGGATATTAGCCCTCTATCAGATGTAGGATTGGTAAAGAACTTTTCCCAATCTGTAGGTTGCCATTTTGTCCTATTTACAGTGTCCTTTGCCTTACAGAAGCTTTGTAATTTAAAGAGGTCCCATCTGTCGATTCTTGATCTTAGAGCACAAGCCATTGGTGTTCTGTTCAAGAACTTTTCCCTTGTGTCCATGTGTTCCAGATTTTCCCCACTTTCTCTTCTATTAGATTCAGTGTATCTGGTTTTATGTGGAGGTCCTTGATCCACTTGGCCTTGAGCTTTGTATAGGGAGATAAGAATGGATCAATTCGCATTCTTCTACATGCAGGCTGCCAGTTGAACCAGCACCATTTGTTGAAGATGCTGTCTTATTTCCACTGTATGGTTTTAGCTCCTTTGTCAAAGATCAAGTGACCATAAATGTGTGGGTTCATTTCTGGGTCTTTGATTCTATTCCATTGATCTACCTGCCAGTCATTGTACCAATACCATGCAGTTTTTATCACTACTGCTTTGTAGTACAGCTTGAAGTCAGGGAGGCTGATTCCCCCAGAAGTCCTTTTAGTGTTGAGAATAGTTTTTGATATCCTGGGTTTTTTGTTATTCCATATGAATTTGAGAATTGCTCTTTCTAAGTCTATGAAGAATTGAGTTGGGATTTTGATGGGGATTGCACTGAATCTGTAGATTGCTTTCAGCAGGATATCCATTTCAACTATATTAATCCTGCCAATCCATGAGCATGGGAGATCTTTCCATCTTCTGAGGTCTTCTTCGATTTCTTTCTTCAGAGACTTGAAGTTCTTGTCATACAGATCTTTCACTTGTTTAGTTAGAGTCACACCAAGATACTTTATATTGTTTGTGACAATTGTGAAGGGTGTCATTTCCCTAATTTCTTTCTCAGCCTGTTTATCCTTCGAGTACAGGAAGGCTACTGATTTGCTTGAGTTAATTTTGTATCCAGCCACTTTGCTGAAAGTGTTTATCAGCTGTAGCAGATCTCTGGTGGAATTTTTCACATCACTTAAGTATACCATCATATCATCTGCAAATAGTGATATTTTGATTTCTTCCTTTCCAATTTGTATCCCTAAAGAAATGTTCAACATCCTGAGTCATCATGGAAATGCAAATCAAGACAATCCTGAGATTCCACCTCACACCAGTTAGAATGGCTAAGATCAAAATCTCAGGTGACAGCAGATGTTGGCAAGGATGTGGAGAAAGAGGAACACTCATCCATTGCAAGCTCATACAACCTCTCTGGAAATCAGTTTGGTGGACCCTCAGAAAAATGAACATAATACTACCTGAGAACCCAACTATTCCACTCCTGGGCATATACCCAGAAGATGCTCCAATGTGTAATAAAGACACATGTTCCACTATGTTCATAGCAGCCATATTTATAACAGCAAGAAACTGGAAACAACCCAGATGTCCCTCAACAGAGGAATGGATATAGAAAATGTGGTACATTTACACAATGGAATACTACTTAGCTATTAAAAACAATGATTTCTGAAATTTGCTGACAAATGGATGGAACTTGAAAATATCATCCTGAGTGAGATAACGCAGTCACAAAAACAATGAACATGGTATGTACTCACTGTTAACTGGTTATTAGCCCAAAAGTTTGAAATACCTAAGTGTCACTTTGCAGCAACAGTAGGGCTGAGTGCGAGGTCCCAGATGGAGGACTTGGAGAAGGGACTGAAGGACCTGAAGGAGTTGCATCCCCAGGGAGGCAGCAACAGTGGCAACTGGCCTGACCCCTGGATACTCCTGGAGACTGATCCACCAACCAAAGAATACACATGGAGAGACCCATGGTGCTGGCCACATATGCGGCAGAGGAGGGTCTTGTTATCCATCAGGGGGAGGAGAGGTCCTTGGGCCTGAGGGTGTTAGATCCCCCAGTATAAGAGAATGCCAAGGAGGGAAGATGAGAGTCAGTGGGTGGGTGGGAGAATACCCCCATAGTGCCAGGGGAAGGGGAGGGAATGGGGAGGTTCCAAAGGGGAGATCTGGAAAGGTGGAAACATTTGAAATGTAAATAAAATGTGGAAAAAAAAACCAATATTGCAACATCAGAATACAGTTCACCTACTACAGCAAGTTCTGGATATCCTAACACACCTGAAGAGCAAGACTGTGTCTTAAATCCCATCTGAGTCCTTTAAAGAGGTTATAAATAATTCCTTTAAAGAAATACAGAAAAACACAATCAAATAGGTAGAAATGCTTCCCTTAAAGAAATACAAGAAAATACAATCAAACAGGAGAAAGATGTGAATAAAAGGTCCAAGAGCTAAAATTGGAAATAGAAGCAATAAAAAAAACACAAATGGAGGCAACCCTGGAAATGAAAATTGTGGAAAGAGAACAAGAAATACAGACATATATGACCAATAGAATATGATAGATGAAAGAGAGAATGTCAGGTGTTGAAGATAGCATAGAAGAAATAAATACATCTATCAAAGAAAATGCCAATGTAAAAAAGTTCCTAACACAACACATACAGGTAATTTGGGACACTATGAAAAGATCAAGAATAATAGGAATAATAATAAGAAGAAGAATAGGAATAGAAAAGGGTGCAGATTCCCAGTTCAAAAGGACAGAAAACATCTTCAACAAAACTGTAGAAGAAAACTGCCTTAACCTAAAGAAAGAGATGTCCATAAACATAAGAAGTCTACAGAAGACTCCTGCCCCATAATAATCAAAACACTAAATGTACACAACAAAGAAAGAATGTTAAAAGGTGCAAGAAAAAAAGGACAAGTAACATATAAAGGCAAATCTATCACAATTACACTTGACTTCACAACGGAAACTCTAAAAACAAGAAGATCTTGGACAGATGTATTGTGGACCTGAAAAGACCCCAGATACCAGCTCAGGCTACTATACCCAACAAAAATTTCAGTAACCATTGATGGAGAAATGAAGATATTCTTTAAAAAATCCAATATCTTTCTATTAATTCAGTGATACAGTGGATAGAAGAAGGAAAACTCCAACACATGGAGGTAACTACACTAAAAACAACAAAATAAATAAATAAATAAATAAATAAATAAATAAATATCTTGCATCAAAACAAAAAGAAGAAAATCACACATACAGTAATACCTCCAACCCCAAAATAGCCAGAATAAACATTCATTGATCATTAATATCTCTCAACATCAATGGACTCAATTCACCAATAAAAGACATAGGCTAACAGGCTGGATATGGAAAAAAGATCCATCATTCTGCTACATACAAGAAAGAGACCTCAGCAACAAAGATAGGCACTACCTCAGAGTAAAAAGCTAGAAAAAGATTTTCCATGTAAACAAACTGTAATTGTTTATATATGCTTGGTCTAGGGAGTATCACTATTAGGAGGTGTGGCCTTGTTGGAGTAGGTGTCACTGTGAGAATGGGCTTTAAGACCCTCATCCTAGTTGCCTGTGAGTCAGTGTTCTAGTGGCCTTCAGATAAAAATGTAGAATTCTCAGTTCCTTATGCAACATGCCTTCCTAGACACAGTCACACTCCTGCCTTGATGATAATGGACTGAACCTCTGAACAAGTAAGCCAGCCCCAATGAAAGATTATCCTTATAGGATTGGTAATGGTATCTCTTCACAGCAATAGATCACTATGACACTGACCCATGAAACAAGCTAGAGTAGACATTCTAATATCTAATAAAATAGACATTTAACCAAAAGTCATCAAAAAAGTAAGGAAAAACACTTCATACTAATCAAAGGAAAAACTCTACCAAGAAGAACTCTCAATTCTGAATATCTATGCTCCAAATGCAAGTACACCCACATTCATAATAGAAACTTTACTAAAGCTCAAAGCACACAGTGCACCTCACAAAATAAAAGTGGGAGACTTCAATACCACAGTCTCATCAATGGACAGATCATGGAAACACAAAATAAACAGAAACACAGTGAAACTAACAGATGTTATGGACCAAATGGATTTAACAAATATCTATAGAACATTTCATCCTACATCAAAAGAATATACCTTCTTCTCAGCACCTCATGGCATCTTCTCCAAAATTGATCATATAATCGGTCACAAAACAAACCTCAACAGATATAAGAAGATTGAAATAATCCCATGCCTCCTATCAGATCACTATGGATTAAGGCTGGTCTTCAATGGCAACAACAACAACAACAGAAAACCCACATACACGTGGAAGCTGACCAACACTCTACTCAATGATAACTTGGTCAAGGAAGAAATAAAGAAAGAAATTAAAGACTTTCTAGAATTTAATGAAAATGAAAGTACAACATACCCAAACTTATGGGACACAATGAAAGTAGTGGTAAAAAGGAAAACTCACAGCTCTGAGTGCCTCCATAAAGAAACTGGAGAAAGCATACACTAGCAGCTTAACAGCACACCTGAAAGCTCTAGAACAAAAAGAAACTAATACACCCAAGAGGAGTATTAGGCAGGAAATAATTGAAATCGGGGCTGAAATCAACCAAGTAGAAACAAAAAGAACAATACAAAGGATCAATAAAACCAGGAGCTAATTCTTTGAGAAAATCAACAAGATAGATAAATCCTTAGCCAGACTAATCAGAGGTCGACCAGACAGTATCCAAATAAACAGTCAAACTAAACAGAGGGCTCCCAGACAGTATTCAAATTAACAAAATGAGAAATGAAAAGGGAGATATAACAACAGAAACCAAGGAAATTTAAAAAAAAAAATCATATCCTACCACAAAAGCCTATACTCAATAAAACTGGAAAATCTGAATGAAATGGATACCAAATACCACATTTAAGTCAGGATCAGATAAACCATCTAAATACTCCCATAACCTCAAAAGAAATAGAAGCAGCCATTAAAAGTCTCCCAACCAAAAATAAAAAATAAAAAGCCAGGACCAGATTGGTTTAGTAAAGAATTCTATCAGAGCTTTAAAGAAAACCTAATACCAATGCTCTTCAAAGAATTCCACAAAATAGACAAAGAAGGAACACTACCCAATTTGTTCTATGAAGCCACAATTACACTGATACCAAAACCTCACAAAGACCCAACAAAGAAAGAGAACTTCAGACCAAATTCCCTTATGAACATCAATGCAAAAGTACTCAATAAAATTCTCACAAACAGAATCCAAGAACTCATCAAAACAATCATCCATCATGATCAAGTAGGCTTAATCCCAGGGATGCAGGGATGGTTCAATATACAGAAATCCATCAACATAATCCATTTTACAAACAAACTTAAAAAAAAACAAACCACCACACGGTCATTTCATTAGATGCTGAAAAAGTATTTGACAAAATCCAACACCCCTTCATGATAAAAGTCTTGGAAAGATCAAGAAACCAAGGCCCATACCTGAACATAGTAAAAGCAATAGATAGCAAACCCCTTGACAACATCAAACTAAATGGAGATAAACTTAAAGCAATCCCACTAAAATCAGGGGCTAGACAAGGCTGCCCACTTGCTCCCTCCCTATTCAATATAGTACTTGAAATTCTAGCTAGAACAATTAGTGGTCAAAGGTATACAAATTGGAAAGGAAGAAATCAAAATATCACGATTCGCAGATGATATCATAGTATATTTAAGTAACCCAAAAATTCCACCAGAGAACCCCTACAGCTCATAAACAATGACAGCAAAGTGGCTGGATATAAAGTTAACTCAAACAAATGAGTAGCCTTCCTCTACTCAAAAGATAAAAAGACTGAGAAAAAAATTAGGGAAATGACACCCCTCACAATACTCATAAATAATATAAAATACCATGGTATGACACTAACCAAGCAAGTGAAAGATCTGTATGACAAAAACTTCAAGTCTCTGAAGAAAGAAATAGAAGGAGACCTCAGAAGATGGAAAGATCTTCAATGCTCCTGGATTGGCAGGAATAATATAGAAAAATGGCCAGCTTGCCAAAAGCAATCTTCAGATTCAATGCAATCCCCATCGAAATTGCAACTCAATTCTTCATAGACGTAGAAAGAACATTTCTCAAATTAATTTGGAATAACAAAAACCCAAGATAGCAAAAACTATTCTCAATAATAAAAGAACTCTGGGAAAATCAGCATCCCTGTCCTCAAGCTATACTATAGAGCAATAGAGGTAAAAACTGCATGGTATTGGTACATTGACAGACAGGTAGATCAATGGAATAGAATTGAAGACCCAGAAATGAACCCACACACCTATGGTCACTTGAACTTTGACAAAGGTACTAAAACCCTCTAGTGGGAAAAAAAGTAGCATTTTCAACAAATGGTGCTGGTTCAACTGCAGTCAACATGTACGAGAATGTAAATTCATCCATTTCTATCTCCCTGTACAAAGTTCAAGTCCAATTGTATCAAGAACCTCCACATAAAACCAGATACATTGAATCTAGTAGAAGAGAAAGTGGGGAAAACTCTCAAAACACATGAGCACAGGGGAAAAGTTCCCAAACAGAACACCAATGGCTTATGCTCTAAGATCAAGAATCGACAAATGGGACCTCATGAAATTGCAAAGCTTCTGTAAGGCAAAGGACCCTGTCAATAAGACAAAATGGCAACTAACAGTTTGGGAAAAGATTTTTACCCATCCTACATCTGATAGAGGGCTTATATCCAATATATACAAAGAACTCACAAAGTTAGACTCCAAAAAACCAAATAACCCTATTAAAAATGGAGAACAGAGGTAAACAGAAAATTCTCAACTGAGGAAACACAAATGGCTGAGATGCACCTAAAGAAATGTTCAACATCTTTAGCCATAAGGGAAATGCAAATCAAAACAACCTTGAGATTCTACCTCACACAAGTCAGAATGCCTAAGATCAAAAACTCAGGAGACAACTGATGCTGGCAAGGATGTAGAGAAAGAGCAACACTCATCCATTGCTGGTGGGATTGTAAGCTGGTACAACCACTCTGGAAATCAGTCTGGTGGTTCCTCAGAAAACTGGATATAGTACTACCTGAGGACCCAGCTATACCACTCCTGGACATATACCTAGAAGCAGCTCCAACATTTAATAAGAACACATGCTCTACTATGTTTATAGCAGCCATATTTATAATAGCCAAAACTGGAAACAACCCGGATGTCCCTCCACAGAGGAATGGATACAGAAAATGTGGTACATTTACACAATGGAATACTACTCAGCTATTAAAAACAATGACTTCATGAAATTCTTTGGCAAGTGGATGGAACTTGAAAATATCATCCTGAGTAAGGTAATCCAGTCACAAAAGAACACACATAGCATGCACTCACTGATAAGTGGATATTAGCCCCAAAGCTCGCAATACCCAAGATACAATTTGCTGACCATATGAATCTCCAGAAGGAAGACCAAAATGTGGATGCTTCAGTGCATCTTAGACGGGGGAACAAATTACTCACAGGAGGAATTATGGAGACAAAGTGTGGAGCAGAGATGGAAGGAAAGGTCATCTAGAGACTGCCCCACCTGGAGATCCATCCTATGTACAGACACCAAACCCAGATTCTTTTGTGGATGCCCAGAAGTGCTTGCTGACAGGAGCCTGATATAGCTGTCTCTCTGAGAGGTTCTGCCAGAGCCTGACAAATACAGAAGTGGATGTTCAAAGCCAACCATTGGACTGTGTGTGGGGTTCTGGATGGAAGAGTTAGAGAAGGGATTGAAGGAGCTGAGGGGGTTTGCAGCCCTAAGGAGGGAGCAACAGTGTCAACTGGCCAGACCTCCCTGAGGCCCCGGAGACTGGACCACCAAAAAAAGAATACACAATAAGAGACCCATTGTTCTGGCAACATGTGTGGCAGAGGAGGGCCTTCTTGGACATCAGTGGGAGGAGAGGTCCTTGGGCCTGAAGGAGTTAGATGCCCTAGTGAAGGGAATGCTAGTGAGGGAAGACAGGAGTGGGTAAGTAGGAGGGGGAGCACCCACATAGAGGCCAGGGAGGGGCGATGTATAGTGGTTTCTAAAGGGGAGACCTGGAAATGAGGAAAAACATTTGAAATGTAAATAAATATCCAAAAATGAGTTTATAATTTAAAAAAAAAAAGAAGAAGAATGACTAAATTATCTGCCCAAACTAAAACAGCTTATAAATGGTGACAGTGTATTCTGAATCAAGGTCATTTTTTAAACTTAATCAATACAATGCTTGTAGTAGTACCCAATTAAAATCTACTTATATAGATCTTGGTGGATGCCCCACATTTTTCATTATCCAGCCCAATGTCCGCGTTCTTCAATAAAAGACACTTTACTGACAGCCTTTATATTTTTATATGCATTAAACAGCTCAATAGCTGGGCTGTTTCCTAACCTCCACATAGGTAATCTACCTCCATCTGATATTCCCACATTACTACTTACTAAAATCTATATTCTACCTTTGATGCCCTAGACTCAGTTAGGAGGCCCTTTTGGCGCCATGCTTCCCTAGCTCCTACATGGTGGCTATGCTCTCTGTCTCTCAGCTTCTCGGGCATGGTAACTTTCTTGTTCTTCTCCCATTATAGTGGATTTCCTTCTTCCTTCTCTTGTCTGTCTTTAGCCTGGAAATCCTAAAAGTCCTGCCTCTGTCTGCCCTGCTCAACCATTGGGTATTGATATCTCCCCCCACAGCAAGTCCTGGATAACCCAACACACCCAAAAACCAACATATAAATTTAAAATCACTTCTCATGATGACGATAGAGGACTTTAAGAAGGTTATAAATAAGTCCCTTAAAGAAATACAGGAAAACACAGGTAAACAGATAGAAGCACTTAAAGAGGAAACACAGAGCAGGACAGTTGTGGTGCACATCTTTAATCCCAGAACTTGGGAGACAAAGACAGGCAGATTTCTGAGTTCGAGGCCAGCCTGGTCTACAGAGTGAGTTCCAGGATAGCCAGGGCTATGCAGAGAAACCCTGTCAGAAAAAAAAGAAAGAAAGAAAGAAAGAAAAAGAAAAAAGAGGAAACACAGAAATCCCTTAAAGAATTACAGGAAAACACAACCAAACAGGTGAAGGAATTGAACAGAAACATCCAGGATCTAAAAATGGAAATAGAAACAATAAAGTAATCTCAAATTGAGACAACTCTGGAGCTAGAAAAAAAATAAGAAGGAGATCAGGAGTCATAGATGAAAGCTTCAACAACAACAACAACAAAAAGAGATAGAAGACAGCATCTCAGGTGAAGAAGACATCATAGAAAACATTGACACAACTGTCAAAGAAAATGCAAAAAGCTCCTAACCCAAAACATCCAGGAAATCCAGGACACAATGAGAAGACCAAACCTAAGGATAATAGGTATGGAAGAGAGTGAAGATTCCCAACTTAAAGGGCCAGTAAATATCTTCAAGAAATTTATAGAAGAAAACTTCCCTAACTGAAAGAAAGAGATGTACATACAAGAAGTCTACAGAACTCCAAATAGATTGGACCAGAAAAGCAATTCCCCTATCACATAATAATTAAAACATCAAATGCACAAAACAAAGTGTAGAGAATCATCAACTCGGGACCCCCATGAGACCAAGAGGATCTGACACGGATGTAATTAGTAAAGAAGGATTCTTAATTAGACAGTTTGAGCTGGACCACCATGAAATGGTGATCCTGAGGGCAGAAATGATTGAATATTTAAGGGCAAAAATGGCAAGCAGATGGGGGCTTGGGAACTGGGGCTTGGGAACTGTGTCAAGGCTTACAATCCATCAAGGCTAGCAGAACAATGATGTTACACAAGGCTGGTCAAGGATGTGGTTAGTTCCTGGAACTGGGAACCTGGGAGTTTAGGTTCCCAGGCCCTCAGAGTAGGTCAGACACAAAATGGAATCTGAAAATCAAGATGGAGTGAGTTATGCTGTCTTTTTAAGCCTCTCAAAAGAAAGAATATTAAAAGCATAAGGGAAAAAAGTCAAGTAACATATAAAGGCAGTCCTATCAGAATTACACCAGTCTTCTCACCAGAGACTATGAAAGCTAGAAAATCCTGGGCAGATGTCATATAGATGCTAATAGAAAACAAATGCCAGCCCATGCTACTATACTCAGCAAAACTCTCAATTACCATAGAGGGAGAAGCCAAGATAGTCCATGACAAAACCAAATTTACACAATTTCTTACCACAAATCCAGCCCTACAAATGATAAAAGATGCAAAACTCCAACACAAGGAGGGAAACTACACCCTAGAAAAAGCAAGAAAAGAATCTTTTACCAAACCCAAAAGAAGAAAGCCACACGAACATAAAATTAACATTGAAAATAACAAGAAGCAGCAATCACTATTTTTGAAAATCTCTTAACATCAATGGAATCAGTTCCGCAATAAAAAGACATAGACTAACAGACCAGATACATAAACAGGACCCAGCTTTTTGCTGCATCCAAGAAATGCACCTCAGTGTCAAAGACAAACCCTACCTCAGAGTAAGGTGCTGGAAAACAATTTTCCATGCAAATGGTCCCATGAAACAAGCAGGAATAGCCATTCTAATATCAGATAAAATCGACCTTCAACCAAAAGTCATCAAAAACAATAAAGAAGGACCGTTCATACTCATCAAAGTGAAAATCTACTAAGATGAACTGTCAATTCTGAACATCTATGCTCCAAATGCAAGGGCACTTACATTCATAACAGAAACTTTACTAAAGCTCAAAGCATACATTGCACCTCACACAATAGTAGTGGGAGACTTCAACACTCCCCTCTCAGCAATGAACAAATCATGGAAACAGAAACTAAACAGAAACACAGTGAAACTAACAGCTGTTATGAACCAAAAGGATTTAATAGATATCTACAGAACATTTTATCCTAAAACAAAAGAATATATCTTCTTCTCAGCACCTCATGGTAACTTCTCCAAAATTGACCATATAATTGGTAACAAAACAAGCCTCAACAGATACAAGAAAATTGAAATAAACCTATGCATCCTATCAGATTACTATGGACTGAGGCTTGTCTTCAATAACAACAAAAACAAAAGAAAGCCCACATACACATGGAAGCTTATCCATGCTCTACTCAGTGATAACTTGGTCAAGGAAGAAATAAAGAAAAAAATTAAAGACCTTTTACAACCAATGAAAATGACGACACATCATGCCCAAATTTATGGGACACAATGAAAGCAATGCTAAGAGGAAAACTCATAGCTTTGAGTGCCTCCATAAAGATAATGGAGAGAATATACACTAGCAGGTTCATAGCACATCTAAAAACTCTAGAACAAAAAGAAGCAAATACATACAAGAGGAGTAGACCACAGGAAATAATCAAACTCAGGTCTGAAATCAACAAAGTAGAAACAAAAAGTAATGTACAACGAATCAATAATTCAGGAGCTGGTTCTTTGAGAAAATCAATAAGATAGATAAAATATTAGCCAGAATAACCAGAGGGCACAGAGACAATATCCAAATTAACAAAATCAGAAATGAAAAGGGAGACATAACAACAGAAACCAAGGAAATTAAAAAAACATCAGATTCTACTACAAACGTTTATACTTAATAAAACTGGAAAATCTTGATAAAATGGACAATTTTCTAGACAGATACCAGTTACCAAAGATAATTCAGGATCAGGTAAACCATCTAAACAGTCCCATAACCCCTAAAGAAATGGAAGCAGTCATTAATAGTCTCCAAACCAAAGGAGCTCAGGACCAGATGGGTTTAGTAAAGAATTCTATCAAGAGTTCAAAGAGACTTAATACCAATACTCTTCAAACAATTCCACAAAATAGACACAGAAAGAACTCTATCCAATTAGTTCTATGATGCCACAATCACACTCATACCTAAACCACACAAATACCCAATAAAGAAAGAGAACCTTAGACCAAATTTCCTTATGAATATCAATGCAAAAATACTCAATAAAATTCTCACAGAGTCCAAGAACACATCAAAATGATCATTCATCATGATCAAGTAGGCTTCATTCCAGGGATGCAGGGATGGTTTAATATACATAAATACATCAACATAATCCACTATACAAAAAATCTAAGGAAAAACCACATGATCACTTTACTAGATGTTGAAAAAGCTTTTGGCAAAATCCAGTACCCCTTCTTGAAAAAAGTCTTGGAAGGATCAGGAATTCAAGGCTGATACCTAAACATAGTAAAAGTAATATACAGCAAACCAGTAGCCAACATCAAATTAAATGGAGGTAAACTTGAAGCAATCCCACTAAAATCAGGAGCTAGACAAGGCTGCACACTCTCTCCCTCACTATTCAATATAGTACGTGAAATTCTAGCTGGAGCAATTAGACAACAAAAGGAGGTCAAAGGGGTAGAAATTGGAAAGGAAGAAGTAAAAATATCACAATTTGCTGATGACTTGATAGTATACCTATGTGACCCAAAAAACTCCACTGGAGAACTCCTATAGCTCATAAATTACTTCAGCAAAGTGGCTAGATATAAAATTACCTCAAATAAATGAGTAGCCTTCCTCTACTCAAAGGATAAACAAGCTGAGAAAGAAATAAGAAAGTACACCCTTCACAATACTCACAAATAATATAAAATACCTTGGTGTAACACTAACCAAGCAAGTGAAAGATCTGTATGACAAGATCTTCAAGTCTCTGAAGAAAGAAATTGAAGAATGTCTCAGAAGATGGAAAGATCTCCCATGCTCGTGGATTCACAGGAATAACATTGTAAAAATGGCTTTCTTGCTGAAAGCAATCTGCAGATTCAATGCAATCCCCATCAAAATTCCTACTCAATTCATCATAGTGTTAGAAGGAGCAATTTGCAAATTCATCTGGAAAAAGCAAAAACCCAGGATAGCGAAAGCTATTCTCAACAATAAAAGAATTTCTGGGGGAATCACTATCCCTGACCTCAAGGTGTACTACAGAACAATAGTGACAAAGCTGTATTGTATTGGTACACTGACAGGCAATGTTGACCAGTGGAACAGAATTGAAAACCCAGAAATGAAGCCACACATATGGTCACTTGACCTTTGATCAAGGAGGTACAACCATCCAGTGGAAAAAAGAATTTTCAACAAATGGTACTAATTCAACTGGTGGTCAGCATGTAGAAGAATCCAAATTGATCCACTCTTATCTCCTTGTACAAAGTTCAAGTCCAAGTGGATCAAGGATCTTCACATAAAACCAGATTCACTGAAACTAGTAGAAGAGAAAGTGTGGAAGAGCCTCGAGCACATGGGCAGAGGGGAAAAGTTCCTGAACAGAACACCAATGGCTTATACTCTAAGATCAAGAATTGACAAATGGGACCTCATGAAATTACAAAGCTTCTGTAAGGCAAAGGACACTGTAGATAAGACAATACAGCAACCAACAGATTGGGAAAAGATCTTTACCAACTCTAAATACAATAGAGGGCTAATATCCAATATATACAAAGAACTCAAGTAGTTAGACTCCAGAGAACCAAATAGCCCTATTAAAAAAATGGGTTACAGATGTAAACAAAGAGTTCTCAACTGAGGAATACTGAATGGCTGAGAGGCACCTAAAGAAATGTTCAACATCCTTAGTCATCAGGGAAATGCAAATCAAAACATGTCTGAGTCTACGTCATACCAGTCAGAATGGCTAAGATGAAAATCTTAGGTGACTGCAGATGCTGGATACAATGTAGAGGAAGAGGAACACTCCTCCATTGCTGATAGGATTGCAAGCTGGTACAACTACTCTGGAAATCAGTCTGGTAATTCCTCAGAAAACTGTACATAGTACTTCAGGAGGACCCAGCTGTGCAAGTACTGGGCATATATAAACAGAGATGGCAAGGACACTTCATACTCATCAAAAGAATAATCCATCAAGATGAATTCTCAATTCTGAACATCTATGCTCCAAATGCAAGGGTATTCACATTCCTAAAAGAAACTTTACTAAAGCCTAAATCACACATTGACCCCCACACAAAAATAGTGAGGGACTTCAATTCCCCACTCCTACCAATGGACAGGTTATCGAAGCAGAAACTTAACCAAGAAACCATGAAAATAGCACATGTTATGAGCCAGCACATCATAGTACCTTGTCCAAAATAGTCAAACTAAGGACTTAAATTAACCAAGTAGAAACAGAGAACAATACAATGAATCAAAAAAACCAAGAGCCAGTTTTTTGAGAAAATCAATAAGATAGACAACCGATTAGCTAAACAAACTAAAAGGCAGAGACAGTATTCAAATTAACAAGATCAGAAATAAAAAGGGAGACATAGCAATAGATACTGAGGAAATTAATGAAAAATCATTAGGTCTTATTTCAGAAGCCCATATGCCACAAAACTGAAAAATCTACATGATATGGATGAATTTCTAGACAGATAAAGCATACTGAAGTTAAATCAAGCTCATGTAAACTATCTAAACTTTCCTTTAACCACTAATAGAAGCAGTCACTAAAAGTCTCTCAAACAAACAAACAAACAAACAACAACAACAAAACCATATCCAGATGGCATTAACATACCTGACCTTCAAAGAAGAGCTAATATAAATACTCCTCAAACTATTCCACAAAAGAGAAACAGAAGGAACACTACCTGATCCATTCTATGAGGCCACAGTTACCCTAATACCTAAACTCACAGAAAGACCCAACAAAGAAAGAGAACTTCCAACCAATTTCACTTATAAAGATCAACACAAAACTACTCAATAAAATTCTTGCAAATTGAATCCAAGTACACATGAAAAATATCATTCAACATGATCAAGTAGGATTTATCCCAGAGATTCAGGGTTGGTTCAATATATGAAAATCTATCAACGCAAACCACCATATCAACAAAGTGAAAGAAAAAAATAGCATGTCCATCTCATTAGATTCTGAAAAAGTCTTTGAAAAAAAATCCAATACCCCATTCATGCTAAAAGTTTTGGGGACATCAGGCATTGAAGGAACATATCTAAATGCAATACAAACAATACACAGCAAACCAATTACCAACATCAAATTAAGTGAAGAGAAACTTGAAGCAATCCAATTAAAATCAGGGACAAGAAAAGGGTACCCACTTTCTCCCTGTCCATTCAATATAGTACTTGAAGTTCTAGCTAGAACAATAAGACAACAAAAGAAGATCAGGTAGATACAAATTGGAAAGGAAGAAGTCAAAGTATCACTAATCCCATATAATATGATTGTATACATAAGCAATAACCAAATTTCTACCAGGGAATTATTCCCAGTGATAAACAACTTAAGCAAAGTGTCTGGATAGAAAATTAACTAAAAAAATCAGTAGCCCTATTGTAGTAAATCTCCAACCTCAATAAACCCATGCAAAAACACACACTTCAGTTACAATATTTATAAGCTGCATGCTTAGATTGGGCACATTTACCACTTCACTAATCTATTTCCCAGCTATGTGATCCCTTGCTACTTGCAGCTTCTCTGGGCCATGTGGTTCTGCTCCATCTTCCTTCCACCTCCTCTTCCTCTATCTTCCTTCTCTTTCCTTCCCTTTCCTCTCCCACTTTCAAAAACCCTCAGCCCCACCTTTCCCTTCCACTGTCCAATCACAGGCTCTAGTCTTTATTTAACAGGTTAAAATAGGGAGAAGGTTCACATAAAATCACGAGAATATTTGATCCACTCCTCCTCAGGGCATCCCCTTTTGAGGAAGCAGAATTAACATCAGACTACAAACAGCACCAGGGCAACCCACAACATAGCCCTCCTTTATAAAATTATAAATGGGCAGATAAATAAATTAGGAGAACACACTTTTTACAATAGCCACAAGTAATATAAAATATCTGGGTGTAACTTTAATCAAGCAAACAAAAGACCATTATGACAAGAACTTCAAGTCACTGAAGAAAGAAACTGATGAAGATATCAGAATATTGAAAGATCTCCCATGTTCATGGATTTGTAGGAATGACATATTGAAAATGACTATTTTACAAAAAGCAATCTACAAATTTAATGCTATTCCTATTAATACTCCAATTTTTTCCAGATCTTAAAAGAGCAACTCTAAACATCACATGGAAAAACAACAACAACAATAACAAAACCCAGGATAGCCAAAAAATCCTCAACAATAAAAGAAACTCTGAAGGAATCACTATCCCTGACCTCAAGCTGTTCATCAGAGCAATAGTCATAAAAAGCACATGGTATTAGTATAGAGACAGACTGGTCGATCAATAGAATAGAATTGAAGACTGAGAAATAAACCCACACACTTCACACCTATGGGCAATCTGTTTTCGACAAAGAAGCTAAAACCATACAATGGAAAAAGGAGACATCCTCAACAAATGGTGCTGGTCTACCTGCATGTCCACATGTAGAAAAATGAAAATAGATCCATATTTATCATCCTGCACAAAACTCAAGTCGAAGTAGATCAAAGATCTCAGTATAAAACCAGATACACTAAATCTAATAGAAGAGAAAATGTGAAATAGCCTTGAATGCATTGGCATAGGAGGAAATTTCCTGAACAGAACACCAATGGCTCAGGCTCTAAGATCAATAATTTATAAATGAGACCTCATGAAACTGAAAAGCTGCTATAAGGCAAAGAACATTATCAACAGGAGAAAATGGGAGCCTACAGGTTGGGAAAAATCTTCACTAACCCTCCATCTGAAAGAGGGATAGTATCTGAAATATATAAAGGACTCAAAAAGTTAAAGTCCAACAAACCAAATAACTCAATTAAAAATGGGGCACTGAGCTAAACAGAGAATTCTCAAGAGAGGAATCTTGGATGACAGAGAAGCACGTAAAGAAATGTTCAACTGCCTTAGTCATTAGCGAAATGCAAATCAAAATGATCCTGAGATTCTACCTTACACCATTCAGAATAGCTAAGATTAAAAAACTCTAGGAGCAGCACATGCTGGCAAGTATGTGGAGAAAGGGGGAACACTCCTCCATTGCTGGTGGAATGCAAACTTGTACTCTGGAAATCAATCTGGCAATTTCTTAGAAAATTGGAAATAGTTCTATCAGAAAACCCAGCTGTGCCACTCCAGGGCATATAGCCAAAAGATGTTTTACTATATCACAAGGACATGTGCTCTACTATGTTCATAGCAGCCATATTTATAATAGTTAGAAGCTGGAAACGGAGGTACCTGAAACAAAAAAGAATGGAAACAAGAAATGTGGTTCATTTACACAATGGGATACTATTCAGCTATTAAAAACAATGACATCATAAATTTTGCAGGCAAATGGATAGAATTATAAAATATCATCCTGAGTGAGATAACCCAGACCCAAAAGGGCATGCATATAAGTAGATATTAGCCATAAAGTATGGAATATCCGTGATACACCCCACAGATCTGAAGAAGTCAAACAAGAAGGAAGGCCCAAGTTAGGATGGTTCAATCTCACTTAAAAGGGGGAACAAAATTATCATGGGAGCTGGAGGGAGGAAGAGAAGTAGGTGGGAGAAGAGACATGGAGTGGGAGGGGAAAAGAGGGTCAGGATCAAGTATAGGGGAAGACAAGAGAGAGGACCAGAGGGCCAGGAGAATGAATGGAAACATGCAGCTGTTGGAGTAGTGGGAGAATCTCAGAGATCTGGGATAGGGGAGGCTCCCAGGAGTCAATGCGGGTGACCTTAGCCAAGATGCTTAACAGTGGGTACATGAAACTTAAAGAACTTATCTCTTATAACCAGGCAGGACCCCCAGTGGAAGGATAAAAACACCAACCCACTCACAAATCTTTCAACCCAAATTTGTCCTATCTAAAAGAAACACAGGATAGGGCAGATTGTAGGAAAGGCTAACCAATAACCAGCCCAACTTGTCATTCATCACATGGGCAAGTACCAATCCTATTATTGATACCCAGGAGCCTAGCAAAAACTGTCCTCTGAGAGGCTCTACCCAGCAGAATGCTTAAACAGATGCAGTACCCACAGCTAAACATTGGACAGAGGTCAAGGACACTTATGGAAGAGTTTGGGGAAAGGATTGAAGGCCATGAAGGGCATAAGAACTCCATAGGAAGACCATCAGAGTCAACTAACCTGACCCTGGTAAACTCTTAGATACTGAACCACCAACCAAATAACATGTATATGGGATAGAACAAGGCCACTGGCACATGGAGCTCAGTCTCCATTGCTATCTTGTCTGGCCTCAGTGGGAGAGGATGCTCCTAATCTGACAGAGGCTTCATGTGCCAGGGTGGGGTGATACTCATGGGGGCCACACTCTTAGAGGAGAAGAAGAGGGGGCCCATCCTCTCAGAGGAGGGGTATGTGGGAGATACTATGTGAGGGTGGGACTAGGAGGGATAGGAAGGATGGAAATAAATAAATAAATAAATAAATAAATAAATAAATAAATAAATGCAAGCAACTAGGTCTGGGAAAAGCACCACCTTAAAAGGTAACAGGTATCTTGCATGCATACAACACCTCTAAGACTATCTATTCTTACTGAGGAAATATGGCACAGTTGTATATAAAGACCATAAGCCAGAGTTGCATTGAACTTTTCATCCAAAATACTGTAAATGAGGGACTGGGGAGATGGTTCAGGGATTTGTTTAGAACAGTGGCTGCCTTTCCAGAGGACCTAGGTTTATCCAGTACCCACATGCCAATTCACAACCATTTGTAACTCCAGTCCTAGGAGACCTGATACCTTCTTCTCAAATCCATGGACACCAGGTACACACAATATATACTGATAAACATAAAATAAAATAATAACAAAAACACCCCTGAAATATTGCAAGTGTGAAAAAAGTACATTTGACTCTACAAAGCACTGGTAGAAAAAAAAAAGTATTGACATAGATTTTAATATATTTTTATATAAAGAGAATATCTGACAAAAAAATGAATCAAGGCCAGGTGTGGCAGTACACACCTTTAATCAGCCTTCTTGAGTAAGAGTTTCATACTTGCCTGTTCTACAGAGTGTCATGCCTACCAGCACTAATTACACAGCAAAACTTGTTCTCAAATGAAAAAAAAAACCACCATAACAAAAGCTCAAACCAAACAAAATAAAAATCCACCCAAAAGGCATTAGGAAGAATCAGTTTGAGTCAGGCTGTTCTATATAATAAGGCATTGCTCTGCTCTTCAGAAAAGGACACATTCATCACCAGTAAGCATGTAGTAGAGTACATGCTTTTTTCATTTTATTCTCAGTGCCACTCATGACTGTATGAAAACTATGAAATAGCTGGAAAAAAATCAGAGAAGGAAAAACCTTGTGACAGACATACACTAAAAACGACAAAATGATATCAAGACAAATACAAGATCTCACATACAATTGGAAAAATGCTTTTCTATAAGTCAGAAAATCTACTATTATTGAAATGAATGTATGTGTATACAAAGAAGTAAATACAATATTCATAGAGGCATTCAGTGAAATAGTCCAAGAAGGAAACATTTGGAAAGTCCACCCCTAGTCCAGTGGAGCAATGAAGTAAATTTAGTTTGGGGCCAACAGAATAGAAGGAGCCAGTGAAGGGGTGGCAGGGGTGGACGAGCACTTGGTTTTGCCCATTCTCATGGAATTTCAGCCACGTGGCCCTCCTAGCAACCTGAGCAACCTTCGGAAAACAAGCTTTTAAGGCTGCAGGCTGCAATTGCCTCAGATCCAGGGATACCATGGGGGAGCAGTGGCTGCCATGGAATCGCCCCCGGCAAGTACTTCAGCCAATGCCTCTGGGCATGACCTGTAAGCCCTGGTTCAAGGAGAGGTTGCCTTCTAAGTGTTTTGCGAAGCACAAGCAGGAACAACTGAAGTTCCCTACCTCTCTGGACGGCCGACGCTGGGTGTTTGTGAAGGAAGGGCTGGATGATTTCAGGAAGGGCTGTCCACCTACTAAAGGTATGATCATTCACGGCCCCAAAGAGGGTTTTCTCCCCACAATTTCTCATGAAGTCCACCGAGGCTCCAGAAAGAGTCAGCAAAAACGGTGCCAGGACATAAGCCTGTTTTCCACTCTGTCGTTCGCCCAGCAAGCTCGCAAGGCATTTGTGGAGAGAACAGAAGCAAATCTGGCCCAGCATTCGTTGATTTTCTGGCCCCTGGAGGATGAAAGTCCTAGTGATTATGGTCTCTTAGAAAATGTGCTGGAAGCTCTTGACCCTGACTTGAAGTTGGAGGAGAAATTGGATCACTGTGAGGACCCCCGAAAATCTATTCCTTCTGTTCATCTGCCCAGTGTGTCTGAGGATTACCCTGAAAAAGAAGAACAGGAACCTGCCAAGTTTCCCGGGGCACGTAAATACGGTATACTTCAGGAAAAAAAGCCCCGCAAAAAAAAGCGCACCAAGGAGTCTCTTTATTACCAGCACATACCCAAAGGAGTCTATGACTTCTGTGCATGGGTTGACTCATTAGGAGACATGGGCATTGACGAATATTTCATGATGAAGCAATTTGACATTGGCTATGAGTGCAAACCAGTCTATACTGACTCTGCCATCAAGAAAATCAGCCTGCTTCCTTCGGATCTCAGGTACAGCAGGAAGCTCAGCAAAGTGAAAGAGATCAGATTCTCCATACAGGAGGGAAACTTTGAAAGGAAACTCCGAAAACCGCCAGATCCTTACAAGCCCAAGAGGGATAAGATTAGATATGGAGCGTGGTACCTGAAGCCATATCTGTGGAAAAAGCTAGTAAATGATGAGCCTTTGATGGATCCTGAAAAGTTATTTGAACTTGAAGGTGGAATGCTTGGTAAACCAGACATGATTGAAGATCTTTATGGAACAATTGCCTTTAAGGATTTCATCATAAGCAAAGGCTACAATATGCCAGCCATCCTTGAGAAGTTGTTTATGAAGAAAGGATGGAATTATGACACTGTCAACACTCCGATACCAAGAGTACTAAAAGCACATGAATTGATCATGCAGCAAAAGGATGAAGATTATGATGATGAAAATGACTAGCTGATTTTCCATTTTACTTGACTTTATTCTACTCTCATTTCAAATATTGAACAGAATATATCACTAAATGTTACCATCTTTTTGGACAATATCTATAAATGTTAGACTTAATGTTTATAAACATTTCTCAACAAACTCAAATGAACTTCTGTGCCTGCATAAATATCTTATCAGCTTCAAGATCAACATTCATATATGCAGTTCTCAAATTTATTTACTCTTGAGAATATGGCATATTCACATCAGTTACTTATAAGAATACAAAAAAATAATAAAAATCTGAATTACTACTGTTAGATTCAGTGTCATCAATTACAATACAAGATAAATCTTAAAATATTGTAATTGTTTATATAAAAAAGAGCAAACTTTCATAGGTTCAGCTCAATGACAATTTTAAAGAAATAATTACAGTGATTATTTTTGAACTAAACTTGAAGCTACAGCTGAATCAATGTCTGTTTTCTTGATTTTCTTTTCAGTTTGCTATTTTAAAGAAAAGTTTTAGTTTATTTTTAGTCATATGTATGTGAGTGTGTCTATGAAAGTAACTTGTGTGGATGCCCAAGAAGGTCTAAGGCATCAGATTTCTGGAGCTGGAGTTACATGTGATTGTAAGCCATCTGAAGGAATAATGTAAACCAAACAGGCCATAAAGAAAGAGAGACAAAAAATTTTTTTTTACCACAGCCATCAATTTGTAACATATCACATATCCTTTTTATAAAAATGTTATTTGATATGTATGTATGTGAACTTAAATGTATTATGTATGTGCACCATACACATTCAGGCGCTTATGAACACTTGGAACTCAGAAGAGGGCTTTAGATCTCTCCCTTAAAACTGGGATTACTGACAGTTATTAGTCCTCATGTGGGTGCTGGACATTGAACCTGGGTCATTTGCAAGAGTAACAAGCAGTTATAACTGTTGAGCCATCTCTTCAGCTCCTCAAAACAATTCTTTACAAACACATAAACACATACTCTCATTCATTGATGTGGGTCTTAGGTTCCACAGTATAGATAAAAGCTCACCAAAATGCTAAGCTTTCACTTTCTTAAGGAGCAGAGGGGTTAAGCCTTCTCAGAAAAGACTGACACCCACCTAGTTCATTCTAGTTACTTTATTCAAACACCATACAAGGTTAATTGAGGCTGGGAAAGGATCCAAGTACCAAAGTTATCTTGCCCTTGCTGCCTATGAGTGCAGACAACTCCCACAAATCTCAGACCCTTTTGACTATGGCTAGCCATAATCAAAAATAAGAACTCCAGGTTTTCCAGAAGTACCTCAGGACCAATGTTGGTGCAGCTGCAAACTCTCACATAGCACCAAGTACAGATTCTCTGGAGAGACAACATTTCTTCAAGGTTCAAACAGTCTCAAAACAATTTCTCAGCCTCTACTAATTAATCCAAACATAGCAAAGGTTTTGCTGAAACATTTTACTCAAAACCAGACACAAAGGCTTTACTATACATATCACTATACACAAGTTTCCACTCATCTTTTAGGAGTAATTTGTAGGCCTCGAACTTTGTCTTTATATACTTCAGGGAATATTGGTTAAAAAATACTTTATCACAATCAGTATTACTTTAGCAAATCACAAAATTTAATAATACAAATCACATAATATAATAATACAATAATATTTTGTTATAAATTATTATTTGCTCTCAATTAAATTGGACAAGCATTCAGTAATGTTCTTTAAAGCATTTTACTTCCACTCAGAGATCCCACTGAGGTATCAAGTTTGTCCTGGAGTGTCTGGCAATGGGAAACCTTTTCTAAGCTTTTAGTGCAGTTTGATTAAGTTCCAGACTTCAAATAAACAAAAGTTCCTGGACCCCTGCTACTGGCTGCTAGTGTAGCTATTCTGCAAGGTTATGTGTCTGATAAGCTTTAACATAAACAGGATTTAAAATGTAGAGGCAAATCCACAAAACATAAATGTAAGCAACAGAGGGAAAGATAAGACCTAGAAGACACATGATTGTACCCTCCTGATTAATAAAAAGAGGAAAAAGGGCCATGTTCTCAGGGCTTATAAACTGTTCTCTGCACTCTGTCAGCATGCCAGTCTTCTAGGTTGGCCCAAGGTCATAAAATAAATAGCCCTAATTTCAGCTACTTTGTCACAACTCCTTTGAGATGCACATATTTGAGATGCATACACATTTATACACTTGGGTGTCTCTTGTTCTTTTTCCTGAGTTGTCGGCTCCTTGCCAGCAGGTCCAGGCAAGAGGAGAGAACCCGGTCCATCTGGATCCATCTGGGGCTGAGCAGGATGGCGAGTGTGGATGGCCCAAAAAAAACACACCAGGCTGGGAGTCTTGTTGAAGCAGGAACTCGACTTTATTGTATCAACCCCTTGCTTATTTAGAGAAGATAAAGGGGGTGGGCACTTAGGTATGGGGAGAGATGGCATAGGAGGCAGGTAAGGGGTAACTGACAGGGCCAATAGCAAAGCTCCACATCAGCAACAGCAAGGCAGAGGGAGGGCCAAACAGGTCTTGCTGAGTCACCCCTATACGGAAGTGATTGAGACAGGTCTCAGAACTCGAGTCAGGCTCAGGTTTGTCCTCAAGGCCCAAACCAGGGCTAAAATGGGGTGCAACACTACCACTGCCCAGGACCCCACCTTCTCGCCCTCAGGACAGTGGGAGGGGGAGAACACCCCTAGTGGGCAGAACCTTGGCCCAGAGCTGCTACAGCCCCAGCTTGGCTTGGCTACATGGTGCCTAGTGCAGGAGGGTGGATGGGCAAGTCATCAAGGAATCAGGCAATGCCACTAAAGCTGCTCTTGCTGCCATGGTTGCTGCTGTGAACCCAGGGCTTCTGCACCCTGCCCCTACTACTGGGGCTGCCCCATGCTGCGCTGCACTACTCTGAGAGCAGTGCTCCCAGTTTGTGTGCTG
The DNA here is from genome assembly GCA_019843965.1 of Rhynchomys soricoides. Classification (NCBI taxonomy): domain Eukaryota; kingdom Metazoa; phylum Chordata; class Mammalia; order Rodentia; family Muridae; genus Rhynchomys; species Rhynchomys soricoides. The sequence continues at coordinate 400,289 of JADRCH010007427.1, forward strand.
GGGAGGCATTCCCTGTGACAGTCAGCGTCTCCCTCATAGCAGGGGCTGCTGGCTGCAGCTGAGAATGGGGGTGGAGGGGGTCTTCCTTGGCATGGGAGGCAGCAGGAGCTGAGTGGACCCCACAGGACCCCATGAATGTTGTCATCTCGGCAGAGGAGCTGGCGAGGCTGTGGGGCCCTGTGGGCTGGGCTTGGAGCCAGGGCCATGACAGACAGGTCAAGGAGGGGAGAGAAGTGGCAGCAGTACTTCCTCCAGTTGCACCTAGCCACGCCCAGCTGGCACTCCCTCCTACTCCTGCCCACTGGGCTTCGGTAGCCTGGGAGCCAAGGCAAGACCCCCTGCCAATCACTGCCGGGGGGGGGGTGAGGGGAGGAGTGGGACAGGCCCAACACTGAGCAGAGTTCTTTAAAAGGTAAGAAAGGAGCTGCTGTGGGATTTCTGCGCTGTGTCTTCTGTTGTACCTCAAATTGACACTTTGATTTTTAACAGCATCTAGTCTAATAAGGGTGATTTTATTTTTTAGTTTTTTGAGACAGAGTCTCACTGTGTAGTTCTGGCTAGCCTGGAACTCAGTATGTAGATTCTGCTGGCTGGCCTGGCCTCAAACTCTGAGATTTCCACCTACTTCTGCCTCCTAAGTATTGGCACTAAAGGCATATGCCAGAACAACAGTCTTACATTTTTTAATTTTTATTACCTTTCTTGCCCCCCACCTTCCTATCTATTATGCATTGGAGCCTGGTTGGCTCAACAGAGGGTACATAACTAGGGAGTGGTTTCCTATATTTTTTCAGAGTTTGTTAATAGCCACAAGTTCAGGGGTAAATGGCAGGATACCCTGAGTCCCTTCCCTTCTTTGACTGACTGGTAACAGGGGTAGTCTTGTGTGACTCACTATAGTTAACTATAGCTGGTGCCAGTTAATGATTACAGGAATTGCACTGGCCTTCACCTTGTCTTCTGCTTTTGTGCATTTTCTGCCCCCTTGTTGTGGTTTTGTATGCTACTAGGGAAGGATTTTAAGGGGAGATCACATATGCCCTCTGAGGGAAATGCTGACACTTTGAATGACAGTCTTTTTTCTAGTTGCTCTTTTGTTCCAGATAAGGCCCTCCAGAAAAATCTATATGGAATAGCCCAATTTGTTGCATATTTAACTTGTCTTCTACGTGTAGGCTCCTTAAACATTTTTTCCATGTGGCCTCTCTCTCATCTGAGACTATTTACATGACCCTGAGTATATAAGTATATAACATAGGCATATAAACTAATGACCATATATTTCCTGATAATAAATTAGAAATATAATGTTCTTTTATAATAATTTCATTTTAAAATACATTTATTTTATTTTATGTGTATAAATGTTTTTGTCTGCATGTATGTATGTATACCATACCCCATACATGAGAAGTTCCGAAGAGAGTGTTACATCTTCTGGTACTGGAGTTATAGATAATTCTGAGCCACCATGTGAGTGCTGTGACCCTAACCTAAGTCTTCTCCAAAAGAAAGTGTGCACTTAACTTCTGAGCCATCTCTCTGGCCTCAAGATACTTACTTTAAAATAATTCATTGCATTACATTTGCATTTATTAATGGTGAAAGAAAACTTGTGCACTAAAGAGGTAGATTTACTGTTTTCACTTTACAAAAAGAGTAAATCTTTGCTGAATGTTTGATATTCAGAATCTAGAATATTTTCAAAGTAGGTTGATATTTTTGTTTGATTATTATCAGCACTGAAATAACTGCTTCATAGAAATAAATTATACAAAATACAAAAGTGTTTTTAGGGCTCTATCTTAGTTAGGGCTTCATTGCTGTGAAGAAACACCATGACCAAGGCAGCACTTGTAAAGGAAAACATTTAATTGGGTCTGGTTTACAGTTCAGAGGTTAAATACATTATCATCATAGCAGAAAGTATAGCAGCCTGCAAGCAGACATGATGCTGGAGGAGCCCAGATCTTGATCCAAAGTCTGCCAGAAGGAGACTGTCTTCTGCAGGCAGCCAAGAGGAAGGTGTCTTCCACACTGAACAGAGCTTGAACAGAGACCTCAAAGCCCTCCTATACAGTGACATACTTCCTCAAACAAAGCCACACCTATTACAACAAGACCCCACCACATAATAGTGCCCTTTCCCATGGGTCAAACATATTCAAACAACCACATTCCACTCTCTGGCTCCCATAGTCTTGTTATATGAGTCTCTTACACACTGTCATTCTTCCTCCAACAAGGGCACACCTATTCCAACAATGTCACACCTCTTAAAAGTTTCACTTGCCAAGGGCCAAACATACTAAAACCAGCACAGGCACTTTCAGAAATTGCTGAAAATTCTGTCCTAATTCTAACCCCAAATGACTTGAACAATATTCTCTGAAACTCAGTTTGTAACCACACAATCTAAAGATACACACACATTTAGTAACTTCATGCTGAGGTATGACATTAAAAACATATTGGAAGTCTTTGTTTTCTTTGAAGTATATTTCCATAGTAGTAGAACTCTTAGTATGTCCACTTAAAAACATAACCCCTAACATACAGTAGTCTCAAATCTGATCCAAGTTCTTTCAGGCAGTGGTTGTTGGTGGTATTTGTTAGGATGGCATTTGCAATGATATGTGCACATGCCATGTATTTAGAAGGAACACTATAGAGAAATTATGCAATGTAACACACATGATGAAGATGCTGGAATTTATTACATGTTTTTGTTGAATTAACATAAAATAATTTATGGTTTTGATTTAATGAACCCACAGTGAATAAATATGATCACACTGACACTGTTTGACGCTGTAAAACTGACAGTATACCATGGCATCTTTCAAATGTCCAAAAATTTTGGAATTCCTCAAAATTAGCCAGTTCCCAGATTTTTACCTAAGAGATGGTAGGTCTGTATTATCTATATATGTAGAAAGATGGGATGGTGTTTCAGAAAACATTGAAAGAAAGTCCACTGAAACCTGGATTAGTAGCACATTGTTTTGTAATGCCATGTTCTGGGCTTGATACAGTCTTTGTGCTCTTGAACTCTTAGCACCAATAATTCTCAAAGAAGACCTGCACAAGACTGGCCCCATTAATATTCATCATGGGAGAGGCATATTACAAGGTCCCTTACCTTTTTGAGGAATATAGGCAGTTAAATGTTGCTGGGGAAGGGTAAGAGACATTTTTTTCAGTCTTGTACCTACTCACCTACTCATGATGACTATGTTCCTATAAATAAACCCTAACTCCTACTTCTGTAAGAAACCCCAGTTAAACTCTGGTTCACAAAGATAGACTTGAAAGAAATTGTTTCTTTGGTCTGTTATTGGTGTCTTTGGTGGTGGGGAGGTAAAAAATATGCATGCTGTCTCCCAAAGATAAGTTCACACAACACATACTTATAATTGTAGAACTTGGGTGGCAGAAGCAGAGGCAGATGAACCTTCTTAAGTTCAAAACCAGCATAGTCTCCAAAGTTCAAGGCTACCTAGCTAGACTCTGTTTCAACAAACAAAACAAACAAACAAAAAACCCCAACAAAAAATATACAATAGAATGTTCCTGACTGGAGGCATGAGAGATGCCTACATGAGTGCAGTTAAGCACGCGCGTGCACACATACACACACACACACACACACACACACACACACTACACATATACATACTACACACATACACACCCACATGTCCTCCACTACACCTTTGTATTTATCTCATATAGCATATACATAGTATATATGTATATCCATACACAATGTGTTTGTGCCTGTGACTGTGTATATGCATGTGGCAGAAATAAGAGTAGAAATATGTTCTAGTCTGAGGATGGATTTACTTTGAGTTATTGGGAAAGTTAAACTATTTTGAGATGAAAATTGACTCTATATTCCTTAGGAAAATGGTTTTGTTCACTTTAGTACTATCAGGTCACACAAAGGCTAGAGATTCCCTTGTTTATCTGAGTTTAGTTTTCTTAACTAGATCATTAGCATTCCTGGCCTTCAAGAGGTTAAAATGTATGCAAAGATGCTGAACATTGCCCTAAAGCATTGTATATAGAGGAGCTCCATTAAGTTAGATGGGTAAATTGCTTAGCAAACAAAAAGGAGGAAGGAAAGAGTCTTGCTCTAGTGCAGTGGTTCTCAACCTTTCCAAAGTTGTGACTTATTAATACAATTCCTTATGTTTTGGTGACCCCCAACCATAAAATTATTTTGTCATTATTTTATAACTGTAATTTTGCTAAGGTTATAAATCATAATATAAATACCTGTGTTTTCCAATGGTCTTAGGTGACCCCTGTGAAAGGATTGTTTGACTCTCAAAGGGATTGAGACCCACAGATTGAATCAAGGATAGAAGAAAGGGGTTATGGAATATTCCTCTGTGGCTAAGGAGAGTTAGTGGGACAGGCATGTATCATGAGTGTTAGTTAAGGTTTTACTGCTGTGAACAGACACCATAACCAAGACAAGTCCTATAAAGGCCAACATTTAATTGAGGCTGGCTTACAGGTTTAGAGGTTCAGTCCATTATCATCAAGGTGGGAATATGGCAACATCTAGGTAGACATGGTGCAGGAGGAGCTGAGAGTTCTACATCTTTATCTGAAGGCTGCTAGTGGAAGACTCACTTCCAGGCAGCCAGGATGAGGATCTTAAGCCCACACCCACAGTGACACACCTACTCCAACAAGGCCACACCTCCTAATAGTGCCACTTCCAGGGCCAAGCATATACAGACCATCACAATGGGTGTCCCTGTATGGAGGCCTACAGAGGCCATTTTGTGAAACTGTGAAGGTGAAGCCTGGATTGCCTCAGAGGCGCCAGAGCTGTGGGATACCTACTGAAGAAAGCTGCTAAGAGAGTGTGGAACCAGGCTAAGGAAAGAAGTATGTTGCAATCAACAAAATTGAAAGGAGTTGGAGATCTGAAGAGTTTTTCATCATATATAGAGATGCAGAATTTGGAGTTCGCCCAGTTTAGTTTTGGTCAAGTATTTCCTCACTATGATCCCTTTTAGCATGGCAATGTATATCATGGGCCATTCTATGTTGGAAATCTGTGATCTGCTTTTTTATTTAATGTTACAGGAGATTACAGTTAAGAGACTGCCATGAGTCTTAGAAGACTTTTAAATAGGGTTGAAATTCTTACAGACTATGGGGACTTTTGAAGTTTACCTTAATGAATTTTTCATTACGATATGGTTACAAGCCTATCGGGTCCAGGGAATAAAATGTGGTGGTTTACATAAAAGTGGCCCCTGTAGGCCTATAGGGAGTGGCACTATAATGAGGTTTGATGTTGAACTAGGTGTCTCTTTGTTGGAGGACATGTGTCACTAGTGCAGGTAGGTTTTGAGATTTCAGATGCTCAACCTAGGTCTTTGCCTGCTGTCTGGGGATTATGATATGGAACTCTTCAGCACCATGTCTGCCTACATGCCCATGACTCCCACCATGATGGACTAAACCTCTAAAATTGTAAGCCAGACCCTATGAAATGGTTTCCTTTATAAGAGTCGCTGTGGTCATGATGTGTCTTGATGTGGTCAAGGTGTCTCTTCACAGCAGCAGAAACCCTAACTAGGACATGGGATAACAGCTAACTATTGGAAAAATTCCTTAGCAATAAGAAAAAGAATATTTTGCTTGGGCATGTTGGCACACAATCAGTCTCAGCACAAGTTCAAAGCTATACTGGAATACCTGTCTCAAAAAAGCAAGATAATTCAGAAAAAAGTGGAAGGTGGTGGGAAGAAGCAGAAACAGTAAAAGGAAGAAAATTATGAAGAGAAAGATGATGATGATGATGATGATGATGATGGTAAAGATGATGATGAAGATGATGATAAGGATGGGATTGCTTTGAATATTTATTTTCATTCTTGAAGTCCATGCCATAAAGATTACATTAAGAGTGAAATGATGGCATAATGAAGTCTGATTTCTATTAATGATTGGGGGAAAAATAAAAAAGAAAGAAGAGAAATTAAAATTAACACTTCTCAAATAATTACTGAATATGCACAATCAGAAATTCTATATTAAAATAAACCATTTTATGTACACTCATGAAAAAGAAAGACCAATTAATGCCTAAAATGATGCAGCTACACTAATCCAAAATTTGACAAAAGCAACTTCATATGAAAACCATCTATTTAATAATTTGCTCATGTTTTGATTTTTCATCACTACATAAATACAAGGAAATAGAGTTTTAAAAGATAAAAACTGAACTATTTGTCTTGTATTTTGAATCTCCCTTCTCAGATTTGCTGTCCCTGTCTCTCTTCTCAACTGTATTTTGACAATCTTTTCATATAATTCTTTTATAGTTTTGGCTTTCTCTTCATTACTATTTCTAAAGAAATGAATCTTTATTCAAACATAATGGATACTTTGCCTTTTAGCTAAAATTCAGTGTGAATATAATTGAGAAACACAAAAATATGCAGTAAAGTATTTTTATATACTTCTTGTAATCATTAGGATCTCTTAAACTTAATGTGTATTTTCTTTTCTCAGAGATGGAAGATTGGCTGAGAATATTGTTGCTTTTCCAGTAGGCCTGAGTTTAATGCCCAGTCACTACATAGAGTCTCAAGGCATCTGTAAATGCAGTTTAGTTTAGGAGATCTGACTCTTTCTTCTGGCCTCTGTGAGCACAGACATGCACATGGTGAACAGATTATACATGCAGGCAAAACACTCATACATATAAATCAAAAATAAATAAATTTTAAAACAAAGCAAATAATTTGCCAGTTTGATATGCCCGTGTTTTTAAAAAAATATATTAACTGTATGACAAGCCCCCCCCAATAAAACTCAAAGGCAAAAAAACAAAAGAAAATAAAACAAAACAAAAAAACAAAAACAACAACAACAATAACAAAAAACCAAATAAATGACATCGTAAAGGCTTAAAAACCTATTACACTTAAAATTATATGTCAAATCCTAAGCATGTTTATAAAGTCTTCTGGGATCTGTGTTCTGCTCTTCTCTACTGACATTTTTTACTCCATTTCCCAGATAACATCTTTGAGATACTATTCATTCCTGTTCAACTTTGATTCCCTCCAGGAATCATCATTCTTACCTTGGGGCCTTTGAACCTGTTCATGTTCTTTCTGTGCCTTGCTTTCTTTCATCCTTAAAAACATGCTATGCATGAATACTTCTCATAGAGACCTTCCTTGATATTTCTTTTTAAGTTTTATTTATTTATTTAGTTTACATCTCAATATCTAGCCCCCTCACCTCCCAGTACCTCATCTAGCTCTTTTCCCTATTCCTACTCCCCTTCTCCTCTGAGGAGGAGGAGGATCCCCCCCACCCGGTATCACCCCATCCTGTCACATCAAATCACTGCAAGATTCAGCACATCTTCTCCCACTGAGGTCAGACAAGGTGGCTGAGCTAGGGGAACTGGATTAACAGAGAGAAAACAGATTCAGGGACAACCTCCATTCCAGTTGTTGGGGGACCCTCATGAAGACCAAGCTACATATCTGCTACATATGTGCAGAGGGCCCATGTCTAACCTATGCTACCTCTTTGGTTGGGGTCCAGTCTCTGGGAGCCCTCAAGAGTCCATGTTATTCGACTCTGTTGGTCTTCCTGAGGAGTTCCTATCCTCTTCTGATCCCTCTATCCTTCCCCCAACACATGCACAAGACTTCCTGAGCTCCAGCTAATGTTTGGTTGTGAGTCTCTACATCTGTTTTAATCAGCTGCTGGGTGGAGCTTCTCAGAGAACAGTTATACTTGGATCTGATCTACAAGTATAACAGAGTATCATTACTAGTGCCAGGGATTAGTTCTTGTCCATGGGATGGGTCTCAATTCAAGGCAGTCATTGGTTGTCCATTTCCTTTACCTCTGCCCAATCTTTGTTCCTGCACATCTTGTAGGCAGGACACATTTTGGGTTGAAGGTTCTCTGGGTGGGTTCCTATTCTTATTCCTTCCCTAGGAGTCCTGCCTAGCTACAGAAGGGAGTCTGCTAGGGCTCCATATCTCCCACTGTTAAGAGTCACAGGTAAGTCACCTCCACAATTTCCCTGGGGCCTCCCACAATCTCAAGTCTCTGGCATTTCTTAGAGATGTCCGTCTCCCTCCCTCCCACCAATTTCCATTCTCTTTCCCTTGTTCTCCCTACACCTGATCCCCCCTGCCCTGTTCCACATTCCATTCCCCCCCCACACCTCTATTCATCCACTCCCAATATCTATTTTATTTCTCCTTCTGAGAAAGATTCATGCATCTTCCCTTGGGCTGCACTTGTTATTTGTTTTCTTTTGGGGGGGGGTGTTGTGGATGATCACTTGGTAATCTTATATTTTATGGGTAATATCCATTTAGAAGTGAGTACATACCATGCATTTCCTTTTGGGTCTGGGTTATCTCACTCAGGATTATATTTCTAGTTCCATCCATTTGCCTGCAAAATTCGTGATATCCTTGTTCTTAACAACTGAATAATATTCTGTTGTGTGAATGAACCACGTTTACTTTATACATTTTGTCAATTGACAGAAATCTGAGTTGTTTCCAGTTTCTGGCTATTATAAAGTGGCTATAAAGAGAGCTGAATACGTGTTCTTGTGGTATGGTAGACCATTTTTGGGCATATGCTCAGGGGTGGTATAGCTGGGTCTTGACGTAGAACTATTCTCAATTTTCTGAGAAAACTCCAAATTGATTTCTAGAGTGCTTGTACAAGTTTGCACTCCCAACCACCAATGGAGGAGTGTTCCCAGTGCTACCCATCCTCACCAGCATGTGCTGTTCCTTGAGTTTCTGATATTAGAGTTTCTGATCAGTGTAAGGTGGAATCTCAGATTCATTTTCATTTTCATTTTCTTGATGTCTAAGGATGATGAAATTTTCTTGGCCATTAGAGATTTCTCTGTTAAAAATTTTGTATAGTTCTTTACCCCATGTTTTCAAACTGAGTTATTTGATTTGTTGTTGTCTAACTTTTTGAGTTCTTTATATATTTTAGATAATAGCCCTCTGTCTGATGTAGGGTTGGTGAAGATATTTTCCTATCCTGTATGCTGTCATTTTGTCTTATTGACAGTGTTCTTTCCCTTATAAAAGTTTTTAGTTTCATGATGTTCCACTTGTTAATTGTTGATCGTAGTGCCTGACCTATGGGTGTTCTCTTCAGGAAGTTATCTCCTGTACCAATGAATTCAAGTCTATTCTCTATTTTCTGTTTTATTAGACTTTAGTGTATATGGTTTTATGTTGAGATTTTTAATCCACTTGGACTTGAGTTTTGTGCAGTGTGCTAGGTATGGATCTATTTGCATTCTTCTACATGCTGATATCCAGATAGACCAGCACCATTTGTTAAAGTTCCCCCATTGTATGGTTTTGGCTTCTTTGTCAAACCTCAAGTGTTCATAGGAATGTGGATTTAATTCTGGGTGTTTTATTTGATTCTTTTGTTCAACCTGTCTGTCTCTGTACCAATACCATGCAGATTTTATTACTATTGATATGTTGTAGTAGAGCTTGAAGTCAGGGATGGTGATACCTCTAGAACTTTCTTTATTGTCAGCAGTGTTTTACCTATCTTGTTTTTCTTTCTTTCTTTCTTTCTTTCTTTCTTTCTTTCTTACTTTCTTTCTTTCTTTCTTTTTTTTTTTTGTTTTGTTTTTTTGGTTTTTTTTTTTTTTTGCTTTTCCATATGAAGTTGAGAGTTGTTATTTTAATGTCTGTAAAGAATTGTGTTGGAATTTTGGTGAGAATTACACTGAATCTGTAGATTGCTTTTAGTAAGCAATCATTTGGTAAGCAAATATTTTCACTATGTTAATTCTACACATCCATGAGAATGGAAGATCTTTTCATCTTCTGATATGTTCTTCAACTTGTTTCTTCAGGGATTTGAAGGTCTTGTCATACAGATCTTTCACTTGTTTGGTTAGAGTCACACCAAGACACTTTATATTATTCATGGCTAGTGTAAAAGTTGTTGTTTCCCTCATTTCTTTCTCAGCCCATTTATCATTTGTATAAAGGAGGTATACTGTTTTCTTTGAATTAATTTTGTATCCAACCACTTTGCTGAAGGGGTTTATTAGCTGTAGGAGCTCTTTGGTAGAATTTTGGGGGTCACTTCTGAACACTATCTTATCATGTGCAAACAGCAAAAATTTTATTTCGTCCTTTCCAATTTGTATCCCCTTGATGTCCTTTAGGTTTTTTATTTTTCCAGCTAGGATTTCAAGTAGTATATTGAAGAGACTGAGTGTATAGCCTTGTCTTGTGCCTGATTTAATGAAATTGTTTTAAATTTCTCCCCATTTAGTTTGATATTGACTATTGGCTTATTGCATATCACCTTTATTGTGCTTAGGTATGTGCCTTGTATCTCTGATTTCTCAAAGACTTTTAACATTAAGGGGTGTTTGATTTTGTCAAAGGCATTTTTAAGCATTTAAGGAGATGATCTTGTGGGTTTTTCTTTGAGTTTGTTTATACAATGGGTTACATTGATGGATTTTCATATATAAAACCACTCCTGCATCCCTGGTATGAAGCCTATTTTATCATGGTGGACCGTATCTTTGATGTATTCCTGAATCCAGCTTGGAAGTATTTTATTGAGGATTTTTGCATCAATGTTCATAAGGAAAATTGGTCTGAAATTCTTTTTTTGTATCTTTGCGCGGTTTTAGTAACAGGGTGACTGTGGCCTCATAGAATAAGTTGGACAGTGTTCCTTCTGTTTCTATTTTGTGGAATAGTTTGAGGAATATTGGTATTAGCTCTTCCTTGAATGTCTGATAGAATTTTATGCTAAAACCTGGGTTTTGTTTGGTTGGGAGACTTCTAATGACTCCTTCTATTTCTTAAGGTGATATGGGAATATTTAGATAGTTTACCTCATCATCATTTAATTTTACTAAGTGCTATCTGTCTAGTAAATCATCCATTTTGTTTAGATTTTCCAATTTTGTCAAGTATAGGCTTTTGTTTTAAGGCCTAATGATTCTTTGAATTTCCTCAGTGTCTGTTGTCATGTCTCCCTTTTCATTTCTTATTTTGTTAATTTGGCTCCTGTCTCTGTGCCTTTTCATTAGTTTGGCTAAGGGTTTGTCTATCCTGTTAATTTTCTCAAAGAATCAAGTTTTGATTTTGTTGATCCTTGTTATTGTTCTCTTTGCTTCTATGTGATTGAGTTCAGCCCTGGTTTGGATTACTTCCTGCCTTCTACTCTTCCTGGGTGTGTTTGCCACTTATCCCCCTAGAGCTTTCAGGTGTACTTTTAAATCATTAGTATGAAAACTCTCCAATTTATTTGTGGAGGCTTTTAGTACTATGAACTTTCCTTTTTGCACTGCTTTCATTGTGTCCCATAAATCTGAATATGGTTTTCTCTCATTTTCATTGAATTCTAGAAAGTCTTTAATTTCTTCCCTTATCCAGTGATCATTGACTAAAGAGTGGTTTAATTTCTATGAGTATTAGGCTTTCTATTGTTGCTGTTGACATTGATGAGGAGCTTTAATCCATGGTGGTCTGATAGAATATTATTATTTAAATTGTTTGTATCTGTTGACACTAGCTTTGTCACCTAGTCTATGATGAATTTTGGAGAAGGTTCCATGAGGTATTGAGAAGTAGGTATAATCTTTTGTGTTTGGGTGACATGTTCTGTAGATATTCGTTAGGTCCATTTGATTCATAACATCTGTTAGTCTCATCATTTCTGTTTAGTGTCTGTCTCAATGAACTGTCCATTGGTGAGACTTGGGTGTTGAAGTCTCCCACTATTAATGTAATGATGTGTGATGCAAAATTAGTAATGATTCTTTTATGAATATGGGTGGTGCTCTTCCATTTGGGGCATAAACATTAATAATTGAGATGCCATTTTGTTGTATTTTTTTTCCTTTAATGAGTATAAAATGTCCATCTACATCTCTTTTGATTACTTTTGGTTGGATTTATTTTCATTAGATATTAGAATGTCTACTACAATTTGTTTCATGGATCCATTTGCTTGGAAAACTCTTTTCTGCCCTTTACTATGAGGTAATATCTATCTTTGTTGCTAAGGTGTCTTTCTTGTACACATCAGAATGATGGATAATGCTTTCACATTCACTCTGTCACCTTGTGTCTTTTTATTGATGAATTGAATTCATTGATACTGAGAGATATCAATGATCAATAATTGTTTTTCTGTTGATTGTGTTATTTTGCTGGCCTTTAGCCATCTGAGTGTCACTAATGTTGGCAGCCCTGGTAGTCCCAGACTAGAGCAGGCCTCTGGGGTTACAGGTAGATTAGTTAGTCCCTTGTAACAGTAAGCCTCCAGGGATACAGGCAGAGCTGGTATCTCCTGATATCTTCAGGCTACTGATTGTTTTGGGTATCAGAAAGCCTCCAGGGATGTAGGTGGAGTTGTGCATTGGGCAATGGAGTAGAGAGGATGCAGATCAAAGCTTGCCTCTGGTGGGTTTGTCCAGTGGACTGGTAGGCAAGCAGTTGGGTTAGATGACTCTAACCTGGTCCCTGATATCTGGATGCATCTGGAAATATGGCTAGAGGTGTGGACTAGGAGATGGAGCACAGAGGGGACAGGGTGACCTTTTGGCTGCTACAGTTGCTGGGGACTGAGCAGGCTGAGGTTTGGGGTTTGGGGGACTTACCTGGTTGTCTTTAGCAGCAGCAGGTCTCCAGGCTTAAGTTTTAATTTACAACCATTTTTGGTTCATGACAAAAGTAAGAGGAAGAAATAGTAAAGTGGTACTTCTTCACCAAAACAGTATATTAAATTTGATGAGCTCACACTCATACTTAAAACCCTGTCTATATTTTATTTGATGGCTCTCTCTACATACTGTACATTATAACATTTTAAGTAAATGAATAGTATTATGTTTCCTTCATTATATTCTCATACACAGTCCTTACCTTAAAAATATTTTGCATATCTGTTTTCTTGGCATTCTATTTGCTAAATTTCCTTGGCTTCAGCCACTAGCAATCACTAACTTCCTTCCCTCCTTCCTTCCTTCTTTCCTTCATTCCTTCCCTCTCCCTTTCTTTCCTTCTTTTTTTCTCTTGACAAAGTCATTGATTAAGTTTACGTTCTGATAGAAGCTTTCCATTCCTTCCTCTCCTCCTAGTTCCTCCCTGTAACTTTACCTCCCCCTCCTCTCCTTCTCTCCAGAAAAGAGGGGACCTCTCAAGGACATCAGAGAGCCCCGGCATACCAAAACACAGTGAGACTAGGTGCTTCCTCTTCCACTGAGGCAGCAATGTTAGGGGAAAGGAATCCAAAGGGCAGGAATGTAGTCAGAGACAGCTCCTTGGAGTCCCATATGAAGATCCAGCTGTACAGCTGCTACATATGTGCAGAGGGCCTAGGTCAATACCATTCTTGCTGTATGGTTGACAGTTCAGTTTTTGTGCGCTCTGATGGGCCCAGTTTAGTTGTTTCTGTAGTTTTTTCTTCTTTTTTTTTGTAGTATACTTGACCTCTTTGTCTCCTTCAATCCTTCTTCTGTGTCTTCTATAGGATTTTGCAAGCTCTACTCATTGTTCGACTGTAAGTCTCTGCATGAGCTTCCAGCAGTTTCTGGGTAAAGTTCCTCTGTTGACATTTATGCTAGGTTCCTTTCTGCAAGTATAGGAGAATATCATCAATAGTGTCAGGGGTGAGCTCCCTTTCATGGTATGGGTCACAAGCTGGGGCAGTCTTTGGTTGGTAGTTACCTCAAATTCTGCTTCATCTTTTATCCCTGCACATCTTGTAGGCAGGAAAAATCATGGTTCTAAGGTTTTGTGGCTGGGTTGGTGCCCCAATTCCTCCATTGAAAGTCTTACCTTGTCTCAAGAGATGGCCAGCTCAGGCTCCATATACTCCATTGCTAAAAGGTTTTGATTGGGTTCCCCTTATAGATTCCTGGAAGTTTTAACTGTCATATGTTTCTAGCTCATCCCAGAGATGGTCCTGTCTACAATCCAGTTGACTTTCCTAGTACTCTCTCCCTCAGTCCTCCCCTACCTCATCCCTCCTGTTCCCATCCCCACTCCTTCCACACCCAACCTCTTCCTTCCATCTACTCCCAATGTATAATCTATTTCCCCTTCTCAGTGAGTTTTAGGGGTGTACCTTCAACCCTCCTTGTTACTTATCTTATTTGGGTCTATGGTTTCTAGCATGGTTATCCTGTGTTTTATGACCACTACTGGCCTTTTTCCCAAAAGATGCTCAATATACCACAGGGGCACTAGCTCAACTATGTTCATAGAAGCTTTATTCATAATAGTCAGAAACTCTAATCAACCCAGATGTCCATCAACCAAAGAATATATAAATAAAATGTGGTGCATTATACAATTTAGGATTACTCAGCCATTAAAAACAATGAATAATATTATGTTTCCTTCATTATATTCTCATACATAATCCTTACCTTATAACATATACCTTACCCTATAACATAACAAAATTTGAAAGGCAAATAGATGGAACTATAAAGACACTCATGGCATATACCCACTTATACGTGGATATTGGTCATAAAGCACAGAATGATTTTCCTTCTTTTCTTCCAATGTTTCTATAGAGAGACTGCCACATAGTTTGAATAATTCAGCATACATGCATTTCAGGTTGGTTTCTTTCTTTTAGTGACATACATTCTAGTTTTCTCTATGTCATTCCATGGCTTCTTACCTCTTTTCCTTCTGGTATTGAATCATATTCCACTTCTTATTCTACTGTCTGGAAATACCCACAGATTATCATTCCATTCATCTACTAGAAGACACCTTAAATTTCTTCTAAGGACTAGCAATTGTGAATTTAGTTGCAGCAAATATTTTTCCCTGTACACTTTCTAGTGATCCTAAGATTTCAACAATGTGGACAAATGTTATGATTACTGAAATTTATGCTTATTTTTTTCAACTTGAAAGTGCAATTTTTTTGCATCATTAACAGCAATAATGAGAGTCCCTGCTGCTATATAACCTTGGCTGTAGTGTTTGGTGCTTTCAGTATACCAGATTTGCTATTATAAATCAGTACACTCTTCTTCATGTAATTTGACACAAGGATGTGAAATTTGACTAACTGGAGGTGTATGTGAAATCCCTGCTGCACAGAAAATGGGTACTTACCTCTTAACCATCATGCTATTATTTCACCAGTGGGTATATGTTGTCAAGAAAGTCAGTATTGTAGCAAGCAGAGCCCAGTGCCGGGTGTTTAATTTTATAAAAGACCAAGATATGTTTTGTAGAGCACAATATGGTGAGGTGGGAGGAGTGCTGAGGCATCCCTTCCCACTGAGATACTATAAGATGGGTATAGTATAGAATAGAATTGATTTAGGGCATAGGAAGGGGAGTTGAGAAGGGATGAGAGAGAGAGAGAGAGAGAGAGAGAGAGAGAGAGAGAGAGAGAGCCTGGCCAGGAACATGTGAAGAGAGGGGGAGGGGGAAGGGGAGAGAGGGGGAAAGGGGGTCAGGGAGAGAAGAGGGTCAGAGAGAGAAAAGAGTGAGTGAGAAAAGGGGTAGAGAGAGGGAGGAAGGGCCAAACACCCTTATAGCAAGCCAGGTCTATTGACTGTTGCCAGGTAACTGTTGGGCTGAGACTAGAAGGAATGCCAACATACCTCCCTTTTGGTTTAATTAAAACAGGAAAAACTAGAAAGAGGTGATAGTGAAGCAGGAACAAGGTTGTCAAGTTCTTTAGCTACTTCTGCTGACTTTGGGGGCAGCGTGTCTTTGGGAAATCTAAGAAATGGGGGTGGGGATGTTTGTCATGTCTTAGGATAGTTGACTGTTTCCTTGCTGTCCAAGGTCTGTGGAATCATCTGTAGGTAGAAGGAACAGGTCCAGTAGAAGCATCTGTGTTTGTGAGAGGAGTTTGGATCATCTGTGGGTTGCTTCTCTGGAGCTATCTGGAATGTAGATTTTTGAGTAAATGCTTGGACTTGGATAGATGCTGAGACACACACATATATTAGAGATAGAGAATAAAGTTAAGTACATTTGTGTGGGCCTGAGTGCTGAAGGCTTTCCACAGGGATCTCTGGCCTGGCCAAGTGCAAGGATTCAGGCAAAGAGGAGAGCACAAGCAGGGACGGGAGTCACCTCCACCTTGGTCTCCGCAGTTGCCACCTTGGTTGCTCCAAGATGCTGCACCCACCTTCCTGTGCTGAATCTGGTCTGGGCTGAGCCCATATGAGGCCAACCAGCTGGCAAGGAGTGCAGGAAGCTTCTGGTGGTGTTTCAGGAGAGCAGACCTCTTCCCAAGCAGCAGTGTTACAGCTCTTATGATAGAAGCTCTCAGAAGAAGGAGTAGTTCTCACACCTTTATTCCTTCTGGATGGCATTACTCCTATACAGTTCGGGATGGTCTAAGATACAGCTTGGGATGGGTCAGGGGTCTGACAACAGGTACTTCCCATTGGCTTGGTCTGAGAGCTTAGGGACACCTTATCTGCATGTGGGAGGGCTTGGTGTGCTGCTCCTACTTGATAGACCTCTCTACAGGAGGCTGTGGGGGTTGTAGCTACTTGACAGGAGCCAAGGACCTCCCAGAAGCATTGGCAAAATGCCTTCTGGTCCTTTGCAGGGCTAACCCCACTGGGTCGCCTGGGGTTAAGCCTGTGCTTGACCAGGGTCCAGACTGCCTGTCACAGTCTACTGCCCCACACATTTGGGAGAATTTTTTTCCTTAGGTGTTCATTTGATACCCTTAGGCTTTGGTGGATGGGGTAAGGGGAACCCCAATTTTAGGGGACAGGAGAGGAATCCCACCCTCTGTAATAGGTAACAGGAAGAAACACTTAGGCTATTGATAGGCAGGTGTACTTATCCAGATGGAGTCTGTTTGATCATTGAGAGGTAAGGTAGATCTAAGTGGTTTCCTTGAGCTTATAAGTTTATAAAAGAGATAAAGTTGTTAATAGTATGAACAGTCTTTAAGGTGAGTATAGGGAAAATAAAAATATGTTGTGGAGCAGAAGGAGCAAGAAGAGCTTTTGCCCTCTGTCTCGAAGACTAAATGTATATAAATTTAGCGTGATGAGAAACTATGTTTAAATTGTATTTAAAAGTCAATTAAAGAAAACTCAAAACTTTGACCCTGAGAATATGCTAATTGATCATATAAAAGATAATCAAAGGAAACTTAGCTTTTGAAATATGATAGTTGATAGCGTAGATTTAGCATGAGAAACACTTTAAATCTATTGTTAAAAGATAGCTAAAAGAAACTTAAAATTTGAATTTGTGATTATAAAAATGGATCATATAGTGGAATGTTTTATTAGAGTGAGGCTAATTTATAAGAACTATTTTCATTAATGTTAGGACAGTGGCATAATAAGGGGAGGAAATATGAATCATTTAGTCACTGGAAGCTAAGTCTAGATAAGGAAGTAGCAGAAGGTAATATCTGTGAAAACTTACATTTCAACTTGTGTATCCTTTATCTTGAAGCTTGTGAGCAAGGCAAACCTGTCTACCTTTTTGTTAAGATATCTGGTAGTCTTAGCTAGTTTATTAATTGACTAATGAGCTAATATAGTGTTGGACTACCTTAGAGTAAGCTGTCAAGCTATCAGATAGCTTATCTGGCAATGTAATCAGAAATCTGGGAAAAATACATTATAATCTAGATGTCATATATTAATGAAAATGCCAGAGGTTGGTCTATAGTCCACTACCTAAACAGTTTCCAGCTCCCTGTGGTTTCCATCGCAACTTGGACAGAGTCACTCTGGCCATCAGGTCCAGAAGATGAGAAGCTTTTTTCCTGTGGAGTACGTACTTATGAAATGAGAAATGACCCACCTTGACTTAGGCAATATGAGGCATTTAACTCTCTGGGTGTCCTCTGTCCTCAGTTTAGGCCAAACCCTGGCAGCAGACAAGGCAATGGAGCTGAACAGTGCTTCTCAGTAGTTATCATACCACAATCCAGGTAGTGTCTTGTTGCTATGCCCACATCTTGTCAGAGATCTTTATGATTTACTATTAGAATTTGGGAGTCTCTGTCATATTAAGCTTAAATATTTAATGTTACATTTAGCAAATTCCTGGAAAGATTGACAGCAAGTATCTATTGAGCATATCTAAGTTAGGCAATCTACATTTCTTTTTAATTATTTGTTCTGGAATGTATCTAGCAAACAAAGAGGTATAACTTAATAACAGTAATGTCAGTAGCAAAAACAAGGCTAAATGTATATTTAAGGCAGTGATCTTTAACTTAAAGCAGTGAACTTTAGCCTTTTTTCCTGTTGTAGATCATTAAATTAATATTAAAATCATTATTTACTAAGGCAGGATAGAAATTACGTGTTAACCTTATCTAATTGAAGTGTCTTTGAAGACCTTAAGTCAGGCTGTTCTAAAGTGAGGAGGCATGAGATGGGGACTGCCCATAACAAAAATGGTGGATAGTCATGAGACTGCCCTTAGCCAAAATGGCACTGAAGCTATAGCTAGCCATGTGACCACCCTTAACCCAGATGGGGCTAAAGCACTATCTCTACCTGTGGAGAAAAGTCTTGGGCTACACCTTAGAACAGAGGGGCAGAAGTGTTATGTATCTTAGAATGAAAAGACAGAAGCAAACATAAAGACAAATCTAAATGGCTCAGTGTGAAGAGTGCATGGTACAGCTCATCAGCTGGCAGTGGTCACAGGACTGTAGAACTGTGGGCTAGGGAAAGCAGGTGATGATGCTTTGAGGGCGGGGGTGAGAGGGCAAGTGCACCCAGAGAGGGCAAGAGGCAGTGCTTCAGCCACCTCCCAGTAACTCTGTCTTCTGCAGCAAACGGATAGCTTTGGGGGCTGTGGAAGATCAAGTTAAGTCCCAAACAAGGTCCCAAGAGTGTTGTTAGAGTCAAGGGTGTGGGGAACTAGAAGCAAAGAGCGAATGAATAAAGTGGCTAAAGCGTGCTGGATGGAGGGGGAGGAGCAGAAAATGAAGAGGGAGATGGTTGGAGTAAAGCCTGTACACACTCATACATACTCTTAACAATCAATGAAAAAACTTTATTCTAAAGAGAATAAAATCAGTAATTATCGTTCTTCACATTTTTATTTAAGGGATTAAATAAAATCATGATAGTTCCAAATACTTAAAAGTTTACTTCTTGCTTTTAAACATCTTCTAGATCTGATTCCAGTAAATAAAATTGAGGTACCATCAAATGTATTGATTTCAACCTGATTGTGACTATAAAGTAAGCTAATGCATATAAGAATACTTTGTAGAGAGTGATAGATTGGTTGTATATTAATGAAAAACTTCACTTAAGTTGAGAATCTTTGTCTCTTAGAGATGATGCCAGTTTTGACATGAAAGGAAATATGAAAAATAGTTCTGCTGACTTATCATGTCATTAATATTTCTGACATTTCTTTGAAAGGCTCTATGAATAAAGAATAAATAAACTTAAATTGGCAGCAAAATGTTGACATTAGAAGCTATTTCCACTTTGCTTAGTTGTCCTGGTTGTAGTCTGCAATATGCATTTTTCTCATAGTTAACAAACTGAAGATGAAGTTGTCTCAATACACTCTGAACATGTTCTTCTTGGAAGGCAGCAGCACAGTATTCCTGGCTGTAAACACTGAGAATATAGATAGAACACTAGTTGAATCAATTTGTGTTGGCTGGACTTCATCTTTCCTGATAGATTTTTGACAACACTCCACTGAAACTATTGCTATAAAATTAGGATTTGCTGAATCCTACTTTTCAGAGGCAAAAGCTTGAGTCAGAACTAGTAAAGCCAGATTTTAACAGTAAAGGGAAGTAGGAAATCTCTTCTTGAGCTACACAATAAAAACAGTCAATGAGTACTTTAAAATTTAGGTTCACCTCACCACACCATGCTCTATAAAGCATCTTTGGCTCTTTTTTAATAAAACACAACAGATTTAGAAACTTGTAGGTTCACATTTCCCATGACTCAGATTTACACACTTGCAGGTTCATATTTAGCAACACTACCACATGGACTTTCCAGCCATCAGATTGCTCTCTATACCTATCCATCCAAACGCAAGCAAATTGGTAAGCTCCCTCCTCCCCACTGGTCAGTGTAAACATCCCTGGTCCTATCAGAGGGGGCCACCCTCTGATGTCCTGAAGGACAAAGGTATTCACAGTCAAGACTGGCCTTCTCATTGTCTCCTTATTTTAGAGCCTTTTCTTTTAGATGATCTCTTTTTCTCTCTCTCTCTCTTTCTCTCTCTCTCTCTCTCTCTCTCTCTCTCTCTCTCTCTCTCTCTCTGAGATAGTTTCTTTCTTGCTGCTGAGAAATCCTAAGCCTACATGAACCATTCTTGTCGCCACTAGGGTGCAGCCTCCACTTTATCACATGACAGCCTGATGACCTCAGAACAGTGGTAGGAATAATATTAATAACTTCAACTCTCACCCAGAAAGGAAATGTCTTTGCCACTAATTATAGGCTCCCTACGGGGACACCTCCCCATCTTAGAGGCTTCCCAATTCACAAGCAAAATTTGGCCCCAATATGTACTAAGTAAAAACTCTAAATGGCCATTTAACGGCTCTTTGAAAGGAAAACCTTTACAACTCTTGCCAGCATATCTAAAAAATGAGTGTGTACTTGTTTTTCTTCTGATTACTGACCCCTTTCTCACAAAATGTAGTCAAGGTATAATCAATCTTTATAAAGCATACATGATGTTATTAAAAATCTCATTGTGTCTTTTATTTGTTTAGATTGGAACTAATGGAGCTGTTTCAGCATTGCAAAGGATTGTCTGTCCTTACCCCATGGGTCCACTTGCTTGGAATTTTCACTTTGCTACTAGACAAATAGTCCACTGGCATGCCCAAGTCTCTAAAATTCCATGCTGTATGCAGAAGAGTGTGAATGCAATATGGGGCAAAATTAATAGGTCTGATGTTAAATACAATTGAGAATAAATATTGAATATGAAAATGGTACCTTTTATCTCTCCTTCCCCACCACAGATTTATGTGGTGCAATAGAGCAAGTATTCTTTCTGTAGTTGGAAATGGGAGCATGATTTATATTTTCAGGATGTTCTTCAAAAAAATACCATGTTGTGAGGAGAATCACAACTGCCAAACTGTAAGACCACGAAGCAGCCTGAGTGAATGGTACTCACATATGAATTTGAGGAATCTGTGTAGCAAGTCCTAGGTGAACATTGGAAAACCAGAAGGTGTCATTCCATGAAGTCACGACAAGTAAGGGGTTTTAAAAGTAATCCCTGGACATTCTTTGTCACTCGTCACAGTAGATTACATAGATGTTGAGATGCAGATATAAGACTTTGTATCAGAGGAGGATGGAGTAGCCAGGGTAACCATGTCAATGAGGGACTAGTGAAACAGAGAGATTAAAAAGTGAGTGCCTTCCATGCAAATCCTTAGTGATTACAATGAAATGCAGTGGGCTGCTAAAATGTTACTTCACCCTCCTTTGTCAGGGACTGAGCAGTGGCCAAGAGGTATTATTATCTAGGTGTTACTACGACATGTAGATATTCCTGGCCCCAAATACAGGACACAAACCAGAAGTTAGCTCTTCTTTGAGTGTCTGATAGAATACTGTGTTAAAACCTCCTGGCTTTGGATATTGTTTTTTGTTTTTAACTGGGAGACATTAATGACTGCTAATATTTCCTTAGAGAATAAAGGTCTACTTAATTTGTTTGTTTGATCTTGATTAATTTGGAAGTGGTATCTATTGAGAAAATTATGACCCACTTATTCTTAGATTTTTTTTCTGTGCCTGTTGTTATGCTTCCTATTTTGCTTCTGATTTCATTAATTTGGATATTATTTCTCTGTGTTTTAGTTAGTTTAGATAAGAGTTTGCATATCATCGCTTCATTAATTCTTTGTATTGTTTCTATTATATTGACTTCAGAACTGAATTTGATTTACCATCTACTTTTCTCAGGTGTGCTTCTTTTGTTTGTTTGTTTGGGCCCCTAGTTCTATGAACTTTCCTCTTAAAACTATATTCATTGTGACCCATAAGTTTGAGTAATTTGTGTATTCATTTTTATTGGAGTATAATTCTTTAATTTCTTCATTTCTGCCTTGGCACAGTTATTATTTAGTAGAGTACTATTCAGTTTCTATTAGTTTGTAGGCTTCCAGCTTAAATCCATGGTGATCTGATAGAATGCATCACATTATTTCAATTTTCTTATATCTGTTGAGCATTGCTTTGTGACTATGTGGTCAATTTTACAGAAAAAGCAATTGGTGACAATTTTCTATATGGAAGAAAAGAATAAGTATCAAGTATTTTTTTCAAAAATCTAGTTTTGCAGCATAAATTTTAGAAGAAAATTGGCAATATACTTTTTTGTTTGTTTGTTTTTTTCGAGACAGGGTTTCTCTGTGTAGCCCTGTCTGTCCCGGAACTCACTCTGTTATCCAGACTGGCCTCGAACTCAGAAATCTACCTGTCTCTGCCTCCCAAGTGCTGGGATTAAAGGTGTGCGCCACCACTGCCAGGCAGCAATATACTTTTCTTAAGGCTGTCCTTTTTACACACTCTGAGAACCAGCACTGGAGATGAAATTTGGTAGATAGAAACTAACAAATTGTTCTCAAAGTAGAAACCATGTTTCCAGTGTTTAATGTCAAGTCAGCAAAGTAAGATAAGGTTAAAATTCAAAGTAGTAAACAAGTAACATCAAACTTTGCCTGGGAGTTTTAGATGGGGCTTCAGGTAGTTTTCCCTGCTCTGTAGCAAATGCTCCATTGTGAGTCACAGCAATCCTTCAGGAGCTAAATTCATCCACATTAAATTGGGGTGACCTAACTAACAGTTTTTGTCTTACAACTTATTTATCACTTAAATTATAGTTCAACGGGGCTGGAGAGATGGCTCAGAGGTGAATTGTGCTGACTGCTCTTCCAGCGGTTTTGAATTCAATTCTCAGCAACCACATAGTTTCTCACAACCATATGTAGTGTGATTCATTATCCTCTTCTGGTGTGTTTGAACACAGCTACAGTATACTCATATACATAAAATAAATAAATAAATAAATAAATAAATCTTTAAAAATGTATAGTCCAACTTTATGGAATTAAAGTCTAGGAAAGTAAGTACATTTTTTTACAAGTAATATGATCACACATACACACACACACACACTTTTAAAATGCTCAAAAACATACTGTAGAGGAGAAAAACATACTTTAGTTACTGTGGTAATAGTGATGCTGAATGTAGCTTGCAGGTGACAGAATAGGCAATATAAACTTTGTTTTAAAAACATGGTATTTGACTCTCTACTGACTTTCTGAGTGGATAATTTCAGGGGTTTGCTTTTGTTTTGCTCTCTATGAAATCACTTCTAGATTGGTCTGGATTTCTGCAGACATTTATAAATACATTTAATAAATACATGTAATGGCCTTAGATGAGTGATAACAGATGGAGGCAGGCATATATTACCTGTATATGAAAAGACTACTGAGAGAGACAGATGGGAGAATAATAGCTTTGGAAAATTCTCACAAATAATGGGGAATATAAAGGTCACTTACATGCTCAAAACTGGATTTCTGTTTAGAAAATACCTATAAAACCATAAGCTGTGACCCATGAATGTTATTTAGACTCCATAAAAATGTAAAATGTAAGGCAGAGTTTAAAATTGTCTGGATACAATTTGAATTAGTGAGTCCCAAACAAGTTCAAAGACTCGAAACAGCTTCTTTATTCTCTTTCTTCTGTCTCTTCTACAATTTTAACTTAAATTTGACAAATTTTCCTATATATCACACTAAAGCTTGTGACCAAGAAAAACTATATCTTACTGGACCTCATCAAAATTCAATGTACATCATTCTTCAACTACAAAAAGATAAATAATCCAGTTGAAAAAAATGACAAAGGGCATGGATATTTCACCCATGAAGGCAAGTATGTAACTAAAAAATCCATGCAATATTTTTGTCAAACAAACCATAGCCTTGTGGTTAATATTTTCTCAGTTTCTTAAACAGTATTTTGACATTTCCTCAAAATTTTTTTATTAATAGAGTCATGCCATATGAGAGACAATCGAAAACATCTTTACACAAAAGTTATTGTATAAATTTTAATGTTATTCATAATAGCTGAAATTGTGAATAACTCAAACATCCTTCAATTGCTGATGAACAGGGGAAAAATGTGGTATATCTATGCAACAGAATAGAATCAAATGCTGATATATCTAATTGCATGGATGATCCTTGAAAGAATTTTGGTAAGTGAGAGATATATTATCACTTTCATTCAATACGCACACAATAGGCAAATTCATAGAGACAGTAAGTGGGTAAATTGTGGTGAGAATTTGAAATGGAAGTAAGTACTTAATGAGTACAGGGTTTCTTTGGGGATAAAGAAAATAGTCTTGATTTAGATACTAATGATGGTTGTACAGAATTCTAAAATATACTATGAACAATTGCATTGCATAGTTTAAAATCATTAACATGATATACTTTATGCTATATGAATTGATATATTTTATAATTTTCAGAATTAGGGAAACAAAACCCAACAGGTAGATGACCTCTTTAAGAAAAAAATAAAAAGAAATAACAAAAGTTAATAAAACTGCCAAATAAATATTAGAAACTTATTGGTGTCCTAGAGTTTCTATTGGTGTAATAAGATACCATAACTAAAAAGCACCTTGGGGAGGAAAGGTTTCATTTCATCTTATAATTCTTAGGCCATGTTCTGTTGATCAGAGAAATTGGGCCAGAATTCAAACAAAGTGTCCCGCGCTACGGTCTCGCCAGCAAGAACGATGCGGCACACATAGGATCCTTCTGCAGTAAAGCTTTAATGCATCTTGAGAGGGAGAGCATAAGCTTGCCACGAGTGGAGACCCCGAACAATAGAACACCCGTCCCTTATATAGGTCACAGCGCTTGCCTGGGACATGGAGCTTCCCCATTGGCTCCCGCATATCAGGCCAGATGCTGCCATGAGAGAGGCTGAGACTCTGAGGTGGAAAATTACCAGGTACATGCGCACTAGCCTGTTTGCAACTTGTCCTCGGCCAGATGTAGGCGCCATCTTGTAATGGCGAATGTGGGTGCGACTCAGGCGGCTCCCCACAACAAAGTAAGAACCTGGAAGCAGAAATTGATATAGAGGCCATGAAGAGGTTCTGCTTACTGGCTTGGTCTCCATTCCTTGCTTATAGAACTCAGAACCATCAGCCCAGGGCTAACACCACCCACAGTGAGCTGGGCCCTCCAATATCAAGCACTAATTACAAAACCATCCTTCAGACTTCCCTACAGATAAATTTTATGAAGGCATTTTCTCTTTGAGGGTTTGTCTTTTAAAACGATTCTAGTTTATGACATAAAGCTAGCCAGGACAACTGCCTTCTGGTACTTTTATCACCATCAAGAATACATATGGTAACAAATGCTGACAGATGCAGTAAAAGAGGAACTCTTATACACTGTTGGTCAGAGTGTAAAATAATGCAGCCACTTAGGAAATCTGTTTGGAGATTTCTCAAAAACTATCAAAATAGAACTGGCATATGGGCCAGCCTTACTCTTCCTTAGCATATACTCAATGGCTCTTATATTCCCCTACAGAGACACGTATACTCCAATGTTCATTACTTCTCTATATACAATAGTTAGAAAATATAATCAACTTAAATGTTCATTAACAGATGATTAGATAAAAATAATGTACACTAAGCTTTAAAAAAAAATGAAATGAAATTTTAGGTAAATGGAGCAAGTTACACTGAATGATACACCTAGGCCCAGAAAGACAAAGGATCTTATGTTGTTTTTCATGCAAATTCTTGCTTTCATTATTTTGTGTGTTTAACTTGTAGGAATAGAAGCTATGAAGTCAGAAAGAGGCCTTGTATAGGGTTTCTAAAGGAGGGAAGATTGCAGATTATAAGTAGAATGGAAGTAGATAGACTGCTGGAGGCAGCAAGGCTTTAGCATAATGAGGTGCTAAAATATGGAGGCAAGGACTAACTCAAAGGAAGTTTGATATAAAACACCATGAAAGCCTACTGTGTCACAATCCAGCTAAAAATATAGTTGAAGAGAGAGACGAATAAAAGAGAAATGGAAGCAGTAGACGGGAATGCTGGGTGTTTACAGATTAAGTAAGGACAGGAAAGGGGAAAGGGAGAAAAGGGAAAGAAAGAAATAGTGAGTGGGTTAAAAAGCCACAGAGAAATACATTAGTTAGTAAGATAGTTGAAAAATTGAACTTAAAAGCATCTCAAAAAATTACCCTGCATGGATAGACAATATTGTTCCCAGAATACATGATTTATTAAATGAAATCATATTACCAGTCATGGGATATGCCCTATTAGTTATTTGTCAGAAAGGTCCAAAATGTCTGAAAATAACACAGACTATTGGCACTGTACTGGGTTACTCTTCATATCTCTGATAAGATGCTATTGCTGAAGACACCAGAAACTTTGGCTGCTAGATATAGAGAAATTATTTTCAAAATGAGCAGTAAATATTTTACTTAAAGGCTAACTTTCTTTTTTTTCCTTTGATTGGATATTTTCTTTACTTATATTTCAAATGTTTTCCCCTTTCCAGGCCTCCCCTTCAGAAACCACCTATCACATCCTCTTCCCCCTGCCTCTATGAGGGTGCTCCCCAATCCACCCACTCCCGTCCTACCCCATGGCATTCCCCTACATTGGGACATTGAACACCCTTAGGCCCAAGGGCCTCTCCTGCCATTGATGTCCAACAAGGCCATACTCTGTCACATATGAGGTCAGCACCATGGATCCCTCCATGTGTATTCTGTGGTTGGTGCTTTAGTACCTGGGAGCTCTGGGGTGTCTGGTCTATTGACACTGTTGCTCCCTCCATAGGGCTGCAAACCACTCAGCTCCTTCAGTCTCTTCTCCAACTCCTCCATCCAGGACCTCTTAGCTCAGTCCAAAGGTTGGCTGCAAGAAACCACCTCTGTATTTGTCAGGCTCTGGCAGAGCCTCTCCAGAGACAGCCATATCAAGCTTCCTTCCATCAGCAAGCACTTCCCAGTATCACACTAACATCCTGGTTTGGTGGCTGTATAATGGATGGATTCCCAAGTGGCACAGTCTCTGGATGTCCTTTCCTTCAGTCTATGCTCCACACTTTGTCTCCATATTTCCTCCTGTGATTATTTTGTTCACCTTCTAAAAAGCACCAAAGCATCAACATTTTGGTCATCCTTCTTCTCAGGCTTCTTATGGTCTGTAAACTGAATCTTGGGTATTCTGAATTTTGGGGCTAATATCCACTTATCAGTGTGTAGATACCATGTTTGTTATTTTGTGACTGAGTTACCTCACTCAGGATGATACCACATTTTCTGTATCCATTCATCTGTTGAGGGACATCTGGGTTGTTTCTAGCTTCTGGATATTATAAATGAGACACCTATGAACATAGTGGAGCATGTGTCCTTATTACATGTTGGAGTATCTTCTGGGAATATGTCCTGGAGTGGTATAGCTGGGTCCTCAGGTAGCACTATGTCCAATATTCTGAGGAACTGCCAGACTGATTTCCAGAGTGGTTGTACCAGCTTGCAATCCCACCAGCAATGGATGAGTATTCCTCTTTCTCCACATCCTCACCAGCATCTGCTGTTACCTGAGTTTTTGATCTTAGGCATTGTTACTGGTGTGAGGTGGAATCTCAGGTTGTTTTGATTTGCATTTCCATGATGACCAAGGATGTTTAGGTGCTTCTCAGTGCTTCATGTTTCCTCAGTTGAGAATTCTCTGTTTAGCTCAGTTCCCTATTTTTTAATAGTGTTATTAGGTTCTCTGGCGTTTAGCTTCTTGAGTTCTTTGTATATATTTGATATTATCCCTCTATTGGATGTAGGATTGGTACAGAACTTTTCCCCATCTGTTGGGTGCTGTTTTGCCCTATTTACCATGTCCTTCGCCTTACAGAAGCTTTGTAATTTCATGAGGTCCCATTGGTCGATTCTTGATCTTAGAGCATAAGCCATTGGTGTTCTGTTCAGGAATGTTTCCTCTGTGCCCATGGGTTCGAGACTTTCCCTCACTTTCTCTTCTATTAGATTCAGTGTATCTGGTTTTACGTGGAGGTCCTTGATCCACTTGGACTTGAGCTTTGTACTGTGAGATAGGAATGGAGGAATTTACATTCTTCTACATGTTGACCGCAGTTGAACCAGCACTATTTGTTGAAAATGCTACTTTTGAGAGTTCTTCTTGGTAGATTTTTTCTTTGATGAGGATCAAGTGTTCTTCCTTATCTTTTTCAATGACTTTTGGTTGAAAGTTGATTTTATCTGATATAAGAATGGCTACTTCTGCCTGTTTCTTGGGACCATTTGCCTGGAAAATTATTTTCCAGCCCTTTACTCTGAGGTAGTATTTGTCATTAACACTGAGGTGTGTTTCCTGTATTCAGCAAAATGCTGGGTCCTGTTTATGTATCCAGTCTGTTAGTCTACATATTTTTATTGGGAATTGAGTCCATTGATATTAAGAAATATTAAGGAATAGGGATTGTTACTTCCTTTTATTTTTGTTGTTCAATATGGCATTGTTTGTGTGGTTATCTTCTTTTTGTTTTGATGAAAGAAGATTATTTTCTTGCTTTTTTTAGTGTGTCATTTCCCTACTTGTTTTGGAGTTTTGCATTTATTATCCTTTGTAGGGCTGGATTTGTGGAAAGATATTGTATAAATTTGGTTTTGTCATGGAATATCTTGTTTTCTCCATCTATGGTAATTGAGAGTTTTTCTGGATATAGTAGTTTTGGCTGGCATTTGTGTTCTGTTAGGGTCTATATTACATCTGCCCAGGATCTTCTTGGTTTTAGAGTCTCTGGTGAGAAGTCTGGTGTAATTGTGAAAAGTTTGCCTTTATATGTTACTTGACATTTTTCCTTTAGTGCTTTAAATATTCTTTCTTTTTTTTGGTTCATTTGGTGTTTTGATTATTATGTGATGGGAAGATTTTCTTTTCTGGTCCAATCTATTTGAAGTTCTGTAGGCTTCTCGTATGTTCATGGGAATTTCTTTCTTTCAGTTAGGGAAGTTTTCTTCTATAAATTTCTTGAAGATATTTACTGGCCCTTTAAGTTGGGAATCTTCACTCTCTTCCATACCTATTATCCTTAGCTTTGGTCTTCTCATTGTGTCCTGGATTTCCTGGATGTTGTAGGTTAGGAGCTTTTTGCTTTTGGCATTTCTTTGACTGTTATGTCAATGTTTTCTATGCTATCTTCTGCCCCTGAGATTCTGTCTTCTATCTCTTGCATTCTGTTGGTGATGCTTGCACCTATGACTCCTGATATCTTTCTTAGGTTTTCTAGCTCCAGAGTTGTTTCTCTTTGATATTTCTTTATTGTTTTTATTTTCATTTTTAGATCCTGTATGGTTCTGTTCAATTCCTTCACTTGTTAGACTGTGTTTTCCTGTAATTCTTTAAGGGTTTTCTGTGTTTCCTCTTTAATGACTTCAACCTGTTTACCCGTGTTCTCCTGTATTTCCTTAAGGGACTTAGTTATGACCTTTTAAAAGTCCTCTATCATCATAAAAAGTGATTTTAAATCTGAATTTTGGTTTTCTGGTGTTTTGGGATATCCAGGACTTGCTGTGGTGGGAGAAATGGGTTCTGAAGATGACAAGTAGCCTTGATTTCTGTTGATAAAGTTCTTGTGCTTGCCTCTGGCCATCTGGTTATCATTTGTGTTAGTTGGTCTTGCTGTCTCTGAGTGGTGGTTGTCCATCCTGTGGACCTGTCAGCCTATGATCTTAGGTGTGTCAGCACTCCTGGGAGACCAACAATCTCATGGGTGGGGTTTGGGTGCAGAGGGCTGTGGGACATCCTTAGCTCCTGGGTGCAGATGGAGACTGGAAGTATCCTGTCCCCAGCCGCTTCATTGTTCCTGTTGCATTTTTGACTTTATTACTTAATAAATTTGAATTGAAAGTTCAGATTTAGGATACAAATTGAACAATCAAAATAGTTTAATCAAAATAGTGAACAACAAAACTTGATTGTGGTGCTCTGAAAGACAGTAGATTATTGAATCTGCTTTAACTTTGAGATTTACCTATATTAACTCTTAAATCAAAGAGTTATGGTTCCTCACACCACCATCCAGACGATCTAGATCATCTTTTTGTTCTCTCCATTTAGATTTAGGTCTAGCACATCTTGAATAATAGAAGATGTCTTTCTTTTTCTGTATTTTTATATACCTTCCTTGGGAAGATTTTGTTGGCTCAGAAAGGCATTATTCCATTCATAATAATTACAAACATAGTGCAACATTTTACTTTAATAATAAGTGTATTATTAAAACATACCTGATTCTCAGCACTTGTATTTGTTTGTACTTTCATGTTAATTATGTTCCCCCAAAACCTGTTTGTAGTGTCCTGCATGTAAAGCATCGAGGGACCTTGTCCTCCGTTAGTTTTGATTGGTTAATAAAAGATGTCAATACCCAATGGCTGAGCAGGGCAGACAGAGGCAGGATTTTTAGGATTACCAGGTTAGAGACAGACAAGAGAAGGAAGAAGGAAATCAACCATAATGGGAGAAGGAGAAGAAAGTTATCATGCCAAGAAGCTGAGGGACAGAGAGCATAGCCACCATGTAGGAGCTAGGGAAGCATGGCCCCAAGAGGGCCCCCTAACTGGGTCTAGGGCATCAAAGGTGGAATATAGATTTTAGTAAGTGATAACATGGGAATATCAGATGGAGGTAGATTACCTATGTGGAGGTTAGGATGTGGCCCAGCTATTCAGCAGTTTAAGGCATATAAAAATATAAAGGCTATGAATATGTCTCCTTTATTTGAGTACCCATACATTGGACTGGATAGTGAAAAATGTGCTGTCTTCACTGGGATTTATTTGAGTAGATTTGAATTGGGCACTACTACAAGTACTGTGTTTATTAAGTTAAAAAATGACCTTGGTTCAGAATACACTATCACTATGTATAAGCTGTTTTAGTTTGGGCAGACAATTTAGTCATTCTTATTTTAATTTCCTCATCTAATAATATTTGCATTACTTTTCATTTTGCAGAGTTATGGCTTTTAGATTGAATGTGATTTTTTTGCATTAACAATGAGTGTGATGCAAATCAATACTAAAAGTAATATTTAATCTCATACTTGTTAAGATATCTTATTATTTTTTTAAATAAAAGGTATGTGCTTAGATGTGTGGTATCAGGTATGCACTTCCTCCAGCTGTTGACACCAAGTTCCTGGTGCCAGCTGGTGTTTGCAGGTTGGAGTCCAGCTATGTTTCTGTGTCGTCCCTGTCAGATGCAGCTGCACACTGGGATGGGAATGGATAAGGTCTGGGAATGAGTGGGGATGGTAGGAGAAAAGGCCTTCTTGAGTGTTCTAGTTTTATGGCCTCTGACAATCTTCAGTGAAACAGCTCTTAGGTGATCTTAGCTTATGCACATACCTTTATTTGTAGTGGGTTTGTAGGTAAACACATTTTTTTTTTTACGGGGTAGAAAAGGAATATATATGAAGTTTGTAGGATAGGAAAGAGTTTTAAGGGTGAACAAAATAACTGGCTGAACTTTAAAGTACTGTGAAGGCTTCATTTGTATGGAGGGAATCCCAGGTACTTGCCGGGCAGGATCTTATGCGGGTGGGTGGGAGTTGAACTACTCCATCTTTCTCAGGTTTGTGGGGTTGGGATCCCCAGACTATTTCAGAGAAGGGAAAGCCTGCTGGAAAAGGGATTCTTTCATTTTGCAAGGAGCTCAGAATAGCTATCTGGTCAGGATAGACTGGGACCTTAATTATCAGGGTTTCCCCAAATGTATGTATACAAATTAGAACCATAATGACTTCTGTTTCTTCACAGATATTGGCGAAACTATTGGTGAAGAGAATCTTCTATGGGTATAGAGAGGTTAGAATATGGGCATTCTATAAAATTTCTGTGACTTTTGTTTATGCAATCTTGTATTTGAATTGCATTCATAGTATCAGTATTAGTAACATTGCAAGAATACTTTAAAATTGTTTTGTTTTGATATCTAGTTTATTAATTTCTTCATATTTTCTGGACATTCGTGGGTTGTCAGATGTGGAGCTCGTAAAAATAGTTATTCTGTTGTACCTGCTTTGTCTAAATGCTGTGTCCTTTGTCTAACAAGGTTTTCAGCTCCATGAGTCCCATTTATTAATTGTTGACTTTAGTGCCTGTGCTCTGTGTTCTGTTCAGAAAGTTTTTGCTTGTTCCAATAAATTCAAAGTTATCCCCCATTTTATCTTCTTTCAGGTTCAGTATATCTTCTTTCATATTGAGGTCTTTGACCCATTGGAAGTTGAGTTTTCTGCAAGTCAGTGAGTGTTAGACTATTTGCACTCTTCTCTATGAAGAAATCCAATTTTATCATCACCTTTTGATGGTGATACTTTTGTTCAGTACATATTTCTGTACTCTATCAAAAATCAGGTATCCGTATGTGTTTGCATTTTTCTTTATTAAATTATTTACATATTTACTTTATATCCTGATCATAGCCCCTTCCTTCCTTTCCTCCCAGTCCTACCATCATATACCTCTCCTTCCTCCCTTTCCTCTCCCTTTTCCCTAAGAGAAGGAGGCCCCCATGGGTACCAACCCTGGGATGGATATCACATCATAGGAGGAGGAGGAGGACTAAATGCATCTTCCTCATTTGAGGACAGCCAAAGCATCCCAGATAGAGGAAAGGGATATAAAGTCTGGGTTAAATCACTCAGGATGATAATTTTTAGTTCCATGAACTTGCCTGCAAATTTCATGATGGCCTAGTTTTTAATAACTGAATAGTACTCCATTGTGTAAATATACCACATATTCTTTACCCATTCTTCTGTTGAGACATATCTAAGTGGTTTCTAGTTTATGACTATTATGAGTAATGCTGCTATGAGCATAGTTGAGCATATGTCCTTGTATGGTGGAGTAACTTTAGGTATATGCCCAGGAGTGGTAAAGCTGGGTCTTCAGGTAGAACTATTCACAGTTTTCTTAGAAACTTTCAAATTGATTTCCAAACTTGTACAAGTTCGCATCCCCACCAGCAATAGAGGAGTGTTCTTTTTGTTCCATATCTTTCCAAGTATAAGCTGTCGATTGAGATCTTAGTAATTCTAACTGGTGTAAGATAGAATTTCAGATTTGTTTTGATTTGCATTTTCCTGATGACTAATGATGTTAAACATTACATTCAGTGCTTCTTGGCAATTAAAGAGTCCTCTGTTGAGAATTCTCTGTTTAGCTCTGTACCCTATTTTTAATTGGGCCATTTGGTTTGTTGTTATATAATCTTGAGTTTTTTATGTATTTTGGATATTAGCTTGATGTCAGATATAGAGTTGGTGAAGATCTTTCCCCATTCTCTAGGCTGCCATCCTGTCCCACTGACAGTGTTCTTTGACTTACAGAAGATTTCCAGTTTTATGAGGTGCCATTTATTTATTTTTAATCTTAGTGCCTGAACTGTTAACGTTCTGTTCAAGAAGCTGTCTCCTGTACCAGCCCATTCAGGCTATTCCCCATTTGTTCTGTTAGATTTAATATATCTGGTTTTATGTTGAAGTCTTTGATCCCCCTGGATTTGACTGTTGTGCAGGATAAGTATAGATCTATTTGCATTCTTGTACATGCAGACCACATAGACCAACACAATTTGTTGGAGATGTTCTCCCTTTTCCATTTTATGGTTTTGGCTTCTTTGTCAAAATTCAATTTTCCATAGGTGTGTGGGTTTATTTCTGTGTCTTTAAGCCAAATCCATTGAACCATCTGTCTGGTTCTGTAGCAATATCATGAGTTTGGTAATGTTCCTTCTGTTTATATTTTTATTTTGTGGAATATTTGGATGATTATTGGTATTAGTTCTTCTTTGAAAGTCTGGTAGAATTTTTCACTAAAATCACTTGGCCCTGGGGTTTTTTGTTTTGTTTTGTTTTTGTTGTTTTGTTTTGTTTTATTTTGGCTGGGAGACTTTTAATGACTGCTTTTTATTTCTATAGGGGTTATAGGACTATTTAAATTATTTATATGATCTTGATTTAAATTTAGTAAGTGGTATCTGTCAAGAAATCTTTCATTCCATTTAAGTTTTCCATTTTGTGGAGTATAGGCTTGTGAAGTAATACCTAATGGTTATTTGGATGTCCTCAGTGTTTGTAGTTATATGCT
Source organism: Rhynchomys soricoides (assembly GCA_019843965.1). Classification (NCBI taxonomy): domain Eukaryota; kingdom Metazoa; phylum Chordata; class Mammalia; order Rodentia; family Muridae; genus Rhynchomys; species Rhynchomys soricoides. Next base: position 434,580 of record JADRCH010007427.1, read on the forward strand.
CCTCTTTATTTCTGATTTTCTTAACTTGGCTATTGTCTCTCTGCCTAGTTCTGTCTATCCTGTTGATTTTCTCAAAGACCCAGCTCTTTATTTCATTGATTCTTTGTATTGTTCTCTTTGTTTCTGATTTATTGATTTCAACCTTGAGTTTAGTTATTTCCTGCTGTATACTCCTCTTGGATATGTTTGCTTCTTTTTATTCTAGAGCCTTCAGGTGTGCTTTTAAGTTGCTAGTATGAGATCTCTCCAAATTGTTTTATACAAGAATCTAATGCTATGAACTTTCCTCTTAGCACTGCTTTCTTTGTGTCCCATAAATTTGGGTATGTTGTGCCTTCATTTTCATTGTATTCTAAAAAGTCTTTAATTTGTTTGTTTCTTCCCTGACTCAGTGGTCATTGAGTAGAGAATTATTCAGTTTCCCTGAGTTTGTAGGTTTTCAGTTGTTGTTGAAGACCAGCTTTAAACCATGGTGTTCTGATAAGATACAAAGGGTTATCTCAATTTTCTTGTATCTGTTGAGACTTGCTTTGTGACTGACTATATGGTCAGTCTTATAGAAGGTTCCAGGAGGTGCTGAGGAGGAGGTCTTTTGTGTCTTGGTGAAATGTTCTGTTCTTATCTGTTAAGTCCATTTGATTAATAATATCTATTAGTTACATTATTTCTGTTTCATTTTTGTCTGGATGACCTGTCAGTTGGTGAGAGTCAGGTGTTGTAGTCTTCCACTATTAATGTGCGGGATTTGGTGTGCAATTTAAGCTTTAACAAGGTTTCTTTTACAAATGTGGGTGCCCCTTGAGGCATAGATGTTCAGAATTAAGATATCAACCTGGTATATTTTTCTTTTTATGAGTCCAAAATGTTCATTCTGATATCTTTTGATTAATTTTGGTTGAAAGTCTATTTTATTAGATATTAGAATGGCTACCCCAGCTTGATTTTTGGGTCCATTTTCTTGGTTTGTTGGTTTTTTTTTACAGCCCTTTACTTTAAAGCAATGTCTATCTATGTTGCTGACATGTGTTTCTTATATGTAGACCATGTTTACACCTCTATTCTATTATCCTGTGTCTTTATTATGTAATTGAGCCCACTGATATTGAGAGATGTTAATGACTTATTGTTAATTCCTGTTATTTTGATATTATTGGTGTGTGTGTGTGTTTCCCTTCTTTTTGTTTGGCTGATGTGGAGTTATTTATTTCCTGTGTTTTCTTGGGTATACTTAACATCCTTGGGTTGGAATTATCCTTTTACAATCTCCTGTAGGGCTGGAGTTTTGGATAGATAACGTTTTGATTTGGCTTGGTCATGGAAAAATCTTGTTTTCTCTAACTCTAATGATTTTTTTTCTGGTTATAGTAGGCTAGGTTGATATCTGTGGTCTTTTAGAGTCTGGAAGGCATCTGACCAGGCCCTTATTTCTTTTAGAGTCACTGTTGAGAAGTCTGGTGTAATTCTGATAGGTCTGGCTTAATATGTTACTTGTCTTTTCCCCCTTGCAGCTTTTAGTGTTCTTTCTTTGTTTTGTATGTTTAGTGTTTTGATTATTATGTGGTGGGAGGATTTTCTTTTCTGGTCTATTCTATTTGGTGTTCTTTAAGCTTCTTATATGTTTATTGGCATCTCTTTGGTTAGGGATTTTCTTTTCATATGATTTTATTGAAGATATTTCTTGGGCCTTGGAATTAGGAGTCTTCTCCTTCTATTCCTATTACTCTTTTGTTTGGTCTTTTCATCATGTCCCATATTTCTTGGATATTTTGTGTCAGGAACTTTTTAGATTTAACATTTTCTTTGACTGATGTAGTAATTTCTTCTACTGTATATGTCTGAGGTTCCATCTCCTGTATTCTGTGGCTGACTCTTGATTCTATAGTTCCTCTTCCCTAGGTTTTCTATCTCCAGGATTACCTCAGTTTGCTTTTTCTTTATTTCTTCTATTTCTGTCTTCAGATATTGAACAGTATTATTCATTTTCTTCATGTGTTTCCTGTTTTGTCTTGTATTTCTTTAAGGGCTTTATTCTTTTGCTCTTTAGTGGTCTCTATCATCTTTATAAGATTAGATATAAAGACATTTTCTTGCTTCCGATGTATTAGGGTACCCAGAGCCTGCTGTAGTAGGATAACTGGACTCTGGGTGTCCATATTGTGCTGGATCTTGTTGATTGTGTTTTTATGCTGACCTTTAGCCATTTGCTTTTCTATGGTGTTGGCTGACAGGCCTCTTCAGGGGGACAAGCAGAGCAGTAGGCTTGTCAATGGAGTTTAGGAAACAGCATGCTGGCTGTGCCCCAGGTAGATCTGAATTTTCCTGGGGCTGCTTAGGCCTCCTCCAGAAGTCAAGCAGAGCCTTGGATCAAATGATGGCGATCAGGGTACACTGTGCAGCTCACCTCTGCTCTCAAAATTATTTTGTAACAATCACTGCAGCCTAGTTAATATCTAAACCAGTAATGTTTCATCTCCTTCCTGTGAGTTTTAATTTTCCATTTTCACAATGAAAAAGCAGCTCTAATATCTGCTTTTCAGGGTAAATTTATTGTACTTTAATTTTTACCACCAGCATCTTTGACTACTTTGAGCCTATATCTATTTTTCAGAGATATCATGCTATTGTAATCCCTAAGCATGGGATTTTGGAGGTGGCCTTAACCTCCTCATGTAATGATCAGAGATCCTCAATATCTTTTTTGGACTTATTGGAAACCTAGGAAATAAATTTATGATTTCTTGTCACTTGTGAGTCTTTGTAAAAACACATATTCAGATTGTGTGAAGCACTCTTAGACAGTACAAGGGAAACATAGAGATTGCCTGAATCTTATGGAGCCTTTGTATAACTCAGATGCAAGTTACATTCATAGAAGAAGGGAAAATTTTAAAATAAGAATGGAATCCAAACTTGAAATTTTACCCTAGATTCCTTCAGAGTGAAGCTGTAAATAATCCTATCTAGATATGTGGAATGTTATGTTTAATTGGAACTTAAATGAAGCAAATGATAGGTATATTAAAGAAGCAAGATTATATATATATATATCCATAAACTCTTCATGGTATAGTTTTCTATTTTCTCTTGCAATATATTTTAGAAGGAGGTCAGCTAACCTTTCTCTGTAAAGGGCCAGTTGTAAAGTATTTCAGACTTTCCTCTGCACATATGATTTGTTTATTTAACATTTTCATTGTTGGCTCATAGAAAATACTCAGAGTATACAAACAAATGAGCATAGTTACATTTAAATTTATTTATGGACAATAAAGTAACAACTTCATACAGTTTTCATAAGTTACAGGATGCTATTCTTCTTTGGATAAATATTTCTGATTCTGTTAAAATGAAAAACGTAGACTGGGAGATGGCTGGTGGGTACAGCTTGCTGTGGAAGCATGAGGACCTGAGTTCAGTTTCCTAGCATCCATATGAAAGACTGAGTGTGGTGGTGTCAAGTTGGGACCCCAGCTCTTGGGAAGTTGAGATAGAAGGATCCACAGGACTTTCTGGTCAGCCAGGCTCATTTGAATATCAAGTTCCAGGTTCAATGAGAAACTATCTATAATAATAATAATAATAATAATAATAATAATAATAATAATAAGAACAAATGAGGAAGATACCAAATATTGAAAATGTAGCCTCCACAGATGCAAACATGTGCACACACATGCATACACCACACACAAATGTGCGTGCATGTGCACACACGCACACACATTGTTAATTCATACATTGCACCAAAACATATGCCAGAATGAATTAAGCTTACAGGCTCTAGTCAGTTCTGACCAGTATTTTAGAAAGTAAAGATTTATTGAATAAGCTAAAAATATTCTACATTCATGAAAAACTGATACTTGGCACTATTTTAAAACAAGTACTACAATTCTAAACTGCTAAAATTGTCACTAGGTGGCTCTGTATTCTTCCTGTTGCCTTCCTTGTAACTAAGCTTTATTCAGAAGCTGCTATTGCAATGTGTTCAGCACTAGGTGGCACCCATTACTGACAGCACCTGTTTGCATTCTTTTGTTTTGAAATTTAGATTACTAAAGATATTTACGATTCCCAAAATTTCTGTGTAGTATGGAATACATGATTAGGTTCTATTTTTTATTATAAGACTGAATAATTGCTTTCATGACTGTAATTATTAAAGAAAATTAACCTGCTATATTAGTAGGTTTCTGTTTCTACTCCTTAGGTACTTGGTAAAATAGGTACATACCAGATAACTCAATAATTCAGAACAGACGTTGACTTTATTGTAAATATTCTCCATATGTTACCGGTGAGATGCAATCACTTTTTTACTGGCTTGTTAGCCTTTGGAATACAAACTTGTAAGTAAACATTTTAAGTAGTTTTTGATTTTCAGGCTGACATCACCACACCCAACTGTTTACATTGGTGCGGGGGATTGGAACACAGTTTCTCATTCTTACACAGCGATTTTTAAAATGGAAAGTTATTGTTAATAGCTTGCCAGATAAGAATCTAACTTTCAAATTTTACAAGTTATATAAACGTGCTTGTGTAATATGTAGACAAATTACTAGCAACTTTAAAAATAAGATGTTTGAAGGATAGTGATAGTTTGCTTTGGGGTTTACTAACTTTGCCTTCTTTATCGCCTCTATAATTTAAATTGCCCTCCAGTTGAAGAAGAATAAGTGAGGAAATCCACTCCTACTGTTTTATTTTTACTGGCAAACCCATACTATCATTTCTTTTCAAAATGCTGTTGTATAAATACCATGTGGCTAGGTCTGCTTTTTTTTAAAGCTTAAATGTTTCTATATATAAGAAGTGAGCTGTATTATGTGTTTGCATGAGTATTCACAGTTTGGTGAGTATGCACAAGAAATGATACTAAAAAATAACTCATCAATTAGCAGGTTTTAAAATCTAATAAAAATGTTTAAATTGTTGGGCAGTCCATTGCAGTAGGGTTGGTTAAAGCATACTCAGTTATTTTTGTGTCTTCATTTCTTCACATTTCCAAATGACAAATGAATTTTCTTTTGATCTTGTTTTTATTCATGTGTATATTAAGTCAAGGAACTCCATAACTAAATTGATAGATTCCGAAACTGGTAGTATGCCCTCATCAATGCAAACCAATATCTATTTGCTGTCACAACCATATATCAAAGGAGTAATAATGATTACATATTATACTTTTTCCTTTAATTAATTAATTAATTTACTTTACAACCCTACCACAGCCTCTTCACCCTCCACAGTTCCCTTCTCTTCTGAGAAGGGGGAAGCCCTCACTGGCCCCTGGTACTATGTCACTCTGGCACATGAAGTCACTGCAGGACTTGGCACATCCTTTCCCACTGAGGCCTGACAAAGCAGCACAGTTAGAGGAACAGGATCCACAGGCAGGCAACAACAGAGTAAGGGATAGCCCTCACTTCAGCTGTTTGGTGACACACATGATGACCAAACAGCACTTCTGTTACATGTGTTGGGGGGTGGATAGGTATAGCCCATGTTGGTTGGTGGTTCAATCTTTGTGAGCCAGTCCTTAAGGGTTCAGGTTAGTTGACTCTGTTAGTCTTTTGGAGTCACTATCCCTTCCAGGTCTTTTAATTCCTCCTCCAACACTTCCATAGACTTCCTGAGAGTCTGTGCATCTGTTTCAGTCAGCAGCTGGGTGGAGCCTCTCAGGGGTCAGCTATGCTAGTATATAGTAGCATTTCTACTATTTCTACTTGGACATAATTCCCCCACTGCATTCCAATCTTTGCCTATACAATATTTCATTGAATAAAAATTGGTAATTATCCATGTTCTTTATAAGAGATTTTCAATAGAATCTTTGGGAGAAATATATTAAAGTAATAATAAGTGATGTTTTATTTTAACTGTTACCACTTTAATTTATTTGTTTTTCCAAAGGAAAATTCTATTAGAAAAATGGAAATTCACATTTAAGCTACATATACATAATAGAGCACTGAGAATATATGGGAAGTTTAGCTGTAAATGGAAATATAAAAATAAAATTAAATATTAATATGAGTTAACTTTCTGAAGATCTTGCTTATGGATAATTTTTTTTTACTATTTTCTACAACTTTTGGATGAAGGGACAAAAATTGGTATTTCACAGCTGAAGGATACTCCATTTTAAGTATCTTTGTTTAAGAAACTGCTTTCTTAACACAGAAAATAAGTAATTTCATGCCAGCAAAAGCAAGAGATGCACACACACACACACACACAAACACACACACTGATTCCACCAACATAGAAATAATAAGAATTAACAATCACTGGTCATTAATGTCTGTCAATATCAATGGATTTTATTTCCTAGTAAAAAGACACAGACTAACAGAATGGATGCAAAAATGGGATCCATCTTTCTGCTTCATAAAAGAAACATAGGTTACCAATAAAGACAGAACTTAAATCAGAGTAAAGGGATAGAAAACAATTTTCCAAGCAAATAGACTCAAGAAGCAAGCTGGAGTAGCCATTTTAATATCTAATAAAATAGTCTTTCAAACAAAATTGATCAAAAGATCCAGGGAAGGATACTTCAGACTCTTCAAAGATAAAACAATCTACCAAGATGATATTTTGATTCTGAACATCTATGCCCCCAAGAGCACCCACATTTGTCAAAGAAACATTGCTAATGCTTAAATTGTACATTGAATCTCTTAATAGCAAGAGACAACAATGCCTGTCTCTCACCAACTGGCAAGTCATCCAGACAAAAACTAAACAGAGAAATAATGAAACTAACAGACAGACTATTTAACCCAAACACCAACAAATATACCTTCTTCACAGCACTTCATGATTACTTCTCCAAAATTGACCATATTGTCAGTCACAGAGCAACACTCAACAGATACATGAAAATTGAAATCATTCCATGTTTCTTATCAGCCCACCATGGATTAAAACTGGCTTCAACAACAGAAACAGCAAAAATCATACACACTCATGGAAAATGAACAACTCTCTACTAAGTGACCTCTGGGTCATAAAGAAACAAATTAAAGACTTTCTAGAATTCTATGAAAATGAACATATAACATACCCAAATTTATGGGACACAAGGAAAGCAGTGCTAAGCCAAAAGTTCATAGCACTAAGTACCTCTGTAAAGAAGTTAAAGTTCTCATACCAGCAATTTAAAAGTACACCTGAATGCTCTAGGTTTGTTTGTATAATAATGTACAGATTTTACATTCCTCCTTTAAGGAATGTCCTTCCTGTTAATACTGATGAATCCTTGATAATCAGACAGCATGAGTCCAGGAATCTAAGGTTTGGCTAATGTCTCAGCAAAATGGTAAATGCTGGGCCCTTCAGGACAGCACTTAAGGCTGTGGAACAAACTCGAAAGATATGGGATATATATAATTTTTCAGCTATCCAAAATATAAGGATGCAATATGATTTATGAGGGGGATTCACGAATCTAAATGACCAAAGACAGCTACACTATGACACAGCTTGTCAGAAAGATATAAAAGCAGGCAAATACAAAAGCAGGCAGATTCCTGTGTTCAAGGTCAGAGATAAAAGTTCCTCTTTAGAATTTTTCTCTATTGAGAGCTGAGCTATCTGGAGATCTCCAGATCTCTGGAGAGCAAAAAAAGTTCCTCAATATTCTTTTTCTAACAGGATGTTTGACTTGATTGGAAGATTATTTTTTTTATTTATAGCAGTGTTTCTGATTTTGGTCAGAAACGCCATGAGCTGTCCAGATAGCATTTACAATTTTTACTAGCAGAGTGCTGTCTCAACCAGAGAAGAATTTTTTTAGAATGGCAAGAAAAAGCTGTATAGAGCAGAGCAGAGCAGAGCAGAGCAGAGCAGAACACAAACACACATACAGAGAGAGAAAGAGAGAGAGAGAGAGAGAAAGATGCATGGGGGAGGGAGAAGGGAGGGAGAGAGGGGGAGGGGGTCTGGAAAGCCATCTCAACAGAACCTAGGTGGCCAGCTTGGATTCACCATTTGACTTCGAATTGTTCTTTTAGACACTCCCATATACACCTTCTCTCAGAACCCCTGTAGCCAGTCAGGAAGCCCAGTGGAGAGATAGGGACACCAACCTACCCACAAAACTTTCAATCCAAAATTTATCCTGTCTACAAGAAATGCAGGGGTAGGGTATGGAGCAGAGACTGAAGGAATGGCCAACCAATAACCAGCCCAATTTGAGACCCATCCAGTAGGCAAACACCAATCTCCAACATTATTAGTGATACTCTATTATGCTTGCAGACAGGAGTCTAGCATGGCTGTCCTCTGAGAGTCTGTATCCAGCAGCTGACTCAGACAGATGCGGAGACTCATAACCAAACAATGTATGAAGTATGGGGACTCTTAGAGAAGAGTTGGGGGAAGGATTGCAGTTTGGGAAGGGGATAGGAACTCCGTAGGAAGACCAAAAAAGTCAACTAATCTGGACCCTCAGATTAGATCTGGGTTCTCAGAGATTAAACCACCAACTGAAGAGCATACATGGGATGGGCCTAGACCCCTCCCACAACCCTGCATTTATGTTGCAGATGTACAGTTTGGTCTTCATATGGGTCCTGGAATAACTAGAACAGGGACTATTCCTAAAGCTGTTGCCTGTCTGTGGATCCCATTACCCTAACTGGACTGCCTTGTCTGACCTCAGTGGGAGAGGATGTGCCTAGACTTGCAGAGACTTGATGTGCCAGGGTGGGGGAATATGGGGAGCTCTACCCTCTCAGAGGAGAAGGGGAGGGGAAAGAGGGAGGGGGTAAGGTTTGTGGGAAGGGTGACCAGGAGGGGCCCAGTGAGCAGGATGTAAAGTAAATAAATAAAATAAATTGAGAAAAAGAAAAGAAAAAGAAACTGCCTTCTTATCACTTCCCTTCATAAATCAAATTATCGAGGAGAGTGAAGTAAATGCTGGCATTAATAAAATGAACCTGTATCAATTGTACATAATATGCTTTGAGTTACCTTTGTATTAGGAAAATTCTAGAGTATATCAAGGTGAAACCCCTACATGACATTCTTAAGAGAGGTTGAGTAGCTGAGAAAAGAACAAAGTAAAAGTTGGTAAAAAAGACTGAAAAACAGGGTGTTATTAGTCTTGGCATGTAGTATAATGAAGAACTCAAATGTTAGATTTTCATTTGAAAATTTACAATCAGTATTTTTCCATAATTTTATTATAACCAGTGTTTATATAGGGCTGTTGCATATAGTTGTAAAGACCACTTACTACATAAAATTCTTGAATTCATAGTCTCTATGATAGTCAGCTTTTTATCACTGAACCAAATACCTGACAAGAAACTATTCAATAGAATAATGGTTTATTTTGGCTCATGACTTCAGAGCATTGACTCTAGGGTTGCTTGGCTTCATTTCTGTTGGGTTCTGTTGAGGCAAAGCATCATGCTAAGGAGAATACAGTCTGACAAATCTGCTCACTGCTCAGCCATCATAAAGAGAAAGGAGAGATGGAGATAATATTATAGTTAGGGTTTCTATTGCTGGAAAGAGACGACTTGGACATGACAACTCTGAGTTTACAGTTTTAGAGATTTAATCCATTATCATAATGGCAGAAAGCATGGGCATGCAGGCAAATATGGTGTTAGAGAAGGAGCTGAGAGTTCTACTGCTGTATAAGCAAGCAGCAGGAAGAGAGCATGACAAGGGGTCTGGCTTGAGCATTTGAAACCTCAAAGTCCACTTCCACTGACACATTTCTTCTAACAAGACCACATCTCCTAATAGTGTCATTATCTATGGGCCTATGGGGCCATTTTTATTCAAACTACCACACAAAGAGATGAAATAGAGATAGGCTGGAGATAGATAAAGCTAGGTGGGGTGGGGGAGGAGGGAAGGGAGAAGAAAGAGTAAGAAATTGAAGTAGAGGAAAGGAAGAGACAGAGGGAGAGACAGAGAGAGAGAGAGAGAGAGAGAGAGAGAGAGAGAGAGAGAGAGGAAGTCCTACTTCAATTGCTTCTTCAAAGCTTCACCTATATCAGTCACTTAAGGATCATGTCTTTTACACACCAACCTTCTTTTGTGGTAACACATCATACTCAATCAGATTGTACTCATCAGAAGAAAGGGAATCCTTTAAACAATTTTATTCAGGTAGTGTGAGGTTGTCATCCTGCCTCTGCACTAGTGTCCTTTAGCCATCTGTAATTTTACATTCCTTTTTTCTTTTCTTTTCTTTTTTTTTTTTTAAACAGAATTTCTCAGTATAGCCCTGGCTGTCCTGGAACTCACTCTGTAGACCAGGCTGGCCTCGAACTCAGAAATCCGCCTGCCTCTACCTCCCAAGTGCTGGGATTAAAGGCGTGCGCCACCACTGTCCGGCTTTATTATTATTATTATTATTATTATTATTATTATTATTATTATTTTACATTTCATACCGTATATATTATCTGTGGGAATTTGTAAAGCTAACTTTTCTAAAAATGTGTGTCATGACTTATTCTGTGCTCTACTAAGTATTACATTAGCACCTATTGTTGGGGAAATACTGCTTTTATTTAGCTTTTTCATGAATTAATCATGTTATTTTTGCCCTATTGAATTTAGTCCTTTATTATACATTTTTTTATAATAAATCCCTTCATTATATACTTTTTATAATAAATTGATCATATTTTCCTTATAATCTGTTACAACATTTGCCTCTGACATGTTTTGTGATGGGGTGGTATGATGTGGCAGGAGGGGGGGCCTCAGCAGGCTCATGCTAAAACATCCCCCATGAGGTGTACCAACCATATGACAGGTCTAATATAAAATGAAGTTTATTTGGGGGCTTGATAAGGGACTGAAAAGGGAGTGGAGGCAGAGAACGAAAGGGGGCAGAAAATGAAAGGGGGCAGAGAAGGATTGAAAGAGAGAGGAGAAAGAAGGGAAGAGGCTTGTGAATATAGGTGCCCACAGAGGCCAGAATTAGCATAGGATCCCTTAGAGCTAGTTACAGGTAAGTAATTATAAACTCTCTGTTGAGAGTGCTTTGAGGCCAACCTTCATCTTCTGCAAGGGCAGTAAGAGGTCATAATCTCTGAGCACCTTTCCAGACCTTAATCTGTATTTTAAAGTACAGATCTAATTTTATTTATAATCTGCATCATCTATAATCTATGGGTTAGTTTGTTTTTTAATTCTTTTACCTCTAGCTGAAATATTAATTGGCATATGCTTATAGTTTCTAGTTTTATACACATATAATTATATCCACGCATCTTAGTTTTACTATTGCTTAGGTGAAAAACTCAGATTTAAAAAAATTGAATAACTTGGTTTTCTTTTTTTTTTATTTTCATATTTTATTTACATTTCAAATGTTTCCCCCTTTCCAGATCTCCCCTTTGGAACCTCCCCATTCCCTCCGCCCTCCCAATGCCTCTATGGGGATATTCTACAACCCATCTACCCACCCCAACCTCCACCCACTCTCCTCTTCCCTCCTGGACATTCTCCTATACTGGGGGATATAACACCCTCAGGCCCAAGGGCCTCTCCTCCCCCTGACGGGTAACAAGACCCTCCTCTGCAGTCTTTGAGGCCAGCACGATGGGTCCCTCCATGTGTATTCTTTAGTTGGTGGATTAGTCTCCAGAAATATGGGGAGTCAGGTCAGTTGCCAGTGTTACTACCTCCCTGGGGCTGCACACTCCCTCAGCTCCTTCAGTCCTTTCTCCAAACCCTCCATCTGGGACCTCGTACTCAGTACTACTGTTCCTATGAAGTGACTCTTGGGTATTTCAAACTTTTAGGCAAATAACCACTTAACAGTGAGTACATACCATGTTCATTCTTTTGTGACTGCGTTACCTGGCTCAGAATGATGTTTTCAAGATCCATCCATTTGTCTACGAATTTCATGAAGTCATTGTTTTTAATAGCTGAGTAGTATTCCATTGTGTAAATGTATCACATTTTCTGTATCCATTCCTCTGTGGAGGGACATCTGGGTTGTTTCCAGCTTCTGGCTATTATAAATATGGCTGCTATGAACATAGTTGAACATGTGTTATTATTACATGTTGGAGCATCTTCTGGGTATATGCCCAGGAGTGGAAT